>VZSE01000772.1:214060-273448 GCA_013398275.1 Promerops cafer | reverse complement strand
CAGGTATTATATTTTTCAGATATGATATTTCTCAGGTGTTATATTTTTCAGATATGATCCTTTTCAGGTCTTTTATTTCTCAGGTATCATATTTTTCAGATATTCTATTTTTAAAATATTTTATTTCTCAGGTATCATATTTTTCAGACATTCTATTTCTCAGGTATTTTGTTTCTCAGCTATCCTGTTTTTCAGATCTTATCTTCTGCACCAATGACCTTTTGCAGATGTGGTCCTTTCATGCAACGCTGCTATTCCTGCCAGTGACCCTCTGTCAGTGCTGCTGCTCTGGGGCTGCTGTAGAGGACAAGGGGGGAAAAAAGACCAGGGCAGAGACAGGGACACATCAGGGACACAGCAGAGACTGCAGAGACATAGCAGTGTGCTTGGCTGCTGGAATATTTAATGTCAAGCATCCTAGGAGCTGATGATGTAGGAAATGACACAGATCTTGAGGAACTGGGACTTTCTCCCTTTTTTATTTCCTTCTTTCTGAAAGCTGTCAGCCTGCCCAAAACCTCCTTGCTCTGTTCTCCAGTCCTTCCCTTGCTCTCACACGGGCCCTGTGAATTTTAGAGGCGCTGAGGTTTTGGTAAATATTTCTGTGAGCCAGATTTCAGGAAGGGGAGCAGCTCTTCAGCACCCCTCACCTTCACCATATTTACCTAGCCACGGAGATGCTGGAAGCAGCCAGGGCAGGGTGATGCTGGCACTGCCCTGCTCCTTTGGCATGCTGCTCTGCAGCCTTCTCCAGGGCTGATGTCACACTGTTGCCCCAGGCTGGCACCCACCACCTGCAGTGTCACTTGGAGGAGAGGCCTGGTTTTAGTTTTTAGTTTGGATCAGGGTTTTTAGTCTACCCCAGCAGTGCAAAACCCTGATCTCCTCCTAAAATGGCTTGAATGAAGAAGTGTCAGGACGAGCTGGAATAATGAAGTTATTTCTGGGGCTGGCAGCAGGAGGGAGCATGGCTGAGATGGGATGGATCCATTTTTATTGCTGATAGCAGACTGCTGATGGAGCATTCAGTGCAAAAAAAAAAAAAAAAACCCTAATGAAGGAGCTTTGAGGAATTCAGAGAAGAGAGGTTTAGCCTCTTGGGCTTGTGTGTCCTCATTTCTCTTCTGCCTTTCCCTGTGAGGATCTGGGCAGTCAGACATCTCCTCTGACCGACAAGCAGACAGAAATAGGATTGTTTGTTGCTGTTCAATGCCCAGGACCACTGCTTGGGTCTGGAAAACATCTCCACATCCTAAGTTAGGGCCACTGCTTGGGTCTGGAAAACATCTCCACATCCTAAGTTAGGGCCACTGCTTGGGTCTGGAAAACATCTCCACATCCTAAGTTAGGGCCACTGCTTAGGTCTGGAAAACATCTCCACATCCTAAGTTAGGGCCACTGTTTGGGTCTGGAAAACATCTCCACATCCTAAGTTATTACCAGAAACAAGGGGAGCAGGAAGAATTTAGGACATGCAAGGGAGATGCAGGGCAGTGTAACTTTGCTATAGATCTGTAGCACACATAGCATATAGATATATAGAGAGCATATAAATAGCAAATATATTATATAGAGCATATAGATAGCATATAGAAGGAACTGTCTGAATAGCCTGTTTGAGAAAATGTTAGGATTATCCATAGGGATCAGGACAAGCTTGAGAAATGAGCCCATGGAAAACTCATGAGGTTTAATAAGACCGAGTGCAAGGTGCTGCACCTGGATCACCCCCAGTATCAGTCCAGGCTGGGGGATGAAGAGATCAGGAGCAGCCCTGCCCAGAAGGACTTGAGGATGGTGGTGGATGAGAGGCTGGACATGCCTTGTCCTTGCTCCCTTCATCCTTCCCAGGGGTCTGACCTCACCAGGCTCGTCCCCAGTTCCATCAATATTTTTAGGCAGTTGCTTGGAAGTAGCCAGTGCTGACTCAAGAGTTTTCCAGTCATGAGCTACAAAAACCTGGACCCTATTGCAAAAGACCAGGACAAGTCAGAAACACATTGCTGGGAAAAATAATTAAAAAGAGAAGCTAAATTTGTCCCGAGGAGAAAGGGTATGTGTGAAGCCTTCAGCTACTTTAACTCCGCTGGTGCCGTTCAGGGAAAGGAAATAAAAAACAATGGCTGTGTCCATAAATAGGCCCAGGCAGGGGTTTAAGAGGACACAGATTGCCCAATAAATCTTTCCATATTTCTAATCTGCCCCGGCTGACTCAGATTGCATTACCGAAATGTCACAATTGCTGAGCATTAGCAAGTGATAAGCACACTTTTACCACTGACTAGACAAGGCATAATTAGGCCGAGTCCTTTCCCTCTCCCCTTTATTGGAGCTGTAACAGACTCTCCGAGAGCTTTCTTCTGTTTAAATAAGAACTAAAAATGGCACAAGGCAATAAAGCAAAATGACAGAAAACATAGGAGACAAGTCCACAGCAGCCGTGTTTGATTAAGGGTTTTTCTTAGTGGCAGATAGGGCCTTATAAAGAGTTGCATTAACACGAGTTGGAGCTTGGTCATTCCACGAGTAACTTTCCAAAGGGTGCGTGTCCCAGACCCGAGGAAATGTCAGCAGGAAAATGCTTTTTCAGAGTTACATCAGGTGATGCTTGGCTTCGTGGCAGCTCACAGGAGCCCGGCTGAGCGGTGGCGCAAGTTACAGACGCGTCCCGGGGTTGCGGAACTTGGGAGAAACGTCAGAGGGTCTTTGGTAGGCAGGGGTGGGTGGAAGGGTGTGTGTGAGCAGAACAGCTCCCTTTGTAACTCCCCGTGTCTCTCTGCAGACGGGCTGGCAGCGTTCCGAGCTTTCCTGAAGACGGAGTTCAGCGAGGAGAACCTGGAGTTCTGGCTGGCCTGCGAGGACTTCAAGAAGACGCGCTCGGCGGCCAAGCTGGCCTCCAAGGCCCAGCGCATCTTCGAGGAGTTCATCGACGTGCAGGCCCCTCGGGAGGTGGGTATGGAGCACCCCGGGGTGGCACAGCGTCCCTGGGGCACCGAGCAGGGCTGTCACCCCCAGCTGGGTGCTCTCCCTCCGTCCCTTCCCTCTCAGAGAGTGGCTAAGGATGGTGGCAATGCCATCCCGCCCGCTCCAGCTGCCTCTGCTCGCCGTGACTCATCCCCGATGAGGGCAACTGCTGTGATGATACTAAATTAGTCACAGCCAGGGAGTTCACTGGCAACCTCAATCTACATTTCCTAACCTCACCGAGCTCCCCGGGAGCATTTCACCGTGCTGCTGTCATTTGCCATCAGCCTCGAGCAGGCTCTCGGGCTCTCTCCTCGCAGGACACTTTGCCCAGGACCATCCCACCCATGAGTAACTTGTTGAGTTTCTCTGCTGACCGACTCCCCCCTCACCCAGACCCCCCGAGAGATGTGAACAGTAGCTCCGAGCTGAACAAAAATTGCAGTCCCACCCTGGAGCCTGGGATTGTGAAATCCTCTTCCAAGCACCTGCCAAGCTGATGGCACTGTCAGATCCTGCGTCGTGACGACGCCGGCTTGTGTCACTGCCATCACAGCACAGCCAGGGTGGCTCTTGCTGCACCCAGCCCCTCCTGCTCCACAGCATGGGTGCCTGTCCAAAACACGACCCCAAAGAGGGCTCATTTTACTCCCTCTCCCAGCTAGGAAGGCCACTGCAAGGCCACACCAGGTTCACATCAAGCTGTGTGGGTGTCTCCACGCCCACTGCTCTCCTCGAGCGTTTTCCCACTGTTATTCAGGAAGCTGGATGAGATTTTAAGGACTGGAAGGCTGATTTTTGATTAGAAATGGGAATGCAGCTAAGACGGGGTCTTTCCTACAATTTGGCCCCGTGGTGAAGTTTCCTTAGCACTGTTACATAATTTTGGCATGCTTAGGATATGAAATTATTAAGCAAATGCAGAGAGCTAATCCACACTGCTGACATCCCAGCTGAGGCAGACAGCTTCACTTTCCAGGCTCCTTCAAGTTTGGACACTGAGTTAATAACAACAAATAACATTTTTTTCCAGCCATTTTGTCTTCCAGACAATAACCCTAAAAAATGCTGATTACTCTGCTAGGGAAGGAAAATTCCCATTGGCTGGCTTTGCAAACAAATGGCAGCCATAACATTATAGGGTGGTTTATTTTTTCAAGCCTCTCCTCCAGATATTGTAACATGAAGCTGCTATGGGAAAAAAATCAGTTTATTTTAGATCAACAGAGTTTAGAGACATTTAATAAGAATGTAGTAATGGTTCAAACCCAGTTAAAAGTTCATTCACCCATCTGTTGGGCATGTGGTGAAGAACAGAGGGAGCTGAGGTTAGGCTGAGTCAGCATTTTTAGGTGATGTGCTGCCTAAGAGTCTGAACAAAAGTAATTTGATTTCAGAAGCACTCAGATCACTACAAATCCAACTTTGCAAGGCTTGGGGCAGGATTCACAGCCCTGAATCACTAAACCCCCCCTCCCACCCCGAGCTGTGGGGGCTGTTGAGGCATGGAGGGCAGGACCTTGGTTCTGCTGCTGTTTCACAGCCATGGCTGAGAGGGAATGTGCCCTTTGGAGGAGGCCAGCTGGACACTCAGTGCCAAACTCTTTTCTGCTGCTTTCCCCAGGTGAACATAGACTTCCAGACACGGGAGCTGACGAGAAGAAATGTGCAGGAGCCCTCCCTCTCTTGCTTTGACCAAGCTCAGGGGAAGGTGCACAGCCTGATGGAGAAAGACTCGTACCCCAGGTTCCTGAGATCCAAAATTTACACAGACCTGCTCTCTCAGACCCAGAGGAGGCTCAGCTAGAGCAGCGATGGGGCCCTCAGAAACCACGTGCTTCCCACAACACCCAAACCCCATGTCTAAATGTGAAATTTTCTTGGTGTTAAAAGCAGTGGGAATGGGAAAAGAGGAAGAAGGGGCAGAGGAAGCCTCCAGAGAGTGATCCAGGCGTGGTATTAAGACTCTTTGACTTTCTGTGCTTTTTAAAATTTGGTTAGCAGTAGCACTTTGCAGTCGTTGCCTCGCTCTAGCACAAAGCCACAACCCTCTCGAGTCACGGCGTCCCCTGTGGGGTTTCCTTTGAAATTGCTGGGTTGGTTTGTGTGTAAATAACACCTTCCCATCCTTCCACACACCTCCCTGTCTCTCACCTCTCCCTTGTGCTTGGAAGGGCCCCAAGGGCAGTGCTGACACTCGTGAAGCCACGTCCAGCCCATGTCTCACCCGTTGGCTGCTGGGGTCTGGACCCAGGCACTGAGGGCAGGGAGAGAGGAGACAAAGGCACAGGATTCATTCCCTTTCTTGAAGTGGAAACCATCAGCAAACTCAGCTCCCTGGGTTTTTTGCACGCCCTGCCACTGCCCCTTTTCCTTCAGGGATGGAGACCCAGAGTATTCTCCACAGGACGGTCGAGGAGCTGAGTTTTCCTTGGGAGGAAGGGAATCCCAAAAGCTCTCACTAGGCCTGGGCAGGCAAGTCTTCTAATGTGAATGATTGTTTTTCATGGCTATTATTTATTTGTGTGGTATTTCAGTCTCAGGGCCCCAGGCATCGTTCAGGCTCTGTTGTGCTGGGCACTGGACCAAAACCTAGCACAAAGGGGCTCCTGGCTGCCACAGGCTTGGTGGCTCCTCAGGAACAACCTGTTGGGACAGAGTGGACAGAAGGAATGTCCCCTCTGCCTCTTGCTGAGGTGTAAGGAAAGCACAAGACCCATCTGCCACAGCAGATGGCATTTTTCATGAGGCACCTGGCCAGCGCACGGCGACGTGAAAAAACACATTTCTGTTTTTGTTATTTCCTGCTCACTGGCTGTTCCTACTCACCGAGTGTCCACTGGGGGTTCAGTGCCCTGCAAAGAGCTCCCCAAGACACGGCCCCTGCTGCAGGGTGCTTGCTTCCAGCAGGACAGAGAGCATGGAGTGAGCAGCATGGGTGCCCGGCTGTGAGCGGGGTGTGAGGTGCTCTCGGGCCCTGTTCCCATAGCCTGGATGGCCACTGCAGGAGAAGACTCTGTGCAGATGTCAGGGGTGTAGCACCTCCTCTGTGCTGGGCAACAATTCCCACCATCTGATGGCCCCATTTCCACGGCATTGCTGTTCCAGCTTGGCAGATTCTTGCAATATTTTTGAGGGGAGAAGCAGACAGCCTGTCTGTGCATTTGAGCCGACAGACCAGAGGTCTCTTCTTAATTTAATGAAGGCCTGGAAAGCAGCCCCATGGAGCTTTTCCTTTCTCAGTCATCCTCAGAGCAGAGGCTGTAAACCTCTGCTCCAGCCAAGGGTGGGGGGTGGGTTTGATACATCAGAAAGCTGCTGATAAAGACATCATGTAATGTGGTGTAAATGAGGTAGAATGAATTCTAAAGCCAAGCATAATGTGTTTGGAACAAGAAAAAACAAAACAGTCTGCTTGGATATTAAAAACTACTGTCCATTAATTAAGTAGGAAACAGCTTTTTGAGGCTTTTTGCAAGGATGATGTGCAGGACAGTAGGACAAATAGGTTTAGGATCAAGATCAAGGTGGTAACCATTCTGGGTTTATTCTGGAGGTGTATTCCTGTGGTCTCCAAGACACCAAAGTCTAAATACAGTGCAAGTGCAAACTTCATGTTCAGTAGGGAAACCTGCTTTTTGGTGCCTGGTTGGTCAGCAGCAGAATCCTCCAGGTCTTTGGAAGGCAAATCCCATCTCCAGTTAAATTTCCCTGAGGAATGGCCAGAAAGAGCAGCAGTGACCCAGCATTCCTGGCTGTCCTTTGCCCCTGCAAGGACACCCGAGGAGCAGGGGCTGGCTGTGGTGACAGAGGTGACACCCTGCAGCCACACCCAGGCTCAGTGACACAGCTCCTAGAACTGTCGAGGCCCCTCATGGGACACAAGAGACACAAAGCTCAAGGTCTGCACGTGGCACTTGGACTCAAACCTTTTGCTGCTTGCTCGGAAGTGGGAGCAGTGAGAGACATCTGGAAAATGCTCCAGATTTGCCACGATTTGTCCAAGGGCACCAGATCATGCAGGAGCTCAGAGTCCCAAAGCTTTATGGCACAGTGAGATGGGTCTGGTGAGCCTGTGCAGTGCGAGGAAGGAATCAGAGGTGGAAGCAAAGGACACAGAGCCACACACACCAGTGGCTGTCCCTGGTGCTCTCTGGGCTGTAGGAGGGAGTCAGCTTGGTTTGCAAAGCCAGGTGTCTGCTAGGAAAGGCAGGAGCCTCCCTTGAAATGGAAAATGGAAATGGAAAATGCAAACCCCCTCCCTCCCAATTATTATAATTTGGAAATTAAGGGGCTCTCAGGCAAAGATATGGGAGTAGGAATGACAGTTCTTTACTAGGAGAATTAACAATACAAATGCAGTGGTACAAAGAGAAACCCCTGGCAGAGTCAGAACCCCCCTGACACCCTGCTGGGCANCCCCCTGACACCCTGCTGAGCAGGGGGCTGGCACAGCCCCATCCCATGGGGGCTGCAATCCTCCTGCAGGGGCAGATGTGGCTCTGCTGGAGCAGGGTCCTGGCCAAGGTGTCTTTGGATCACAGGCCCAGAGGGATCGTTTTGTCTGACCAAAATGTGAAGAGAGCTAACTACACTTTATATGGAGTTTAGAGCTATGCACTAATACAGTATAGGATTTGAAAAATATAAAAGGTAAAATCTTAAGGCATCAGCCTGTGGTCCCAGTTTTACCCAGTGATCCCACTGCTGCCAAAGGGCAGCTCAGCTTCCCAAACAAATCAAACAAATGTTGCAGGTGGTGAAGGGAGGCCACCTTGCCTGGCCCTGCCTTCCTCCTTTCCACCTTCCTCTTGCCTGCACGTGCAAAAAGCATCCCAGAGCTGCCCAGCGTGCAAGAGCCAGCAGAAGGAGGCTTAAGCAGTCACAGCTTTTAAAGAGAAGGCAGAAGGCCATGACAGCTGCCTTGTGGTCCTTCTCTCCAGACAGACCTTCTGAGTGGGCTTGGGGCACCCCAGACAAGGCTCTGCAGCACCTTGGGGAGGGTCACAGAGACAGCCAGGCCAGGGGACAGAGCAGGAACGAGATGCTTGTGTGGAGGAATGTGAGTGTGGACAATCCCCAAAGCCTGGTCCTGCTCAGAGTGTGACTCCATCTCTCCACAAGATCCTCCAGCAGCGTTGGTGCTGTAAGTCCTTTCATTCCATGTCAGAACTCATGGGAAAACTTCCAAGTGGCCAACACCCCGTAAATCCAAGCTCCCTTCTCTCCTCCATCCACCTGGAGAAGTGTTTTCCCCAGTAAATTGGGCCTTCCATTGGGTACAGCATCCTAGAACACAGAGTGGAGCAGAAGTATTGTCTGAGTCTACCACGGTTATTTTTGTTGCTGCTCTTGCAGTTTGTCTCTCTGGAAGGAAAGCAGACTAGTTATTTAAAGTAAAATTCTATTTTTCTTAAACAAGAAAATGGCACCAGCTGCTTCTTTTATGACAAATGCCGTTCTGAATTGAATCAAAACAAGCAGCTTGTAGCTCTACCCCTTAAACCAGGGGCTGATCAAGGAAATAATGACTGAGCCAAAGCTTTGGAAAGAGCTGAGTGGTGACTAATCCCCACCAGGGGCAAATATCCTATCCTTGATTCATCTCTTCCTGGTGTGAAAGGGATATTCACAACCTACAAACCCATTTCCCCTCTCCACAAGCACACACATCCAAAATTTTCCTCCTATTTGGAGCAACGTTAAAGTGTGCCATCACATGAAGAGAAGGGGAAAAAATTGGTTCACTCAGTTCTTTTTTATTCTGTTTCCTGGCACATATTCAGTGCCAGGTACATTGATGACAGAAGAGGTAAAAGAGTTTACAAATTTCCTTTTCTATGAGCTTCGGGTGGTGTGAACTCCAGGATCAGATGCAGAACTCTAATCTGTCTGAAGTTTCTCCTGCTTTGGTCCATCGGCCAGGCCTGGGATGATTTCCATCACTTTTAGTGGACTCATTAATGCACCAAGGGGTCCCTGTTGTCCATGCTGGGGAGGTTTTGAAGGGCAAAGTCTTGCCAGTCTAAGCAGGGGAGGGGGAGATTGCCGTGTGTGTGTCTGGGGGTGTGGGTGGATGAGAGTGCATGTGACTTCATCTGTATCTTATTTAGTGTCCTCTACTACAGAAGCTTTTGTGAGACATAGATGTGCATGTTAAAATAGGAGACTTAGGCACAAATGACATAAACTGAGATCTTTAGCCAGTGTTGTGTTTGCCTCGTGTGTAAGTCTGAGTAGTAGTAAGAGACGTACAACTCTGCTAGGCTTCCAGTTACCCCTAAGAGCACATGTATCAAACTGAACTGAATGTTCACTGATAGACACAAAACCAAAATGTTTACAGCATTCAGAGCAATAGCAAAGCATACCTCATGCCAGTCCTGGAGTGCCTCTCACCCGTCAGTGCAAGCACTCCCCTCCCTGGGGGCCTCTGGCTTCTCCCTCCAAACTCCTCTCTGTCCTGTCCTGGTTGTCTTCCCTCCTCCTCTCCCTCCTCCTTGAAGCACTCCAAAACTTCCTGTCCACCAGCACTGTTTGTCCTCATCTGTCTGAGCCTGGGACTCCCCTAACCTCCCCCTGTTTGCCTCTCCTCCCTCCCCATCCATCCCTCCTCTCTTCTTTGCCTTTCCCTTCCCCAGACACTCATCTCTGGTCATGCCACCCCTCCTACACGCCTCCCACTGCCACTGTAAAGCTCCTAGGTGCTCTTCCTTGCCCGTTATATAAGAACAAAATGCTTCACATCATTTCTGCATTATCTTTCATCCCTGGGGCTGCTGCAGTTGTCTCCTTCCTTGGTGCTGTGCTCTCTCTGGCATCGTAGCACTATATCCCAGAACTGGAATTAAAGTTCATTTTGCTGCTAGACCAGAATGCTTCTCTCTACCACGCACCCCTTGGGCTTTGCAGAGGCTCGTCTCGTCCCCAAGTCTTTTGTCTTCCTTCTTTTTCTCCTCCTTCCGTGCACGCTGCACATGCAGTGCTTGTGGCAGGGGCTGGCTGGGGTAGAGGGGGCCGTGCTGGGGTCCCTCAGAGCTGGGCACCCCCGTGGCCCTCTGGTTTATAAAAGTAGTCTCAATAAAGGTGTGTGGGTTGTATTTGCTCGGCAAAGTCAGTCACTGTGCTCTGTGCCTCCTCCTGGCTTTGCAGGAGGATGTGTGTCTCATCTGAGACTGCGGTGAACTCGGCGGGAGTTCGGGGAACTGAGGCCATGGGAGGGAGGTGGCAGAGGGGGATGAGCTTGTTACCAAAACCATCCAACATTCCTGGCAAAAAGGCACAGGAGAAAAGGCACTGCCTGCTTCTGGAGGGTCTGGGGACCAGCTGTGCTGTGAATTGTTTGTCTCAAGTAGCCCCACACCTCCCAGTTTGCCTCACGTGCTGCGTGCCCCAGGCTGGCTTGAAAACATGAGGGATGAGGAGCTGCTCAGCTTTGCATTTCCAGTGTAGATAACAGTGTTATCCTGAGAGAAATGTCTTCACGTTGCTCTGTCAGTGCCTGCAGCCACCAGCTGAAAAGCAGTGAGGGGAAGGAGGCACCTTCTGCTGTGTTTACTCCTGCAGACCTCTGTAGGACTCCTGGCAACGAAGAGAGCGGGGTACAAGCAAGCCCTGGGGTAGATCCCCCTTCCTTAAGAACCACGATTGAAGATCTCATCTTCTTACAGCCTCTCCCCCCAACTCCTCTACGAGTTACCCAAACCAGAGCTCACATTTGTCCTTAAGCTCCCTGGCACCTGCACCTTGGTGGGATGGCAGTGTCCCCTTGAGGACCTGACTGCGAGCCCAAGCACCCAGTGAGGCTGCCTGAAATAACAAAGACATCTGGTTCCTCTGCAAATAACCTCGTGGGTGGCTCACAAGAGACTGAGGATGGCTCAGAAGTGAGCCACCAGGTAGAAAGAGCAGCTCAAAAGCGCTTCCCTGGGCAACGTTCTCATTTTCATGAGACCCTGCTGCTGCAGCTGCCGCCACCGCCGCGGTGTCCCCGCGCTGCTGGGGTGGGACATGTCAGCAGGAGCAGCTGGGGCAGGCCAAGCAGGCTCTTCAGGCTGATCCCTTCCTGCTCAAGGAAAGCCATGGGCTCGGCTCCCCGCCTTCCCCCTGCATTGGCTGCTTGTTTGCTCGGCTCCCCTTCCCCGGGAGGCTGGAGAAGCTCCTCGGCCCAGCCACAGATCCCACCGGGACACAGATCCCGCCGGGAAGTGTCACCACGCTGTGCAGTGTTACACCCCTTCTGTATAGACACCCCGAGGACGTAATAAACAGCCTGAGACTATTTGTTCTCTGCCTGAGTGTCTGAAAAGCTGCAGTCCCGGGGCTGGAGGGGTGTGTCCCAGCCGAATGGCTGAGGAGGAAGAGGACGGGAGAAGCTGTTTCTCCTCAGCCCCAGGTTTCACACGCTGGATGGGGCAGCAGAGTGGGAATGTGCTGGATCCAAGCTGTCGGTGGCTCAGCTGGAGCAATTTAGAACCAGGCTCCCCCAGAGGTCCAGTTTGGGGAGATGAGTCCAAAATGTGCCAGTAGAGCCTGCAAGGCAGGAAAATCCCAAGAACCTTCCAGCAGCACATTGCTGTCCTTCTCTGAGTACACCTCACTGCTGCCCGTGATGGACTGCCCGCCCCAAATCCCAAAACCATCGTGGCCAGAGGTGGAAACAAGTGCTGAGCCTGCTCCCTGCACCAGGAGCAGCGGTGGGGGACGCACAAGCCCCTGGGAAAGGGGGCAGTGAGGATGGATCGAGCATGATGGGGTCACGAAGGGCAAACACCAAATGAAGGGCTTTCTCCAGACCATAGGAAGCAACCCTGTGCTCCAGCAGGGAGCTCACACCCGGGTCTCAGCTTGCTTCATTCTGGATAAACCAGAGAGGGGTGAGCAGGAGCAGGGTGAGAGCCACCAGCCAGTCATGGGCCAGTTTGGGGAGCCTGGAGGAGCCTGGGATTGCTGGGGAAGGGTCGGGCAGCAGCTGAGGGCAGCAAGGGGGGAAGGGGAGGCATTAGCAGGGGCAGGGAGCAGGGCACTTGAGGCGAGGTTAGGTGTTAGTGGGAAATTGCATGGTGAGAGATTTACTGCAGAAACCGTGTGGGCCTTCAGTGAGGAAGGGCTGAGCATCTCCTGGCAGGTGTGGCCAGCAGGAGAAGCGGCGACCTGGATCTCCTCTGGCCCTGGGCACACTGAGGGCTCTCCCCTTGCCTGGTGCACAACCCGCTCTCCCTGCGAAAGGTGAGTGCTTGCTCTGTGGTCTGCACGGGGTTGCACGGAAAAACAAAAATTAAATGGGCTTGTTTTCCTCTGGGAATGGGTGTAGTGGAATTTATCAGTCCCTCTGGCTTCTTTCTATCCCCCTTATTTTTCCCCCTAAACCCCTTCTTCTACTGTTTTTCCTTTTCATCTGCTGCTTCTTCCCTCAGCCTGTCGCCGAGCCAAACCAATTTGAATGCATCCCAGGAAGGATCTGCCATTAGTGCTGCTCTGTCTCTCCTCTTAGTTAGGATATATTTAGCCATCATCTTGTAGCTTTTTTTTCCTGGTTGTTCAGTGGCTTTAAAAAGCAGGTGCCGGGAACGGAAAGAGAAGATTAAAAGTACCTGCTGTCAGCTACCTCTCCCTGTGCAGCTGTGCAAAGCAAGCACGTGAGCAGAGGGGATGACAGCTGCCCCTCGAAAACGTCATTTGTAATTCTAATTTCTTTTTTCAAATTATTATTATTATTATTATTATTTCAATAATCTCTTTTCTGCACTGCTACAAATTTCCAGCTATTTCCTCCCGTGCTGTGGAGTGCTGGGAATCCATCAAACGCCCCGAGGGTGGGGGTGAGGGGTATCCTGGCACAGATGGAGCCAGGCTCACCTGCAGCCACACGGCTGTGGTGTCCCACAGCCACCCCTGACTGTCCCTGTCCCATAAGCTCTGCCCTATGGCTGAGACCCAGCTGCAGTGTGGCTACTCAGGGACCACTTGCAAATGCTTGGCTGCTGTCTCAGCCTTGGCAGCTTCCCTGCTCCTCCCTGACACCATCATAGAATTTCTCAGGTTGGAAAAGACCTCTAAGATCATCGGGTCTAACCATTAACAGAGCACAGCACCAGCCTCCATCCCATTCCCATCTCCTTGGCTTACTTCTCTCCTTAAAGACATCCAGAGCTTATCAACAGCTTGCAGGTGGAGGAAGGGGCTGTGCACCACCTTTAAACCTCCCATTTCTGCTCCTCTGCATTCAGCACCTCCCTGATTTCATGGCAGGCTCTGCTGGAGTGCCTTCAGGTTTGACCATTCCTCTGTGGTTCCCCGCTGGTTTAGGAGAAATCAGGGACGGGCTCCTTGGTGATCCTGCCTGGTGATGCAACACCCCAACAGCACAGCTCACCCTGGCTCTTCCCCTCTTCCTTCTCCCCACCTCCCCTTCCCAATCTCTTCCTCTATCTTCCCCTTATTCCACTCAAACTGTGTAAAAATACAAAAATACCACTGCCAGGAACTCTCCTCAGAGCTTGACTGTGCACTGGGGCACACACAGAAGGGCACTTTGCACCCTGTCACCAAACCCTTGTTTTCCCCGTTCCCCACCCCATCTCTGTGGTTTGGGGCTGAAACCTTTGCTGTTGTGTTTTCCAACGTTGTGCAAATACTAACCCAGGAGCACCAGCAGCAACCCCTGTTGCTGATGGGGTGGGTGTGTTTTGCTGCTCAGGCTGAAGCCAGCCAGTGGCTGTACCCCCCAAATGCTGGCTGAGGGTGGCTGGGGGGGCCTCCTCAGCCCAGCCACCTGCCAGCCTCAGCAGCAGCAGAGCACCTGCCTGGGCTGCCAGGACCTTCCTGGTGGAAGTGAGACCAGGATGGGTGGAGGTGCGTTGCTGCTGGCGAGGCTGTGGCACGCTCCTGGGAAGGGAGCCTGGCCCCGGGCGTTGCGACACGGATGGGTTTTTTGTATTCCAAAACAAGGGCTGATAATGGAGGCCGCGGGGCCGGAGCCGCGGGAGGCTGCTAAGCTAAATGAGACAGGAAGCACGTAATTCAATTAGATACAGAGCAGCATGAAGACATCTGAGCACACACACGGGGCTGGGCTGAGAGCCTATTGCGTAACCCTGGGAAGAGCTCTGCAACATGAAATGTCTCACCTAGCGCAGCCCGTGCTGGCCAGCTGCCTGTCCTTGAAGAGCCCCATCGGAGGGGAGGCAGAAAAGCTGCTCGAGGGGGCAGAGGGGTCAGCTGGTGGCTTGTGGCACAGTGGGCAGAGGGTCTGTCCCAGCCTTGGTGAGGAGGATTTTGCTGGAACAGCCCAATCCCGCTCCTGTGCCTGGGCTCAGAGCTGCACACGTGGATCTGGCACTGCCCAATTTACACCCCAGTGGGAGCTTTGTGCCTCTTCTGCCTGAGCTGCTGTGGTGCCAAAAAGCCTTTGACTGACTCCTTCCCTTCCCTGGGCTTGGACAGGGCTCTCTCTCTCACCATGGGCAGCTCCTCACCTCTGCTTCACTGTCAGCCTGGCCTCACCTGAGCCCAGAGCTTCAAAAGCTGCCACAGGGGACAAGGTAAAACCACACACACACACTTGTCCAGTGCACTTCATTTCTCTGGGGAAAAGCAGCAGGGAAACAGGGCCCGAAGCAAAGAGAGGGGGTCAGCAGGCTGTAATCTCAGTGCAGAGCTTCTCTGCTCTGGCTCACATGCCCCGTGCTCCTCACCAGTTGCTGTTGCTGCCATCCCAGCTGTGTTTTTGCCATAGTTACATTTGCCTGGCTGCTTCAGGCAGCACGTGGTTCCCAGCACAGTGGCTGTGCCAGGCACCATGGAGTTGCAGCCAGAAATCATCCGTCCCGTGTGCCTGCAACACGTGTCCAGGCTCCTGCAGGTTTTCCTCTTGGCATGGCCTCAAACACCAGGGAGAGTGACCAGAGCATCCTGTGACTTTGCAGATCTGCGGGTGGGAGGATGGGCTGCAGTGCTAGAGGGGAAAGGGACAGAGGTGAACATTTCCACAGCATTTGTGTAGAAAACCAGGGAGGAGATGGAGGTGTAGGTGGTGAGGAGAAGGGGCTTTGCCACCCTAAACCCTCTGGTCACCTGCTGCAGCTGGGAGGTGAGTGCCAACCTGCTTTAGATCTCCAGATCTCCTTTCCAACGCTGGCCATTCAGTGACTCTGTGGAAGAGCCGAGTGTGCCTCCCCTGTGGGGACCAGGAGCCTGTGCCCACCTCCACGTGCCACTGCTGCTGTGACACCAGTGCTCCCAGCATGGTGCTGAACTGGGGTGGAGCACCAGGCTGGTGTGGCCAAGCACTTCCAAAAGTGATACCAAGCACTGCCCATGCTGTGGGTGTGCACAGACATTCCCAAAGGCAGAGGCAACCTCACAGCCCTCTCCCCTTTAGTCTTGCATTTCTTCCCTCGGACCCACAGCCAGGATCACAGCCCTAATCATGGTTTTAATGAGTAAGAGCTTCGTGTAGCTCCAGCCATTTATCTGTAGCTGAATATCTGCTAAGCAAGAAGGCTTAAACTTGATTATTTGAGTGGAAAACCCCAGAGCCATTGGGAAAGAGGCTGCTCTTACATTAGGGAGCTAGAAGTGTGTGCTCACCAAGTCCTGGTGCATCCTGCCTGTCTGTCCATGAGCAAGACCCTTCTGTGGCTTTTTGTAAGTGATGAGAGAAAGACAGGACTCTACTGCTCAATGGGGTTGAGGTGCCTCATGCTCCTCCCGAAGTCTCCCATCCAGATATCCTCATGCTCCTGCTGCCAAAGGCAGCTTGAGAGGACCCTTTCTCCCTGGCCCAGGGCCGAGATGGCTTTGTGCTACCACTCTGCTGGCACAGTTTATGTCTCCTGGCAAAGGGAAAGATGCTCTGGCAATGTGCTGTGTGTGATGAATGCAGGCAGCCAAGAGTAGGGGACAGCTTGAGCTCTGGGAAGATGTCTGAGCTGGGAACAGCAGGGAGGAAGGGAGAGGATGAGGAGTGGAAGTGGCAGCTGTGGCCTGTGCTTGGCTGGCCATGAGCAGGGGGGTTTAAGGTCACTCCCTTCCAGAGCTGCTGAGCTGGGGAATTGCAGAGAGGGCAGCTCTGGGATCCTGTGTGAGCCTGACCTCATCTCAGGGGACCTGTTGGGTTCTCATGGACCTCTGGTTCTTGTAGCACCAGACCCTGGGGTTTGCTGGTGTGCACTGGTTTAACCCTTTCTCTTCATCCTTCTCTTTTGCTGGCTCTGTCCTTCCCCTCCAGTTTCCAACCTCGCCCCGGCTTTTAATCTCCTTTCAATTTTCAGGTCTCATCAGGATCCTCCATTATCAGATGCTTTCCCAGGTTTTGGCACCTTTGATGTGCATCCCTTCCCTTCCCTTCCCTTCTCTCACCACACACCCCGCGGGGAATATGTGATGAAGAAGTGCAACTTCAGCCAGCACACGGGGCCAGACATTGTCCTTACACATTCCAGCTGTGAACTGGCAGTGCCATTAAGAAGGAAGTGGGAACATTGCACCCTTCTGCCCCATCTGTGCCCCAGGACACACAAATCCTCCTGACCCTGCTGGGGGCTGGCACTCGCTGCTGGAACCACGGGGGCAGAGCCTGCTGCTGCCGCGCTGGAAGTGCGGGGAGATTGGAAGCCCTCGGGCAGTGGGATGGAGCAGCGGGATGGAGCAGCGGGATGGAGCAGCGGGATGGTGCAGCGGGATGGAGCAGAGGGATGGAGCAGGGGGATGGAGCAGAGGGATGGGGCAGAGGGATGGGGCAGGGAGATGGAGCAGAGGGATGGGGCAGCGGGATGGAGCAGAGGGATGGGGCAGCGGGATGGAGCAGGGAGATGGAGCAGAGGGATGGGGCAGCGGGATGGAGCAGGGAGATGGAGCTGGCGACTCTAGCGAGCGCTGCAGCGTCTGTCCTGTCCCTCGCTCTCGCACCCGCCGGCGGTTACTCAGCAGGCTCCACACGTCGGTGGCACCGAGCCTGTTTTTTCCTGTTCTCGAGGAAGCGGCTGTGACTGTGATGCTCAAGGACGAGCCTGGGCCTCCCACTCCCCCTCCCTTACCAGCACACACAAACTTACCTAAGCTCTTATCTGCACGGGCGCTGCCTGAGCAGCTTTTGGTTGGCTGGAGGCTGGAGCGATGCTGGGTCCCCCTCCCCGCTCTCCCGCCTCCCGCCCGATATAAAGCGCGGCTCCGCGCCGCTGTTGCCGCCGCCAGCACAGGACCGCGGGGCAGGTGGTGCCGCAGCCGCCTGTTGCAGCCCCTGCCACCCCCGTAAGGAGCCGATGAGCTGCTGGATGCCTCGGTGCCCAGCTCTCAGCATGTGCCGGGGCTTAGCCGCGCTCCCCATCACTTGCCTGGAAAGGTAAGGCGCTTCTGGGAGGCAGAGGGTTCGCGCCTGGACCAGCCTCTGCTGCTGCGGATGTGATGTTAGGGCAGAAGCTGGGGCGCAGACCTCGAGGAAACACGCGGCCAGGTGATTCGTTGCGGCTGCATCCCCTCTCCGGAGCACGGAGGTGGAACACGCGGAGGGAGAGGAGGCTGGACAGGGCTGTACAAACACACCAGGGCTTCTCTGGCTCTGCCTCTGCACAACTTGCTCCGAGTTGGCGGCAGCGGGAGTATTTCTGTCAACACGGCTGAACTGTTAAGTGACATGTCGCTCCTCCTGCAAAGCCCCACGCTGCCGGCTTGACATTTAAACCCTGATTTTCCTATGGGCGCCTTGGGACGCCTGAACGAGCCGCGGCACGCAAATAGCAGCTGGGGGGCCACACGCCGCCTCGGGGGCACCCTGGGGACACGCAGCAGCCGCTTCTCCTGCGCTGCTGCCGCAGCCACCTCCCGGCAGGGTGGTGCCTCCTCCGTGCCTTCGCCGCGGAGCCGCGGGGACAGGCAGGAGCATGCCAGCCTCTGGCACAGGAGCATCACTGCCGCCGCTGCCTCCTAAAGGCATGGGGTAGGTGGATGGCGCTGCTGCGGAGCGCTGCCCTCTCCACGGCCCGGTGACAGGCTCCTGGGGACCCAGGGGCACCCCAAAAAGGAGAGCAGGGGAGCAGCAGCCTGGCAGCAGGGAGATGCTGTGTTTTTCCGGCGGTTTGGGATGGGAAAAGGAAGCAGGTTAGCTCCGGGGAGCTGGGGGGGCTCCAGCTGGGCACGCAGCAGCTGCTCCGTTACCTGCCCCAGAGGGAAGAGCTCGTCGTGCTTTATATTCCACGAGTCTCTGCCTGGGAAGCGAGCAGGAGGAAACGGCCCCCAGGCTTAATGCGCCGCCGAGCGCGGTTGCCAGGGAGCAGGAAAAGCAAGTGGGGAGCATTTATTTCACACACCAGAGAGCAAAGAAGTGGCTGAAGCTGGGGAGCCAGGGCTGTCCCCCCGAGCCCCTGGGGTGCAGCCCCTGCCAGCGGAGGGGATGGCGGCAGCAGACTGATGGTCCAACGACCCCACCTCTCCCCTCCCTCCCTTCCAGAGCCAAGGATCTGAAGAGCCGCTTGGGCATCCTGCTTCATAAACCCGAGCTGGGACACAAGACTGGGAGCTCCAGCAAGCTGCAGCTGGGCTCTAGGCGCAGGTAAGCCAAGCACTGCTCTGCCCCGGCTCCAGCCCGGGCCAAGCCCGCACGGAGCAGCCTTTCCCGAGGGATGCTCCTGCCCATCTGCGCAGCACAGAGCACAGCTCCCCCTCCACGTAGTCCCACCCAGGCGGGCCGGGAAGGCGGATCACTTCCCTGCTCCAGCGGCTATAAAATCCGACACGGGGACGGATGCTCTGGCATTAGGCACAGGGAGCAGGGCCTTGGCAAGAAGCAAGGAACCCACAGGGCTCCTGCACTTCTTGGTGTCTCTCACCAGTGGCTGGGATCCCTGGGGAATGCAGGAAGCATTAAACACAGAGCACTAAATATTGCTGCTGAGGGCAGGGGGTCTTCCTGCAGAGGAGGCTCTGCTGGACCGGCACCAGCAGCAAAGGGCTCTTCTGAGCATCCCCTAGAGAACCTGCTGGACTTGTAGCGGCAGAAAAGGGTTTTCCTGAGCATCCCCTAGAGAACCTCCTGGCCAGCAGCATGGAGATGAGGTCGGGTGAGCCATCAGGGAAGGTAAAAGAAAGGGAGGAGAGAGGAAAGAGAGCCCACAGGTAATGGATATCGGCCCCTCACTTTGGTTTCCTGCTGAATGCCGCTGTCTCCCACTGATGGAGCTGCACAGCTGAAGTGCTCCCATCCCTCACAGCTGGACAGCGAGCCTTACATCCTTTCTGTCTTTTCCAGAGACTCCTCCCGAGAGGTGCTGGAATGGAGGGAGTCCTTTGACCAGCTCCTCAAGAGCAAAAGTGAGTAGCATCTCGTTTTCTTCTCTTGGTGAGAGCGTGTAGGACGTGTACTCATAGTGAGCTGTGCGACTGAAGTCGGCGTACGATGAAATCTCGCCTCCTCCCCAAATGAGGTGTTTTAGGATTTAGAAAGAGGTCCCTTTCCTGCCCACATCTGAGGCACAGGGCTCATTGCCTGCCCCGTGAAGCTGTACCCTTTCCCCCTAGCTGGGTGTTTCTGGGGGGCAGAAGTGTTTGTCTCGCTGCTGCCTTGGGACAGGAGCATTGTCACGGGCATCCCATGAGGAGCAACCCGCCAGGGGGAAGGTCATGGTAATTCCCAAGCCACCCCTTTCCCCATACTCGGGAGAAGGCAGTGTCTGCTCTGGGTGCCTGGTGGAAACAGCGAGGCAGCCACCTCCCCTCAGGCTTGTTCAGACAACTGCATTGCTGCCCTCTGTCTGTCTGTCCTGTGCCTCCGGGGATGGCTCTTCCACAGGGAGAAGGAATTCAGCTCTTTTACTGAATAACCTTGCCCTTTTCCTACTCTGATATCAGCTGTGTGGCTATGATGCACAGGGCTCCTGTGAGATGCTGTCTCCCTCTCTCTATGCAGGCAGCTCCTCCAGACCCAGAGATGGGACCTCTTTTTTTTGCCCCACACATCATCCCCTCCTTACACTGGGCTCTGCACAATGGCAGAAGCACCAAATTTTATCCAAAAGTAGTTGTCCACCTTAAAAGCTCTTCCCCAGCCAGCCAAAGTCCTTCCACAGCGCTAGCCCGGGGCCAAGTGTATTTTCTTCCCCGGTCTTCTTCACGTGCTGTGATGGCTAATGAGCATCTCTAGCTTTGTAACTTAATCCACCCTCCCAGCACAGCTTTGAGATCCTTGCTGCAATTACTCTCCCGTCCTCAGCATCTCGTTCCCCCCGGATCTCGGCTGAGAAATCAAAACCAAGGCACTGCTGCTCGGCTCCTGCAGCGTTCCGATGCGTCAGCGCGCTTCTCCTTAGGTAGAATCAGCTCTTTTCCGAAGCTGTAAAGAAAATACTCCGAAGCCTCATTACAGAAAGGTCAGATAAATAAAACCAGAGGATTGCTTGTCTGTGGGAAAGGATTTTATTGGAGTCTAGAGGCCAATTAGCAGTGTCTCAGAGGGTGGAATTTGCCCGGAAGGAAAGGAAATCTGCGGATGTCACGGTCTGAGCTCCCAGGGCAACACTCGCCAGGCAGTGTCTGCTGCTGGTCCTCTTCCTCCCTGCCTTCTGTCCCATTAACTGCTCTTCTCTCCCCTCCACAGGTGGGGTAAATGCCTTCCACACCTTCCTGAAGACTGAATTCAGCGAGGAGAACCTCGACTTCTGGCTGGCATGCGAGGACTTCAAAAAGACCCGGTCGAAAACCAAGCTGGCCTCCAAAGCCAACAGGATCTTCGAGGAGTTTGTCCAAAGTGAGGCGCCCAGGGAGGTGAGACCGCTTTCTGTCGCATCAAATAGGGTGGGAAAGGAATAAAATATCCTGCTGGGTTTTATTAAAGTGCTTTTGGGTCAGTGGGAAGATGTGCTCTTGTTCATGAGAGCTTTGACTTCTAACATCGTGTGGCCCATTGCAATTGGCTCGTTAATGTTGGAACAGAAACTGAGTCTAACCATGAGGGGATGGAAAGCTTTGTGAGCATCCTCACCCTCATCTGGAGATGGATTAAAAACAGTTTTTGTCCTCACATAGGAGAGGACTTAACGTTTGTGTGCGCTGCTGCCTTGCAGGTGAATATCGACCACGAAACCAGGGAGATCACCCGCAAGAACCTCTCGGGGGCCACCTCCGCCTGCTTCAACGAGGCCCAGGCCAAGACGCGCACGCTGATGGAGAAGGACTCCTACCCCCGCTTCCTCAAATCCGCCTCCTACCAGGACATGAGCAGGCAGGCCGCCAGCCGCGGCACCAGCAAGAGGTCGCACACCTGACCCGAGCCCCGACGCGCGGCGGGGGGACGAGCCAGGGGGCCAGGCCCGGGGTGGGACGTGGCTTGCGAGGGCTGCGGCCCGCGTGGCGGGGTTTCGGCTGAAGTTCTGGAATTTTAGCAGCACCCCCAGCGCCCCGAGCACCGGGCGTGGCGCTCCTCCCTCCCCGGGTGGGAGCCCGGAGCCTCCCCTCGCAGCTCGGCCGGACGCCTGCGCCGCTGCGGGCACGCAGAGAAATCGGGCCTGAGCTGCGAGCCCAGCGGAAAGAGATGGGATTCCCCCGAGCGTCCACAAGGGAAGAGCTCCCACCTGCTCTGCGACCCGCAGGATCCGCCACCAGCTGCGGGGCCAGCACAGGAGCCTGCCACTCCCGCTCGCAGGGAATGGCCAGGAGAACAGCCCCGAGGCCACGTGGCATTTTCGGCTGGAGGGATCCCGCGCCTGCCTTCTCCTGATCCCAAGATCCTCCAGCTGTGTCCTATGCATGCTCTGCATCGAAGCTTTCCACCTCCTTCCAGTGCAGTGATGTTTTTATCCCTCGCTTGAGCTCCACGACCTAATCTTAGGTCACGTGCGCAACGTTCTATCCCTATTATTGTTATTTATTTCATCATTGTTATTATTATATCTATATTTATTGGAGGAGCACTGCTGAGAGCACACACGTGTATCCCTGGCTCCGAGGAGCTTGTAAATTAAATTATTTTAGCTGTTGTAGCACTTAGCATGCCTCCCACCTTTTCTGTGTGATAATTTGAGGGGACCAGACAGATCTGTAGCACAACTGTGGAGCAAGGTACACCAGTAGCAGCAGGGAGAGCTGCTAGAGAGTTTGGAGGACCATGGATGGCAGTGCAAGGATGCTTTGCAGCCCATGTTGTTCCCTCTCTCCCCTTAAAGATGTGGAAGGCATCTCAGCACACAGCAGCTTGTCCTAGGCAGGGAACAGAGAGCTCAGACAGGCACTTTGGTGAGCAACTCTATGGAAAACTTGATTTTTACACATGGGAGAGAAAGCCTGGGGCTTTGCCTGGGTTTCTAATGGGGTTTGGTGTTCCCTTGGATGGTGAAACCAGTCTGCAGCCACAGCACTTTACCAGAAACCCACGGAGTGAGTGAGTGGTCCCCTGAATTCAGTGACTCGGAGGGGTGGCAGGACACATCACCAGCCCAGACCTGGGGGCAGCTCTTCAGAAAGTCCCTCTCAGCGGGAATTTTGGGGTCCTGGAGAGGTGTGGATCCCACCTGGCAGCAATAGTGGGTGGGTGGGTGATGTGGACCTGTGCTGGGTCCTGGGGAATGTGCCACCAGCACTGTTCCCTGCTGAGGGCTGCTTTCCAGGGCTCTGTGTATCCCTGAAGACCAAACCCGGAGATCCTGATCCCACTGGCACTCACTCCTTGCCAAGGGGACTCTCTTTTGCCCCCCTGTCTCAGCCACAGCCAGAGCACAGCATCCTTTGGGCTTTCCACAGCTGCTTGAGCAGAGCAAGGGAGCAAAGACCAGTTTGGGGGTGTTACCCCGAGTCCTCTTCCCCCATCCCCATCCTGGTCCCACCTCGGAGCCTCTGTGGCTGTGTTTACAGGGAGATAGCAGCTGCTTTCTTATTTATTATTTATTTTTACAACTGGAACCACCTTTGCTGTGTTACTGGAGCGAGCGATGCACAATGGTCTGTTCTCATTACCAACGTAACGTTGTCATTACAAAATAAAATGTAAAGAGGAAAACACCCTGACTACATGGGCTGGGTCTTTTTCTTCTTTTTTTTTTCTGGTTGTGGACTTTCAATTGAATTTTACATTCTAATTCTGGATGCTTTGCAAAGCTGCTTGTGTTGGGTGACTCGGGGGGCATTTCCAGTCGCCCTAAAAGTGACAGTATCAAGAGCAGAAAAGGAAGGGGGAAGACTTTTGAGGCATAAAGCTTTGGGGTATTTGGTTTATTGAAGAAAACTGAATGGTTCATCGAAAGAATGAAAGCAGAAGTGAAGTTTTGAATATGTGAACTGCCAGGGCATTCAGTACTGCTTGTATTGCTCATAATTTCTGAGCCCTTTACAGGACTGCAGTTCCCCATGTCTGCTCAGTATTAGTAAAACCACAAATATCTTAAAATTGAGAGGATGCAATCGTTTTGCAGAAAAAAAAAAACCCTGCTTTTGGGTCACTGACATAAATAGTACTTGATTTTTGTCAGTAACACACCTGATGATTGAATTCATTGACGAGGGGGAAACTCTTTGGTGTCTGGGGGGTTATTAAAAAACATCCTGTTCCTGTGCAGAGTGCACTGAGGTCTGAGCAGCTCCCTCGAGGGCTCTGGGAGGAAGGGGAAGGTGGCATGGAAGGAGCTCCCCATGGAAGCACCCAGGGCTGCCTGTGGCACCACGTGGAGAGGAGCACCCTGGAATGAAAACCCATCCGAAATACGGTTTTATTTCAGCAGCCTTCTTTCTATTTACTGCGTGTTCTGGAAGCCAAAATTAACTGGCCTGCGTCAGCGGAGGAGAGCGTGAGAGGGCTGCGGAGGAGGAGCTGGAATCGCGGGGAAAATGCACATTCCAAGGTGTCACTGTGAGCACGGGCCACCCCCTGCCATTCAAATGCATTTTACAAGCACCTGCAGCTGCAGCAGAACCTCCTGACCCCCGAGGCACAGCCCTGCAGGGTCCAAGGATCACCAGGCACATAAAACACATCGACTCTGCTCCACCCCCACGTACCCAGAGGAAAGCAGGTCGAGCTTCCCCTCACCTTCCATTTCCTCTTAAATTAAGCATGGCCTTGTCTTACAAGCCAGGTGATTTGGGATCGTAGCAGTTTGCATCTCTAGCTGATCTTTGTCGGTGTCAGAGGGAAGAAATGAGCTGGAAAGTATCCAGCAAATATTTAAATTACTTGTCAGGAAAGAGAGCAGCAAAGCAGGCTAGAAGCAGCCAGAATCAAAAAATTATGTTGTTGTTGCCTTTTTTTTTTCTTTAACTGCAGCTTCTGAATGAAAAANTTGTTGCTTTTTTTTTTTTCTTTAAGTGCAGCTTCTGAATGAAAACTGTGAATATTTTGTCTTGCACACCTTGAGGTTGATTTAAAACCGATTCTCCATTAAAAAAAAAAAAAAATTAAACAGGCCAACAACAACAACAACAAAATAAAGAAGTAATAAAAATATAGAATCAAAACCCTTCTGAGCTTTCTTTAGAAGGAAATGTGAGGCTGTGTCCATTCTTGCTGCATCATGCTTGGCCCAGGCTGAGCCTAAGCCTCGGTGGCAGCCCTCAGACCCCACAGCTGATCCCGGACAATCCCATTTGCAGCCCATTTTCCTCTGAGATGCTTCCCAAAGAGAGAACCCAGCGCTAAAAGCCAGCCTTGCATCCAGCTCTGGGTGCTGCCAAAATCCAGCCCTAATACAACAAAACCTTAAAGCCTCGGGGGGGATGAAAAAAAACCCCAACCCACAAAGCCATGTTTGAGAAAGAGGAGCCAAAGCTTCCCTCGGCCGGCTGCGGTCGCTCCCAATAAACCCCGGCTGAAGTTTCCCAGGGAGGAGGCTGCGAATTTGGAAGCAGCTGAGGGGATTTGAGCTCCGGGGAGCCACGGTGGGGGCTGGCACTGCCCTGCCCCCCAGGCTGTGAACGCGAACTTGCTCCTGGGCCAGGTTTCCATGAGCCAGGATGGTGGATTTATTTGGTGGGGGGGGGGGGGATTTATTTGGTTGGAAAAAAAAAAAAAAAAAAGCCATTTCCCCGTGCCCTGGGAGCTGCAGCATTCCCAGCAGCAGCTCAGAAGATGCCTGCTCCGGTGGGACCAGGCAGCTTTGGGGTGGTCCTGGGACATGGACATGGATGCAGGAATGCACTCAGGCAAGGGTTGAGGCGGGTGGATGTGCAGATATGTAAGTGTAGGTATTCTGAGCTTTCATTTTCCATGGATACCCACACGTGACAGCAGGCTGCGTGTGTGTACATCCGCGATTTCTCTCTCTCGTTAAAGAAAGGCCGCGTAGGAGCGCTGTAAAATGTTAGCTGGGTACGTTTTTGGGGGGAGCTCAGCAGCAGAGAGGATGCACTGAGCCACCTCAGGCACGGCAAAACGCCCTGCCAGCCCCCGGGCCGCTCGGCGGGGAGGGAGCAGCTGCACGGCATCGCTCCGCAGCTTCCACCCCACGGGCTCTGCCCGAGCGAGGTGCCAGAACTCGCAGCTGATGCTCCTTACTCGGCTCGCCCTCCCCTGAGCGGGCAGCTGAGCGCCAAGGCTGCCAACCCACTCCGGCTGCGCACTGGGGTTTGTACCCCCGGGCCGCCTCGGGAGCTGGGAAAGAATGAGAGGTGATTTTCATGCTCTCTGCAGCTGCTGGGGCACCGAGGGCAGTGCTGGGGTCTGCAGCCCTCCTGCCTCGCCAGGGCTGGGCTGCCTGTGCTGGAGGGGAGCTCGGACGTGCTGCAGACACAGCCTGGGGGCAAGGATGGGCATGAGAAAGAGCTGGCAGAAATCCTGCTGCAGATCCACCTGCTCTCCTTGGGAAAGGCATCTAAGCTCAGGGGCTCAGCCTGACTCCTTGTCCCACCTGTTTGGGCTGCTCTGGGCTGTGTTAAATGGATCTGCCCTGCTCTCCTTGCCCGGGGAACTGGGATGTGCTGCCCTGCTTGGTGAGGTCCCTGCCTGCCTCGTTGTTGTCCTCACCTCTCCTTCCCTGCTGGCAAAAATTTCTTTTTTGGTGGTGGTGAGGATTGAGCAGCAGTCTAAAAAACTAGAAAATGAAGTTTTAAAAAATGCAATAATACTCCAGAAAAGGCATAGATATGGGGGGATGTGGTTCAGTGCTGGACTTGGCGGTGATGGATGATGGTTGGACTCAATGATCTTGGAGGTAGCTCTCAATGATACTGGAGGTCTTTTCAAACCTAAATGGTTCTGTGAGAGGTGGTTGATGCTCCTCCATGGGTAGCATCACCTGCCATCCTTCTGTGGACTGTTTTCCAGGCTTGTGTTCCAGCACTGAAAGTCACATCAGCATGGCCAAGCACATAAACCCTGGTGTATTCCCACTTGGAAATAAAATAAGAAAGCACGTGAAGGGAACATGAAGAAAAAAAACCTCGTCTTACTATTCATAGCTCCTTTAAAAAATGGTTTTGCCCTTGGCAGGCAGTTTTTGTTGCCACATTTTGCTTCGTGTTTATTTGTGGCTGCTGGGAGCACAAGGGCTCTCGGGAGATGTCATCTCAGGGGAAGGGATGCAAAAATGGGTGTAAATCCATCAGAACGGAGGAAAAGGGAGATTTGCTTAGCTGTGCCCTTGATTGCCCTGCTGTCTGTGTCTCAGCAGCTCATCTCCTGAGTCCCTGGGTGCATTGGGGCAAATAATGACTCTGCAGATGTACAAATACAGCAGGAACTCCATAACCCAGAGACTACAGAGTGATGGTGGCGAGGAGCTCTGTTACTCCCACGCTTTAGAAAACCTTTGAGACCCTTTCATTCCCTGAAAACTGTCTGCTGCAGGGACTCAGAGTTTAAACTTATGGCTCTGGGTAAAGCAGTTTGGATCAGGAGGGCACTACCAGCAAACCCTTCTTTGCTGGGATGCAGGCACAGGATGCTCCTGCCACAGCCCTGCTGGTTGCAAACACCTTGTTCCCATCACTGTATGGTTTGGGTTCCTACCATCCTAGGGATTTTTATCTTCCCCCCATAAGATAATGAATGACTTTAATTAAACCAGCAAACTGAAGAAGGCTCTTGTACTTTGGTGGGTGGGCAATGTGATGTTGTTATAATGGCTTTTTTAAAATGTTTTTTGGCTTTTTTGGGATGTCTTTACTGGCTCTGAAGCTGAGATGAGCCCTTGCTCTGGTGGTTTGTCTGTTTTGCAGCCTGCAAACGGGTACTTGAACACCAGCAGCTGCAGCCACAGCCCTGGTCAAACTGGGAGAGATTCTTCCTGTGAACTAAAATGAGATCCAGACAGCTGTGAGGCAGATTGGACATTGCTCCTGAGTCTTCACAGTCTCTGTCCCTTTGGGGCTGTGGCAAGGTCTCCTGTGGCAGCACAAACCCTGCAGAATTCCATGCAGAGACCGTGGGATGTTCCCAGAGCTCGTGGATGCTGTGGGAAGCAGGAGGCCCAGCACCACAGTGAGGTACAGGGATGTGACTCCTGCAGGGGCAGAGTTTAGTGGAAGCTGGAGATGTGAGCCAGCAGTGCAGACATCCATAAGGACTGGGATATCCATGGAAAACACACGCAGGGCTGCATCCACCCAGCCCTTTAAGGGCTTTTCTGTGCCCTTGTGCCTGTACCAGGCCACGTCTCCGTGTCCATATGCAGATCCCCAGTTTGTGTACATGCCAAGGCACCGTGGAAAGTCAGGAATGATTTAATTAAACAATTCCAGCCCCGTTTCAGATGTGAGCTGAATCCTGCTGCTGGCACAGCCCAGTGGAGGTGGCTGGGGGAGTTGCACAGCTCTGCTGAGCTCATCTCACGTCACAGGGCAGTGAAGGAAACTGGGTGGGACATCAGAGCCTGGGCTCCTTCGTGTATTTCCTGCACAGGCTTTGCAGGCAGATAAGGAAGGCCTGGAGGAGCAGGCTGGGTGTTTACACAGAGCTGCCTGCAAGGAGCAGGGTGTAGCAGTGCACCCCATCTGTAGCAGGGGTTTCCACATTGGGAATGGGTTGGGGTTTTGCTCTTTGTCCCACTAATAAGGTAAAAAGCCAGAAGGTTCTTTCCCTATCAGGCCGTGTGCCAGCTCGAAGACGCCCGATGGGATCTTCTGGACTTCACCTCAAACCTGTTGCTCCCTCATTGGGCAGGATGCCAAGAACCCCACCTCGGTCATTACTGCAAAAGGGGGCTGAACAAAGGGCCTCGTGGCATTTTTGGGGTGTCTTAGCAGGGGCACAAACTCTTGTGCTCCTGGCACGGCTTTCCTCCGTAGAGTTTGTTATTTTCGTCTTTGTTAAAACATTTTTCAGTTTCCGACTCTCCCACTGATGCTGTCCCATGAATATTTTATGCCATTTGGGATTGCTGGACAAAACCCAGAAGTGATGGACACGCAGGGAGCTTATCAGACCTGGCTCTTGGTGAATTCCATCAGCAGGGTGCCAGGGTGGTGCCAGGGAGATGCCCAAGCAGCGAGGAACCCACAGATCTGCAGCTCAGCGATTCCCTGGGTGTAATTTAGCAGCATTCAGTCCCCTCACGCGGATGGATTTACCAAAAAAGTGAGGAAAAGCTTAAAATGAAACCCTAAATGTCCCCCAGTCCACACCCCTGATGCATTAAATGCCTCCACGCCTTCAGCTCCCAAACCACTGCTGAGCAGATGTTCCTAAGCTGTGTACGGGGAGAGCACTTTGCTCATGACTCCTCTGCTGCCTGCTGAAAAAAAGGCCACCAAACACCTCCCCCAGGAGCCCAGCATCCTCCTGCAAGTGGCTAAACCTTCCTTCCTGCCAGGGGCCAGCACGTATTTGGGGACCCCTTCCTGGCCGTGTCCTTGTGGGTGGCAGCAGGCGGGGCTGGGTGACACATCGGGACACGCAGGCGTGGTCAAAAGTCAGTGGGGTGGGGATAGAAATATTTCAGCACTTCCTGGAGTGCAGATCTTTGTGACTCTGCTGCTCGGAGGAGGAGCAGGAAGAAGGTGCTCAGCCTCTTTCTTCCCCCTCCCCACGGTTCTGCTGTCCTGACAGGGGTGAGGAACTTGAGCCCCACCGTGCCCAGGGTGTGCTGTGCTGCTTTTCTGGTCAGGAAAGTAACATTATTATTTTTTTTCTTCTGTGTGGCAAAAGGTATAGAAATTAATACAAGGAAATGAAATGCATCGAAATCAATGAAATACTGTGTTTATTTCCTGCTGGGCAGGGAAACAAACCATCCAAAAAACCAATCTTTGGCTTTCCTGAGGGTAAATTCATGCAAATTTATACTTTGCTTTCTCTATCCCTTTCCTGATTTGCTTAAGTAATTTATTTCCAGTTCAGCTTGTCAGGCAGTAACTCCTGAAGTGCTGATCAGAAAATGGCTATTGGAGCTCCACTTTCTCTAGATACCAGATCAATTAAAGCAAATTAAGTCCTACTTATCAATCTCCTAACGTGGTGAAAAGCTTAGGAGAGGCTTCCTGTCAGGTAGGGTCTCCTCATGGCGTGTAGAAGCAGGAGGGATTAAGGCTGGCTTTCTGTCTGGCTGCAGGTGTTGGATCAGGGGCAGTCAGGACTGCGTGTGGTTGCCATCCACAGCGGAAGGGGAATGTCCATCTCCACCTGACACCGTGGCTGGGGGATGGCTTATCAGGTAACCTGTGACGAGTCTGAGGTGACATTTACAGCAAAAGCAGCAGGGACACCTCCCTGGGCCGTGAGAGGGGCTGGGGCCAGGCAAGGAAACAAGGAGTCCGTGAGTGCTGAAGCTGGGCTTCTCCCCAGGCCTTGCCTCTCCCGGCTGGCACTGGCATTGCTGCCCCTCACACGGGACATGGAGTGTAAATGGTGAGGTTTCACAGGCTAATGAAACAGTATTTTCTGTTCATTAATCAGGTGAAGACCACAGGGCCCCTAAAATTGCCCCTAATGCGTTTCATCGGCCACGCCCGGCACATCCCCCACTCGGAAGGCGCTGAGCACTCTCCCATCCTTCTGTGGACCCCTGGGCTCTGGTGGTGAACCCAGAGCCCTCCCTCTGACCACCATGGAGCTGCCAGCTCACAGCCAGAAGAAGCTCTCCACCCCTCCCAGAACGAAGGCAGCAGAAGTCCTTAACTCCGAGTTGAACACTGCTGTGAAGAACAGGGACAGAGAAGCTGTGTTGGAGCTGCTGGAGCAAGGGGCAGATGTGGATTCCAAGGTAGACAGTGGCTGGACACCCCTGCAGACCGCGGTGCAAACGGGTGAGGAGGACCTGGTCCGGCTTCTGCTGGACAGGGGAGCTTCTCTGCATGCCAGGAAGGACAACGGTGGCACTGCATTTACTGAGGCAGGGATAGCAGGGAACGTGGAGGTCCTGAGGCTCCTCCTGGAGCGCGGGTCGGACATCAACGACCAGGACATCAACGGCTTCACCGCTTTCATGGAGGCTGCGTGGTACGGGAAGGAGGAAGCCTTGAGATTCCTGTACAGCAGAGGAGCAAAGGTGAATTCGAGGAGGGAGACCAGCGAGGAGAAAGCCAAGCTGCACAAAGGAGGAGCCACAGCGCTGATGGACGCTTGCAGGGAGCGCCACTTCTCGGCTGTGAAAATCCTGGTCCAGGAGATGAGGGCCGATGTGAACATCCGCGACAACAGAGACAGGAACGCCTTGATCCACGCCCTAAAGAAGGATTTGGGCAAAAAAAGGTACGAGTCAGCTGTGTCCATAGTTCGCTTCCTGCTGGAGCACGGTGTGGATGTGAAGAGCAAAGATGAATGTGGGAAAACTGCCCTCATGCTGGCTGTTGAAATGGAGAGCCTGGAGCTGGTGACAGCTTTGTTGGAGAAGGATGAGATAGATATTGATGACGCGGATGAGGAGGGCAACACAGCGCTGATGGTGGCTGTGGAGAAAGGTGATTGCAAAATAGCAAAGTTGTTGTGTGAAAAGGGAGCGAGGACTGACCGTGGGAACCTGATTGCAGTTGCAAGGAGAAATCGTTCTCTTAGCATGGAAAACCTTCTCCGTGAGCACAAGGCCAGGTTTGTTCCAGAACCCCCCAGAGCGTGGGAGCCAAACAGCAAACGCTGGAGGGCCCAGCTGAAAAAACTTGATCAAATGTATCGCCCCATGATTGGCAAGCTGAAGACGTTTCCATACATCCAGCAGAAAATCCAGGATGGCATCTACCTCGGGCTCCACGGAGGGACAGAGGTAGCAGTGCGAATAACCCGCAGTGCAGAGGGTGACAAAGAGAAAGAGTTCTTTGAAAAATGTTCTCACTGCGAACATCTGCTGAAGCTCTTCCAGTCTGAGAAGGAGAAAGGCTGCATGTACTTGTGCTTCCCACTCTGGGAGAAAAACCTCCAGGAACACCTGCAGGACCCTGAAGGCCGAAAGGATTACAAAGCTGCTCTGAAGATGATCTTCCAGGCACTGAGAGAGCTGCACTCCCTCGGATTTGCTCACCAGGATCTACAGCCCGGGAACTTCGTAATAGGTTGCGTTTTGCATTCTTTATGTTTTCATTTTGCTTTCCCTGAAGTTTGGAGGAGAAGGTGCCTCGCAGCTGTCCGTAAAAGTAGAGATGTCTTGGTGCTGAATGGGGTGGCTTTAGATCTCCTCTTTAGATAAGTAGATCCGTTCACAGAGAGGACAAGCTTACACATCTCATTAGCTCTGCCCGCCTCTCCAGGGCTCTGCAGGCAGATCAAGCCATCACAGATGCCTTCAGAGAACTGTTTTTTAAAGAAGGGGCCATCCAGAAGTCAGCGATGGACCGCATGAAGGTTCACCACATTTATTTGTTAACAAATTCTCTTATTTCCCCAGATCTAAGTGGCAAAATTTACTTGGCGGACTTTAGCAATAAAAGAAGGTTGATTGAAGGCCAAGAAGAACTTGTGAAGTCAGATTTGGAGGCAAGTTCTCTGTGAACCAACCTATGGTTTAGAATTTGGTGTGCTCTGTAGCTGTGAGTCCTAGGGAAAGGCTTTTTGCATCCCCAAGCAGAAAATGCTTTGATTTGTGGGGAAGCCGGTGTAGTGACAGATGTTGCCTGAGAGCGATGCTGATTTGGATGCCCATCTGCTCTGTCCTTGTGCACACAGCTTCGAGGTTTGAGTTGGGTGTGTATTTTACACCTCTGGGCACCTGCAGGCTTTGGGGATACGAGTCCTCTTCCATTGGGTTGGAGGCTGGGTGCCCGTTTTGTCTACCTGCTCGGTGAAGAGAGCTTACTATCCCGTAATATGAAGCTCAGAGCCACGCACTAAAGCAGTGCAGAGTCTGAAAAATATAAAGGCTGAAACCTGAGGCATCAGGAGCAGTGACATCTCTTTGCAGGCCCTGGGCAGGCTCGTGCTCTACGTTTTAACGGGGGGTAGGAAACCCCTCCAGCAAGTTGGAATCAAGGATTTGGCTCCCAGTTCCCCAGATTACACAGAGGCTCTGGATCTTGTGCAAAGCCTGTCCTCTCGTGATGAGCGAGGCTTGGAAGGGTTGAGCAGACATCCCTATTTCTGGAGCAATCAGAGGTAAGTCCTGGGAGTACAAAGGAGGTGGAATTTTGGTGTGGGAACTGCCTGTAGTGCTGGGAGCAGTGACGTCCCATTGCAGCTAATGAAGCTTCTCATCCCACAGCAGGTTCAGCTTCCTGAAGACTATATGGAATAAAATCAAAGACGACACAAACCGAAAAAGTATTTTTCAAGATCCTAACGTCACTAAGAAAGCTTTTCCTTATCCACAGTGGACCAAAATGGTAATCCTCTTCAATTTGGATTGGTATCAGGTTTGAGCTAGATGTTCAGGCAGAGGACTTTCCGAGTGTTTCACAGGCTCTGTTGAAAAATGAAACTGGAAAAAGTAGCCAGACAGCTGGGAAAAAACAATTCAATTGAAGGCACGTAGTCAGAAGATGTTGATGCTAAAGGGAGCTCTGGTAGCTGGGGTGATAGAAGGGGTTGATGATTCTCCAACTGGCTGGAAAACCTTCAAAGTCTGTTGTTTTTTGTGGGGTGTGAAAGGCAGGGAATAATCTGTGTGCTTTCTTTCAGATTGACAAAGATGTTTTACATGTCATGGAAAATCCTAGGAATGCAAAACATACCAAATACAGAAATGATGTCACCCAGCTCCTGAGGCTCATGAGAAACATGGATGAACACAAAGATGAAGGGTACGTGTTCTCATGCTTGCCCCTGCCATGGGTGCATAGAATCAGAGAATATCCTGAGCTGGAGAGGACCCACAAGGATCACCAAGTCCTGTCTTTGCCCAGGACGAGCTCAAGAGTCCTCACCATGTGCCTGAGAGATCTGTCCAAGATGAAAGTGAAAGGCAGATGGAGGTGCTGGAGGAATAGCCAAAAAAAAAAAAGGAAAAAAAAAAAAAGGATTGAGGAGTAGAAAAGTTGGAGCTCTGGGGTTTCTAGGAAACCTCTCCGTGTGATCAGAAAACCTGTCTGGAATGGCTTTTTCTCTGCAAGAGCATCCTAGAATATTGACCCCTTGGACAAGCTTTAAAAATCCTTTAAGAATTTAAAAATCCTGTTTGCTTTTGTTCTCTTTCAGGATCAGCAACAAAATAGGAGACTATGCTGAGTATTTCCTGAAGGTTTTTCCAGAACTTACCATCTATGTGTACAACAGTTTACGCCAGAACCCCACGTGCAGTCTCTTTGCAGACTTCCAGGACCCTTCTCTGTAGGATGTCACTGCCTCCTGTCCCATGTCTGATCCCACCATCGTTCTTTTTATTTCTTATTTATTCACCTGCAAAAGAGCTGAAGGTGTGGGTAAGGGGATGGGATAAAGCACACTCAGGGAGAGAGTATGGAGGACTTCAGTTAGGAAAGATCCCAAAGAGTTTGGTGTAACAACCACGAGCTTTGGGTGCTCTGATTTGCACTGTGATTATACGTTGCTTATGGAAATGTTTTTCAGCTGTTGAAGAGGTTGGTTTTTGTGGATTTTTTTAATTTGTTTGGTTTTTTTCCCAAACTGGGATTGTTATTCTTCCAATGACCCCACGGAGAAATAAACTTGAAATAAACTTGACCAGAAAATTGACTCTATGCTCCTTTAGGAATGAGGTTCCCCCATCCCCTCTGCACAGGAAGGGAGGTTCTGCAGCACTGACAAACCACCACCTGCATCAGTGCTGCTGCCTTGGAGCAAAGGTCCTCCTGAGGGTCCTGGGAACCTTTTAAATACGTTACGGAAGTTTGACTATGCAACTGTTGATGAGAAAACGCAACTTGGAGAACGCTGACTCCTCTTGCACCAGTATTTTTGGGTTTTTTACCTTTCTTTCCTGCTCTTTTTGTCTTTTTTTCTTGCTCACTGAGCCTTTCTCATGCCCAGAAGGCAGGAGGACACCCAGAGAAGCGTGCTCAGGTCTCAGCAGCGGGGGGAGCAGGGGGCTATGGGGTGCCCTGTGCCATGGCAGCATTTCTGCTCTTGCATGAAGAGAAGTGAGGCCATGGGCTGGGCTCCTCCAGCCTCCTGTAGAATGCCACATTTCCGGCTTTCTGTCACCTTTGCAACTTCTTCCACGGCTCTGCTGTTCCACTGAAGGGCTGGCACACGGCGGCCTCAAAAGGCGTGTGCCTCAAACAGAGCAGTGATTAAACCCAGGGAGGCTGTGACTTATCTCTCTGGGGCAATCTGGCTGCTGGGAAGAGTTTCCAGGGAGGGCTCCTGTGCTCTGTGCTGCTGCTGTCAGAGAAGAAACCTGATCCATGCACAGCATCTGCAGAGCAGACTGCTCCCGGAGCCTCGCTCCATGGGAGGAGGGAATTGCCGGGCTGGCAGCGAGGCTGGGGAAAACTCCAGGCTGCCTCTCCCAGGAGGACAGAGAACTGGTGGGCAGCGCTGCAGCTGGGTGGTGTGGCAGTGTCTGGGGCACAGCCCGAGGATGGAGGTGCCCTGGGGAGCTGGGGGCAGAACCAGCTGCCAAAATTACTGCTGTGGCATCGGTGCCCACCTGGGAGGTGCTGCCTGCCTTTGCCTCAGGCAGGTCTGCAGCCCACAAAGGTATGATTTGGCCCCACACGCTTCATTGCCCTGCTGTGCTGCCTGCATTTGCTGTGCCTCTGCCTTTTTCCTCTGTCTGGGCCCCCCAGGACAGCTGGCTCAGCCCAGTGTGATGGGATCAGGTGCTCCCTGTGCTGGCTCTTGCACGCTGAGGATGAACATGCTTGTGTGCACAGGGATGCTCCCAGCTCATCGTGGCTCATCTGCTGCTCTGAAAAACAAACCCACAAAGCAGCCCACGGAAGCAGTGGAGTGAAGGCTGTTCTCAGGTTTTGGTTTTGCTGTGCTGAGCTTCAGGCACATCTGTGAGGACTTAGAGGGCCTGCGCTCAGCTGGGCTTGGGAATGCTAGTGAAAAGCTCACAAAAACACAGCAAGATTTTGGGGCTGAAAGCTTTCGGGGCAAAATCAACTTCCAGCAGAGCAGTTCTGAGAGTTGGACACATTTCATGTTGTAGGAATGGTATCAGCTTCCCAAGCCCTTCAGTTAAATAAATGTTCTTGGGTTTGGGTATTTTTGACCCTCCAGAGGCAAAGTGTGGGTAATCATAACTGGTAAATATGAAACATGTTGTCATCTGCCTTAAAATGTACCTGGTGTTATTCCCAGGATGCATTCTTCTAGGATCTGGGATTAAAAAGTGGTTAAAAATAGCTCAAAATGACAAAGCTGAGACCATGCCTCTGACAAACTGATAAAGGTTGTGGTCTTTTCTTCACGAGGCCCAAAGAATATTTGTGATTTCTGCAGCTTCCTGGTGGCTTGGCACAGTCACTTTGACTCAGTTTCACCTGGGGAAAATTAAGGCCCTTGCTGTGATTTGGTTACTGCTTTGTAAACACACACTGGCTTAAAAAAAAAAAAAAAAAAAAAAAAAAGGAGAAAGAAAACCCAAAACCTCACCAAAAAAATCATGCTGAAGCCCCAGCCAGGCATGAGCTGATTTTTTCTGGCAAATCAGAAAGGTTTTGGCAAAACAGGCAGCATCTCAGCACCCAGCTGTGTAAGTGAACTAAATGGGCTCTCTCAGCCTTGCTACCCACAGGAAGTATTTAATTTATGTGGAAAGGTGAGCAGCTGAGGTGCATTTTACAGATGCATGTGAGGAAGGAGGTTTGTGTGGTGTTTCAGCTGGAAACACGTGTCACAGCACATCCCTGCCACGGCTGCAGAGCTGTGAGCTGCTGTGCTGGCACCAGGTAAGCTGCAGGATGCTGGGAGTTGCTTTATTTTTAGGTCTTATTGCTGAGTGCAAACGATTCCCTGTGTCCAGGCTGCTCAGCTTCCTGGGGTCACACCCGTGGGGGTGCTGCTTTGGGAGAGCTGCTCGAGGGAGGGCTGAGCTTCCCCCAGTTCCTGCAGGGAAGGGAGAGATGCTGCATCACTGGCTGCTGTTGCTGAAGGCAGGGTGAGGGTGATCAGGGACCAGCACAGGGCTGTGTGTGCCCAGGGAGGAGTTCTGGGCATGGAGAGGGATCAGGGAGGAGTTCTGGGCATGGAGAGGGATCAGGGATGCTCCCAGGGGGGAATTCTGGGTGTGGAGAAGGATCAGGGAGGAGTTCTGGGCATGGAGAAGGATCAGGGATGCTCCCAGTAGGGAGTTCTGGGCATGGAGAGAGATCAGGGATGCTCCCAGGGAGGAATTCTGGGCATGGAGAAGGATCAGGGATGCTCCCAGTGGGGAGTTCTGGGCATGGAGAGGAATCAGGGAGGAGTTCTGGGGGGAGTTCTGGGCACGGAGAGGGATCAGGGATGCTCCCAGTGGGGAATTCTGGCCATGGAGAAGGATCAGGGAGGAGTTCTGGGCATGGAGAAGGATCAGGGATGCTCCCAGGGGGGAATTCCGGGCATGGACAGGGATCAGGGATGCTCCCAGGGAGGAATTCTGGGCATGGAGAAGGATCAGGGAGGAGTTCTGGGCATGGAGAATGATCAGGGATGCTCCCAGTGGGGAGTTCTGGGCATGGAGAGGGATCAGGGATGCTCCCAGTGGGGAGTTCTGGGCATGGAGAGGAATCAGGGATGCTCCCAGGGAGGAATTCTGGGCATGGAGAGGAATCAGGGAGGAGTTCTGGGCATGGAGAGGGATCAGGGATGCTCCCAGGGAGGAGTTGGGGGCATGGAGAGGGATCAGGGAGGAGTTCTGGCCATGGAGATGTGCACCAGCGGGGAGTTTTCTGTGACTGTTACTGGAGATGGTGGGGCTGACCAGCATCCTGCACAAGCCCTCATGATTTTAGGGGAGCCCCAGCCTGTGCTGGGGGGTTTGGAGGAGAGGTGAACACCCCTGGGACCACCTACCTGCCCGCCCTGCGGGGCAGCCTCGCTGAGCGAGGGCCTCTTCTCCTCACTGGGGTGTGAATCTGAGGGAACAGCAGCACAAAGCTCCCACCGTGGGCTGCTGCAGGGAGCCCCCCAGCCCAGCTGCCATCCCCGCAGCCCTCAGGAGCAGCAGGGCTCCGTGCAGCCCTGGCTCACCGTTCTGCTCCTCTGGAGGCTCCGTTTCCTTCTGGGGCCGTGGCAGCAGGAGCTCGAGGCCTTCTGACAGCGTGAAGGTGAGGACAGCCCTTCTACCTGGTGAGGGGAAAGACCTGGAGTGCTCTGCTGGCAAACGAGGGAGGCCAGCAGAGGTGTCCCCCTCAGACCCTCTGGGGCTTGCCCAGACCACGAGGAAGGACGGCTGAGCGAGGACTTGATGGCAAAACAGTTTGGGGGCTGCAGGGTGGGGGTGACATGGCCCAGCCCGGCTCTGTGGCAAGGCTGGGTGGCAGAAATGGGAGATGGGGAGGTGTGCCAGGCTTTGTGCCTGCCTGGGCAGCTCGTCCCACGGCTGGTGGCCGTGCCCTGGGGTCGGGCAGTGCAGCGGCAGTGCCACAGTGACGCCTGGTGATGGCACATGGGTCCCCCTGCCGCGCTCAAAAATGAGGGAAGAGCACAGCGTGGGGGAGAGGAGGTTTTCTCTGCATTCACAGGTGTTTTCCCCTGCAATTTCAATGCTTTTTAAAAGGCAACAACACCAATTTGGGTTTTTTTTTGGCAGCTCAAAAGCAAGTTTTTACCTAAAGGTTAGAAAAGCAAGACCCTCAGAGAAAGGTCATTGGTGAAGGCAAAAAGTGCAGAAAAGTATCTCGGGAGCTGGTGTGGACATCAGCACAGTCAGAAACAGCAGCTATTTTGGGTCACACCAAAATGTCCCCCACATGCCAGGCAAGCTGAGGGATTTTTTTTCTGCCTGGCTCCTGTTACTCATCCCTGTGAGATGCAGCAAGGAGCGGTGGCTTGGGGAGTGTCATCCCAGGGACAGTCCCTGTGGGGTTAATGTCCATTCTGGAGAGATCACAGTCTTTTCTACGTGTCCAGAGCAGCTCCCAGTGCAGTCCCTCTCTGTGGCTGTAGTTAAACGTGGGCTGTGCTGCTTGGGACTGTCCCAAGCCTTGCAGCAGTTTGCACTGATTTAAACACAGAATAATTTGTGTTGGAAGGGACCTTTCAAGGCCATCTAGTGCAGCCCCCAACACCTTCCACTAGACCGGGTTGCTCAGAGCCCCATCCAACCTGATCCTGAATATTTCCAGGGATGGGGCTGCCGCAGCTTCTCTGGGCAACCTGTACCAGTGTTTTACCACCCTCTAGTGTAAAAAACGACTTCCTGTCTCTAATCTGAATCGGTTTAAATGTCACTCTCTCGGCTCCCTGAAGACCCTGGCAAACACTGTCCTTGTCCTGGATAACACAGCCAGTAGCTCTGCTGTAACACAAGGCTTCTGGCTTATCACTAGCTTGGAATACATGTGTGATACATGAGGTTTTTCTGGGGGGGTTTTTTGGTGATTTTTGCATTAAAACAACTACGTTTGAGAAGGTCCTGGAAGAGCAGTGAGGCTCTGTAAGAAGCTGGAGACCCAAGCTGAAGACTGGATGCTGTCCATGGGAATAGCCAACGCGTGAGGTGGTTTGAGCTACAGACATGGCTTGGAATTCCTGGAGCACAGGGCTCTGTCACCTCAGCCCTGCTGCAGAGCAGGAGCTCAAGCACCTGCCTGGAGGCATCCAAATCCTCAAACCCTGCTGCTTTTTAGCCAGAACTTGACAGTGATAAATGACAGGGAGCAGAACAGCAGCTTGCTGACGCCCACTCATCCATCAAAGCAAGATTAGTATGTGCCTATTTTGGTTTCCCCTTTAATCAAAAATCAATTAGACAATTTCCAAATGAATATTCAGCCAAGGAGCGGGCTGTCAGGCAGACTGACAGCGCTCAGCATCACTTTGTGGTTTTCAGTTTACAGTCATTCAGTGTATCAAAACTAAACAAGGGGATGAGGAAGAAAAAACATCTCTTCCCCTGGAGATGCCACCTCCAATCCTGTTGGAGCTTATTCTCCATTCCAGATATTCAAAGCACTCCCCATGGAATGCCAGTGTGCCTGGTGTTTGGCTGCACAGTTGTTCTCCTTTTCCTGCTCCCATTTGACTCGCAGCCCAAAAGATTGGGGGGTTTTATTTCTGTTTCAGGGGGTGTGCCTGAGTATTTTTAACTTGGTTATTGAAATAAATAGGAATTATGCAACAGCTCTTTGCTTGGGAAGTCTCTGTGCTCACTTCCCTATTCACCAAAGAAAATTTCTAAAATCCTGCTGGACAGTTTTGATTGATTTTGACAGGAAAAAAAAAACTTCCTCTCCATTTTCCCAGCAGGCCTGCAGCACATACACCCTCAAAGCTGTGTGAAGGAGGGGGTCTTTTCAGGGGAGCTTAAAAGATGTCAGGTCTGGGTGTTTCTGCACTGGAAGAACAAACCTGGAGCATAACGTGTAGTAGAGGGAATGGCCACCAGCTTCTTGGGACTGGGGATCTTGGCTACTTTGGAGGGGGATTTTGCAGGGCGTGAAGAGGCTGGAACCCTGCCCTCCTTGTGGCCCCGGGAGCTCCTGCCAGCCTTGGGCTCCTGAGAGCTCCTCTCCTCCTGTTGGACCCGGGAGCTCCTGTCTCCCTTGCTGAGCTGACAGCTCCAGTCCTCCTCAGGGATCTCAGAGCTCCTGACCTCGTGGTAGGCCTGAAAGCTCCTCATCACCTTCCAGGTGCAGAACCTGCGTGAGAAACACCAGAGACAGCGAAGGCCCAGGGAGACAATTGCAGCTGAGCTCCTGGGGAGTGTCTCATCTGCATTTTCAGCATGGCAGAGGAACAAGTGGCTGCAGATAAAGGGTGGCATCCCCAGAGCCTCCCCCACCTTGGGAGAGAGGGGATGGATAGGTACCTTCTCCAGAAGTACATCAGGATGGGGAAGAGGGTGACCTTGGCGTTGTGGTAGATGGCCCGGGTCAGTGGCCCCTTGGAAGATGAACGCCAGATTAAATCCCTCTCCTTCTCAGAGATGTTGACCTGGGCACAGAAGAGACCAAAGCACTTTGCAGCCCTCCTGATGGGGCCAGATTTCTCTCCCTGACCTCAGCTCAGCAGTGTCTAAGACGAGGCCCAAGTTCCATCCTGGCTGCTTGCCCCAGGCTCAAGGGCAGGATCCCACCTGGATTCCTGTGGGAAGCATTGTGCCCTCCAAAGGGAAGATGGCAGAGCTGCTGGGAGGAGATGGGGTGGGTGCAGTGGGAGGGGGTGATGGTGACACCAGCCTCTGAAGAGTGAAAGGACTGGACTGCTGGTGTGCAGCACCATCCTGGCACTTCAGGCCTGGCATTTCTCCAGCAGGCAATGCTGGAGAATCATCCCCATCTCTCCCATCCTTATCCACATGCTTGTTCTCAATTTATCAGGGCCTGGTGGGGGGTCACTTCCCACCCCTCCCAGCCCATGTGGAAGCCCCAAGCTCCAGAGCACGTCCCAAATCCCCCCCCAGCAGATCCAGATCTCCGCCTGTTCCTCTTTCCCCACCACTGTTCTGTGCTGCAATGGCCTTGAGCAATGAGCAAGCAGCAGCCTCCAGCCCCCCTGGGCAGGTCCCGGGGTCTCACCCGCAGCTTGGGGGGGATTTCAGAGTTCAGGAAAAGTCTGCTGATGATGTCAAGTTTCTTTTTGAGAAAGGCAACGTGCTTTTCTGACTGCGTCTTGCGGGGTGCCGCAGCTCCCTCGCAGTCAGCCAGCCTGGAAAACCTGCAAAGGCACATGGGGTCTTGCTCTGAGACAAGTGCTGGTTAACTGCTAGGCTAGACAGTCGTGTTCTTGCTTAATTTGCTATTTTCTTGGCCAGGAAAAGCAATCCTCAAGGTGTGGAACAGTGACACGGGAGGTATGAAAAGCCACCTCCCTCTTCTGCCACCCTCGTGGTCACAGGATTCACCTGGGGTAGGTGATGTTCCCCCTTTTTGGGAAAAGAGGAGGACTGAAAGCTGGGGGTTTGCCTGTTGTGGGGGTGCTGGCTGCAGGGCTGGTGCCCATTGGCCATGGATTGTTCTTATAGGTTTGTTGGGAACGTGGACAAAGTCAAGGGAGAAATGCCACCACAACTGGGACACCCAGAATGGTGTTGCCAAATGCTGAATTGCTTGGGGCTACCAAACCAAAAGGATTTCAAACAGGAGCCCTGAGCCAGGGGGTGACTGCAGGTTGAAATGGGGGCTTTGGTGGTCTCCATCAGAGATGGGTTCGGGCCAGAGCCAAGGGAGGCTGGTGCCAAGGCTGAGTTGGATGGAGCTCTGACCAACCTGGTCCAGTGGGACACGTCCCTGCCCACGGCAGGGAGTCAGAACGAGATGACCTTTAAGGCCCCTTCCAAGCCAAACCATTCTGGGATTCTGTAGTGGCACCTGAGCAGCTGGTGGGAGAAGAACTCACTTGTCCATCTCCAGGTAAAAGCGGAGGTCGTCGACGAGGAAGTTGACGACGACGAGCTGTTTGTCCAAAATGCGGCGTTTTATCAGCGTCACCTTCTGCGGCTTGCCCTTGCCCTTGCCCTTGCCCTTGCCCTTGCGGGGGCTCTTTGCTGGACTTTTGCTCTTCTTCTCCTTGATGGGCAAGTCTGAGGCAGGGGAAGAGATGTTGAGTCCTGCTGCCCAGCACTGGGTTTGCTCCTTCACCTCACCTGCATGCAATTTGCTGAGGGCCTTCCCACCTCTGTGAACTACCCCTTCCCTCTACCTCTAGGTGATCTCCTGCATCCCTCCCCCTCTTTGCACCCACAGAGTGTTTATGTTCACTGTTTCTATATGGCCTGTTGCTAAAGCCTGCTGGTCTCTCTAGCTGTTGACCCTGGCTCTGACAGAGCCCACAAGCAGATAATGAGAGAGGATGAAAGGGAAAAAAATCTCTTTTTTCCCCCATGTACAAAGTTCTCTTGATCTAAATGGGGTTTCTGTGTGTTTAGTAGATTATTTTTCTAACTGCTTTTCCTGCCTCCTCTCAAACCTGTGTTTGACCTAAACTTTCTGTTTAGGTCAGCTCCCTGTTGCCCAGAAAACAATTTCCTTTTGTTTATTTTTCTGGCCTGTTTCACCTTAGCTCCATTTAGTGTTTCCTGGTTTGGGTTGGTTTTTTGGGGGTTTTTTGAGGCAGGGATGTAAAACTTGCATATACAACATTGTTTGAGAGAGATGCAACAGCATAACGGGGCACTAAGTCATGGTGGTGGGAGGTAAGGGACGGGGTTTTCTCCATTTTCTTCTCTACCTAAACCCAGAGGTGTCCTGGGGAGGGAGGAGAAGGGGTGGCAGGACACTGGACATACTTTCCCTGTCGTTTCCTCGCTCCTGACGGAGAAACTCCTCAAATTCTGCACGGCGTTGCTGATTTTCCATCTCCCTCTGGAACTTGCAGAAGCTCCTGACGAGCTCCCGGATGGCATCCCAGGCCCATCCCTGCGGAGACACGGCACAGGTGCCATCAGCCAGGGAGCTGCAGCACTGGGGCTGAGCCCTCCTGTTGGGACCCACCACTGGGAGCAACCTTGGCAGTGGGATTTGTGAGCCAGCCATCACCTTTGCTTTCCACTCTTTCTCAGTTTCACCACAGGGGATGGTGAGAATCGCCCGGCCGGTCCTGAGCAGACGTGGTGGAGTCTGCGTGGAGCAGGACTCCAGAGCTGTAGGAGGGAGCTTTCCCTGCTGCCTTTCTGCAGCTCTCCAGGTCTGACCCCCTCACCCCATTTATGTGACATCCCTTGTCTCACAGCACGTCCTCTCTTTCTTGCCTGGCAAACCTCCTCAGCCTGCCAGCACTCAGGGTCTTTCCTTACCATCCTCTGTGTCTTGAGGTCCTCTCTCCCTTCCTGAACATGCTGACGCCGCCTAGACCTGGGCTTTTTGCCCCAGGGCAACAAATCCTCCTGCTCCTGCTGTTCCTTCTGCTTCTGTTTCTGTTTCTGCTTCTTCTTCTTCTGACGGTACTGTCCTTCCTCCTCTTCCTCATCCTCCTCGTCCTCCTCCTCAAACCTGACAGATGGGAGAGCAGAGAGAGCATCAAGAGGCATGAGGAGGGCACTGGTTTGATGGAAGGGGGGCTAAGGTGGGCAGCAGCTGATAGGGGATAGCCCTGGGGTTGGGATCCCACTAGATTTCTGTTCCTGGAGGAGGTTGGACAATGGAAGGGGGCACCAGATACCCTCCCCTGGCCTCTCTTCTTGCATGTGGTAGCCTTGGGAGTGTCTGTGCTGCTTATCTGCAGTGTTTCCTCCTCCAGTCCAGCAGCCTGCAGGCCCAGAAGCGATTTGGCAGGTTTGGGGTGAATATCAATGCTGATGGGTCACAGAAAAATGCATTTATAGCAGTTGCTGTCTGGCCCCTTGGGGTGGGATGGATGTTGGGCAGGGTGCATTTGCATAACTGGGCTTAAGAAATCAGCTCAGCTCGGGTGCTCACCATCATTTTTCCATCTGCTTTATATCCCAGTGTGAAGCTGCAAGGACCACAGCTGGAGTATTCCAGGAGGTGAGACGTGAGTCCAGAGATTTAAGCATGGCTGCAGTGTGATTTTAAGTTATTTTTCTGGGAATCTAAGCACTGCCCAGGTGGCATTCTGGGGGTTGATTGAGGATGAAGTGCACGAGATGTGCACAAGGTGTGAAGAGTAAATCTGAACTGGGGACGGGGAGTGTTAATTTTTCTCCTTTCCCTGGTGGTTCTGCAGTTTAGACCCACAGGCCACCCTACATCTGAGAGGGCCAAATGACCAAACAGGGAGCAGTGGCACTACAGGGGAGCACTGGGAAAAATCTGAAGGAGTGGAAGGAGCAAAGCTCTGTGCTGCGAGGTGCCAGACCTGCGTTTTCTAGATGCCTTCTTTGCAGCAGCAGCAGCATTCTCTCTAGCAATCCTCTCAGATGCAACAGCTGTGGGAACAGAAACAGGGCTGGCCTCTTCCTCAGGTGACAGCCAGAGCCTGCAGACAGCTGGAACCTGGAGCCTCCACGTGGTGGCTCAGGAGACACTGTGGGAGCTCTTCACCTCTCACGGTTTGACCTCCTCAGCGTCTGCTTCAGAGAAATGCCCCACTGCCACCCTCCCTGGCTGGATTAATGCCCCAGAGCACAGCCTGTGCTGGGTGGATAGGCCTTTCCTTCTGGAGAAGTTGCCCCAGATGAGGCGATGCCTGCAGGGAAGCCTCCTGCTCGCCCAGTGCCTGAAGCACCCAAGGGTGATGGATGGTTGGGAGCCCACCCTGGGCTTGCCTGCCCGGCCTGGACTCACCGAGGGCTGCGCTCATGAGCTGCAGAAGCGCCTCTTCCTTGCTTGGGCTGCCCACAGCCAGCTCATCTGCAATCATCCTCTGGAATTCTGCATCAGAGAGAGGAGAGGGGACAGATCCCATGTCCGTTCCCTCTGCTTGCGACAGCCCTTCAGCACTGGCTCGGAGGGCTGGGTTTTGTTACCTTCCCCCTCCCCTTGTGTGTCCTGTTCCATGATCTACCCGTGACACTGCATTTCTTGGGTAAAACTGAGGGCCCACAAGCTACAGGGGTGCTACAGGTGACTGTAGTCACCCTCAGTGCACCACAGGTGCCTAGAAAATTGGTGTCATTCCCAAAAGATCGCGTGACAGAACAAAGCTGAGGGGTTACACCAGTAGCACCAGCATGGCCAGTCCCAGCATCCTCAGGAGAAGGCCAAATGTGGAACTGGGGTGGCAGGAGCCACTGCTGGCTTTGGGCTTCAGTCACTTTGCTGCAGCCTTCGTTTGATCTGGTGATCCAGGCCAGTGCAGGGATGTGGCATTTGGTGCCCCTGGCACTGGCAGGAAGGAATTTGGCCCTTAGGTCACTGCCAAAGCTTTAATTACAAATGAAGGCTCCCAGACCCACTGTACCAACCCACTCCATGATGTCCATCAGCTGTTCAGGGCCAGTGGTCACCACCAGAGCATGAAACACACTGTACTGGCTTTGGCCAACGTGAGCCACACCAGGAGCTGAGAGTCTCCTCTTACCAGCACTGCCCAGGAGCAGCTCCATCTCTGCCTGCATGGATCCCCCTTTCTGCAGGTCCCGAGCAGCCAGGAATTGCCAGTGCTTGGAGGAGACCCCCTCCAAGCTCCTCGTGCCGTGCAAGGCCTGGCTCAGCTTCAGGGACTGGTTCATCCTCTGGGACAGGTGGAAATGTTCCCCTCTGCCAGCAGCACGGCCTGGCACCTTGGGCATGGGGACATCCGTCCCCGCTCCCTGCGGTGAGAAGAGGGCAGGGTGATGGCACACAGCACCTTCCCCATCTCCAGCACTGTGCCCAGGTGTTTTACTGTGCCTCAGGCCACAAACCTGCCCACTTGAGATCTCTGCTTGAGCTTTGAGCAGTCTGGAAGGAATCTACGTGAGCACAAAGCTCAGCTCAAGCTGGCTGGGACGTACCAGGGCAGGCAGCCAGAGGTAGGCCAGACACAGCTTTGCAGCTTTCCTGGAGAGTTCAACATCCCCCCAGGAGGGCTGGAAACAACCTGAAGGTGTCCCCAGCAGCCCGGTAGCCTCGTGTGCTGTTTTGTTGGCTGCTGTCAGCGGGGCTGGCTCCAGCTGCTGCCCTGGGAGTGCCTCCCTCACTGCCCCCAGAACCCTCCTGCAGGTTTTGCCTCTCCCCACAGACAAAGAGCTTGCACAGCTCGCCAAGCAGCAGGGGTGGAGTGGCTGGTCCCTGGCTGAGAGCTGAGAGCAGGCACCAAAAATAACCCTGCTAAGCCGCCAGCAGTTCCCCTGACACCGGAGCAGGAGAGCTGGGAGGAGTTTGGCTCAGGGGATGGTGCCCACAGAGAGCCCGGCCCGACCCTGCTGAAGTGCTAATTGCACTCCCAGACCAGCTCTGGCCTCGGAGGGGAGATTTCCTTGGCAAGAGATGCTTAAAAACCTGGGCAGCTAATTAACTTCCCACTAAGAGCAGCTAATGATTCAGGGTCGGGAGCTGCCAGCTGACTTTTCCAAAATGCTCAGCTCTCACTGGCTGAGACTCTGGGAGCCAGGTCTTTGAGGATACCAAGCCCTGACAGCCTCTCCTTAACATTTCCAGGATCAGCTGCTGATTTTACATTTTGTTTTGGGAAAACAGCTGGTTTGAAGAACACCATCTGCAGTGAGAAAAATTGCCTGCACAGGTTGTGCAGGTACCAGTGCGGGTGGGATGCTCAGGGGGGTCTGCCTGCAAGGAGGTTTTTGGGTGTAATGCTGGAATTTGGGGGGGTATTACGGGATTTCTGATGCCAGGAGGAATAAGAGTCTGGGAAGTGAGCTTGTGTGACTCTGATTTCTTATATCATCCTTTTTGGTGGAAAAAAAAAATGTGGAAAACTTGAGGGTGGTTGAGTCATAGGCTAAAAGGCTGCATGGCCTCTTTGCCCCTGTGCTGGCCAGGCACTGATGCTGGGCCAGGGTCATCCCATGCATGTCATGCACATGAGTCACATTAACAGCAGTAGTAATTACACATTAATAGCAGCAATAATTACACACTAATAGCGTGGGCAAGGAAAAAAGCCAGGGGGAGATCAATTCCCAGAAGTGCTGGGCCACCCGTGCCTACCCCAAAAGCCTGCAATTATGTTTCTCCCAGCTTTTAGGCAGGGTCACAGCTTGTCTCAAGTTGTGCCTGCAGTGCTGCCAGCTGAACAGGATGCTGTGCTGGAAGAGCTAAGGATCATTGCTCCAGGCAGCTGGAGCAGGGTAGGATCTGCTGCGTCACCCTGTGGCAGCACTGGCTGGGGATATTGTGAGATGCCAGACCACTGCAGCTAATGCTGGGCTTCTCCTCCCTCCCTCCCTCTCTCCCCCCAACTTTTCACATCCCCCCGGAGCCTGCACATCCCCCCGAGGATGCCCTGTGCATCCCCCTTACCATAAACTGGAGGAATGTCCTGTCAGCGGTGGCCAGAAATTCCTCATAGAGGCTGCAGAGCACCTGAGGAGCAGCAAAGGGGGATTGTCCTCAGGCAGGGTCACAGTGCTGGTGCCATGGGTGGCTCACAACTTGCTGGCATGCCCAGGACACACCTGCACACCCAGCTTGGTCCACGGGGCTGCCCAGAAGGGCTGGGGTTCTAAATGGGTTTTACTGGGCTTGTGCTGGAACCAGTGATGGATGCAAAAGGATGGCCACTGCCCTGTCATCCCCAGCCCTTGGAATGTGCATCTAGCCAGGGTCACCAGAGATATTCAAAGACTGCTCAGCCCTGCTCTGCTGCCCAGCAAACCAGTGAGGATGCTCCTCTCCACTGGCATCTTGGTCACTGGTCCAGTGCAAGCTGACTGCAAGTTATTCCCTTCCTAATCTCTTTTCCTCTTACTTTTCCAAATGCTTCACTTCCTAAATATTCCCACAGCCCTCACACCACCACAGAGGTGCCAAAGCCAGCTGTACCTGCCAGCCTGACCGCTGCCAGCACCCCTGTGTACCTTGCAAATCTCCTTCTGGGCTCTGAATATCCAGGGGGAGAATTCTCCACATATCAGATGGTTCCACAAACTGACGACAGTCCTGGTCTCCAAGGGAAGCTTCTCAGTGCTGTCCTCCTCCAGGTAGGTCTTGCAGATCTTTTCCCCAATCAAATGGCGCAGGAAGAAGCTGTTTTCTCTGTTGGAGTCCAGCACCACGGGCAGAAACTCCTCCAGGTCGTGCCACAGGTCCAGGAGATGTGTCTCCACGGGCCGGTTCTGGTGCTGCAGGAAGTCTCTGAAGGGTCGTCCCGCACAGGCCTCGGCACTCAGGACCCAGGGAAGGAAATCCAAGGTCTTGACTGGCTTTTTCAGGGATGGCAGCCGGGCAAGGGATGCAGAGGGAGGCAGGTCAGAGAGGATTTTCTCCTTCCAGAGGTTTTCTAGATCCTGCTCTACACTGGACTGAGGTCTTCCAGGAAATGTTCCTCCTCCTCTGCCTCCAAAGGCAGGATGCTCTGACTGCTGGGGAATCGATCCCAAAGCATCCTTATCCAGACACAATTCCTCCTTGCTCCCAGCTGGCCCTGGCTGCTTCTCTGGTTTCACCCGAAAACTGGCCATTTTCAATTCTTGGGTGTCTCTCCCCTCCTTGACCAGAGCCCAGATCTCTGCTTTGGCCTTCTGGCTGCAGTAGGGCCCTGACACACCCTGGCTCCTTCTGATGTGCATTGTGGGGAGGGGCTCTGAAGGGCCTGGGGGCTCCTGCCAGCAGGCCTGTGATAAACGTTCCTGATATTCCTGGAGCAAAGGCTGGCACGATTCCTCTTCCTCCATTCCCATCTTGCAGTGCACAAAGAATTTAGGGAGCCAGTAACTTTGAATCATAAAAAGGGCCTGTTCCTGCATATTGCTTAGGATCTCCCTCCTGGTGCTGATGGACTGGATGTGCCTGGCTTTTGGAAGAGATCCTGCGATGGATGCAGGGGATTACGACGGGGAGATGGCTCCATGCAGGCTGTTCCCCAGCCAAAGCAAGAGGGTGATGGCACCCCATCCCCCTGGGAGCATGCAGGAAGGACCCCCTCTCTGGAAGGGTGGTGCTCACCCCCAGCTCCCGTGTTTCTTACCAGCGATGGTGGTGCAGAAGGTGACCACGCTGGAGCCTTCACGCAGGTGAGTGGCACTCAGCCTGTGGACCAGGGACAAGAACAGGTCCCTCTGACTCCCATCCGACTCGTCCAGACCCAGGAGCCTTTCAGTGATGAGCCAGAAGTCGATCAGTTCTTCCCCTACAGATCAGACAAGGGATGGGAGTTGGGAGGAGCCCCTGAAAGCCCCGAGGGTGGATGAAGCAGAAGGAAAGATCACCTGGATGAACCGAGGGAACAGAGCAGAGAAAAGCCACGGCTATGCACCTCCCTCCCAGCCCTGCTGCTGGCTCACCTTCCAAAGCTTTCTCTGGGACCTCACCCATGCCCTCAGCTCTGGGCCAGTGTCCCGCCAGGCAGGTGGCCCGTGGCTGGCTGGGAGGGGGCTGTGGAGCATCCCGTGCCCACCTGCCGTTCCCCGGACGAAGGCGCAGAAGTGCTGCATGCCATGGCTCCCACTGATGCACCTCTCCAGCAGCCACCGGTCAGCGCTCTGCCAGTTCAGGAGCTCTGCTGTGGGACAGAGAGCACGGATGGCAGCAGGGGTTGCCTGCCAGATCCCAAGGAAACTCTCCAGCTCCCCCCTGAAAGAGGCTGCTGGAGGGAGGCCAGCAAATCACCCTGATCTGGGAGTTTCGGACAGGCTGCGGGATGCACACGAGGTGTTTGCAAGGATAACTCGCTCCTGCCAGGGACAGCCTGTCCAGCTGTTGTGCCTCTCTTCCTTGCAAATGTCCATCTTTTCTCGCCTGAGTTTGGGGCTCGCCCTCAACTTCCTCCAGCTCTGAGTTTCAACTGGAGAAGCAGCAGCAATATACTCAGGAAAAGCCTTGGTGGATTGCTTATTTTTCTGAAATGAGAATCTGTATTCCTGCTGCCACAGCTTCTTTTCCAGTGGCAGTTGACACGGAGGCTGAGGAAGTACCTGGCTGGACTGAGAAGGCTCAGTTTAGGAGCAAAGTGAGCAAAATCCAGAGTTGTTGCCAGTAACAGAGACCACAGCCTGTTTTCCCGGGGCATCCCTGCACAGCAGCAAACCCAAAACATCAGCACCTGGGTTTCCCGTGCTCTCCAGCCCCGCCCCACCCTGGACCCCCCGGTAAACCCTGCTAGGCAGGTACTTAGCGAGCCTGCATTAACAGCGCGGTGGAGTAAATCCCTGCACATCCCACGTGGACCGGCCGCATCCCTAAAAATGGGATGCGCAACGCCTTCTTAACCCGGAGCAGAGGCACGACCCACTGGGCAGGCACCAGGCAGTGACAGCCCCGCAGAGAGAGGAAGCCCAGCCGCAGAGGAGAAGCCGATCCGATTTCCTCCGTGCCGCGATGACTCACCTGCTTCCCCCGAGCGAATGAAACCCAGCAGCTTCTGGCAGAGCACGAGGTGGAGGCACAGGCTGGATTTGCAGAAGTGAGGCAGCCGGTGCTTTTCCAACCACGCCACGAAAGCCGCGGGGCTGGGATCCTGCGTTGCCCAAGGAGAGGATTAGCTGAGAGCGAGGAGCCGGCTCCTGCCTGGCGATTAGGGTGAGTAACAGGTCCCTGCTACAGGGGAAGGACGTGGGGACGGCGCCCTGTTGCTTTATGGCGACGAAGGCCACCCTGGTGCTGAGGCAGGAGGGGGATACTCAAGTTACAGCCGCCGCTTGCGTCCCCAAAAGCGCTGCCCGCGAACGTGGGAGCCCCGGCGCTGCACGGCTGCCTGCAGGGCTTCCTTCCCCTGCCTCTCCTCGCCCGATTTCCCGGAGCCCAGGCATGGCAGCCTCCCGGGAGCTTCCAGAGGAGCGCGTCCCTTTTTGCTATGGGATCTGAGCGCTGCAAGCGGCGCTGGCGGCTGTGGGGAGCGGGGATGCGCGTGGGGAGGGAGGGCTGAGCCACAGGGCTTTGCTCCCGCTGAGTTCAGCAGGAATCCTGGACTGATCCAGGCTGATGTTTGCGTCCCTCTCTGCCGCCACACGTGCTGTCCTTCGCTCCAGCTCGCGGTGGTTCTACATAGACCCCATAAACCGCACAGGACTTTAAATGGCTTGTGCTCCGCCCAGGGCTTAACAGCGAAATGACGCCCGGGTTTGAAATGATCGCCCAGCTGCCCGAGCTGGAGAGCCAGAGAGGAGCCTTGGCAGTGACAAACTGGCTCCTTCCCTCCCCTGCCCTGTGCCCTTCGTCTCTCTTCCTTCCACCCCTCCCTTCTAACAAGGGGCACGTTCTCACCAGGTGGCTCGGCAGCTCTGGCCACAGGCACCACCGGCGCATGCCACTGATGTAAAGGGGTGTCTGGCCAAAAACCTGGATCAAAACGGGAAGGGAGAGCTGAAAGAGATGGAGGGTGGCAGGGGAGCCCAGAGCCCAGCTGTTCTACTTAGTTCCCACTACACAGAAGGGCATCGAATTCCCTTTTAGACCTCTGTCTCCAAGCTGAGACCCTCAGGTTTCCCTCATGAATGTGGTGTACTCCCAATTTTCCTGCAGCCTCTAAGGCCACAGAAAGTTTACCTGAGGAGAGCTCTGAAAGGCTCCAGGTTTTATGGTGCAGAGTGGACTTACGGGAAGGTTCAGAAAGGTGTTGAAAAAGTCAACAAAAACATCATCTTGCAGCAGCAGCCCCATGTCCGTGGAGGCTATGGATGCTACAGGGGGAGAAGAGAAAGTTACCTGGGCTTTGTGTTGCCAGCTGTGACACCAGTGTGAGCCAAAGGAGGAGTTTTGGGGGGGAATCAGCTTTAGGGGATACGTGGTACAAGCTTGTCCTGTGCACATGCCGGAGGATGTGCAGCTGGGACAGTCTGTGAAATGTGGTTTGGGACAGGTGGCACAGGCTGTTTGGAAAGCACCAGGTTCAGAAGCATGCAGGAAGTTTGAAGGGTAGCCTCCTAAACAGCAAAGGTGGTTCGTGGAGGCTGGGCACAAATGTGGGGGCACCCATAGGGCAGGAGAAGGGAGGTGCCGTGGCTGCAGGGCACAAGCTGTGCCCCTCACCCTTGCCCAGACACTGGGCATAACACAGCTTACCCACCCAAGAGTCAGTGCAAGTGTCAGTGCTCAACATCTCCCGCTACCCTGCGAAGCTTTATTTGTGTCTGAAAGATCTGGATGCAAGAAGGTGGGCTGGCATCAGCCTGCTGGTGGGTGGATGCCCTTGGAAATGTCCTCTTCCATGAAGGCACAGCAGTGTTACAGGGAGGACCTCTACTTCAAAGCTTAATACTGCTTTCCCCCCCCTCCTTTTTCCACCTTTTGGGGTGTGTTTAGAGGGGCTGAAGCCCCCAGCAAAGGGTAACTCACCAGCAGTCATCATGGTGGTGCAGTGTTCCGGTGCTGTGTTCCGAAGTGCCACCCTGATTGTGACACACTTGTTTTGGTGACTCCTGGGGGGCTGCAGGGCTCTCAGAAGCTCCCTCCAGGCCTGCTCAGCCTGCAGAGGAGAATACTGAGAGATGATCTGACCAGTGTCTGTATATGCCTGAAGAGGGGATGTCCAGAGGATGGAAGCCAAGCTCTTCTCGGTGGTGCTGAGCAATGGGATGAGCAGGAATTGGAACAGAGGAATTCCCATGAGGAGAAACTTCTTCACTGTGACGGTGACTGAGCACTGGAACAGGTTGCCCTGAGAGGTTGTGGAGTCTCCCTTACTGGAGATGTTCAAGAACCATCTGGGCACAGTCCTCAGTACTGGGCTCAGGGGACCCTGCTTGAGCTGAGATGTTGGACCAGGAGGTCCCTTCTGACCTTACCCATCCTGTGATCCTGTGAAATGTCACTTTTTAAATCACCAGCCCTGCAGACACACTCGGGCAGTCCTGAAATGAAACCCTTCCCCTCTCCCTGCTGGGGCAAACTTCTTGCCTTCAAAGCAGGTTCCTGGTGGCACCTCAGCGCTGGCTGTGGTCACTGTCAGTCCATCTGCTCAGCTTGGGATGGGAATTTCACAGGAGACCCCGCTGTGTCTGCCCCAAACACACCAAGCCCACATTTCTTATCAGCTGTCTTTCTTCATCAGATCTGGGGCTGAGACCCGACCTCGGAGACCCTCCAGTTGGAAGAGGAGAAGGAGACAGAGAAGAAGAAGGAGCCCGTCCTGCAGCAGGAGTGACCTGTTTTCCTGGCAGGAGGAGGAACCCGCTCCCCAGGTGGGTATTAGATCCTGCTCTTTGTAACGCCGTGCTGCCCAGGCAGCAGAGGGGCAGGACAGTGTCCCGCGGTGTCCCCAGAAGCGAGGCCACCTCACGAGGTGGCGCTGTCAAATCAGGAATGCGAAGCTGTTCCCAGCAGCAGCAGCAGGGCTCCGCATCTCAGCGAGCGCCTTGTGACAGCGCCAGTGAGTACAGGGACAGCTCCGAATTGATTGTGGGGACCCCAGGGGGACACTGCCGGGCTGCCGGCACAGCCTCTCGGGGATGTGCACTCACCTTCCTTCGGCCACAGCCCAGCCAGGGCTGGCCACTGTGCCAAAACACAAACTGGTGTGGGGAAGGGGCAGCCGTGAGCCACAAAACACCTGCTCGTCCCAGTAGTGCCAGGCAGAGCTGTGGGAAAGAGTCATGGAAGACCCTGGGGAGGAGGAGCTCTGATCATGGATCCTCAAAGATTTATGCTGCTGAGCCCAAGAGATGAGAGGGGAGGTTAGGATGAACTGGAGAGGTGGCTGTCTAACACCCAAAAGACTCAAAAATCCTCAGAGAAAGGTCAAAACTTAACAAAAATAACACATTTTCCAACTGAGCAGATGCCCAGTAGGATCCTCAGAGGCTGGGGTGGCTCCTTGGGTGCTCATTCAGCTCTTGGCTGGCCTCAGTGGGACTCTGATGGCTTCTGCCAGGAAAAAACTAAAGTTGTGAGCAGGAATTGGCCAACATGGTCACTGTGGGAGGGCTCAGGGCCATTTCCACAGAGTTCCTCCCCAAGAGGAGACCCCAGGAGGTCTGGCAGGATGGAGCTGTCCTCAGCCTGGCTGCAGCTTCCCAGGTTTTCCCAGGGCACAAGAGGAGCTCACGTGAGCTGGGTGGCTATTTAGGAAAAAAACAAAAAGGTTTGGGAAAAAGAGGTGGACACATGAGCACAGCCCAGATTGAGAAGGAAGCTCGGAGTGGCTGGACTCCATAAAAAGATAAGGGCAGGGTTGCAACATCAAACACGTCAGGAGGGCTTCGCTGCCCCTCTGCCCCAGCCTGAATCACCCACGTCCCCGTCCCTGACGTGGGGAGCAGCCCTCCCTTGGCAGCCCTGAGGTGACGAGTGGCACAGCCTCGCGTTCCCAGGGCGGCAGAGGGGATGGGGCTGGGATTTTTCTCCTTGCCCAACATCAGCTGGCACTGCTCCCCACGGTGGCAAAGTCCAAGGCTGCCTGAACACAATGTCAGCCTCGCTGTCTGTGGTCACTGGCCACTCACAGCCTCCCCCAGCAGCCCAGCCTGTCCCTTTTGGTGCCATCAGGTTGTTTCCCACACACCCCAACCATCTCAGCGTTCTTTCTGGCTCTGGAGATGGTCTGGAGACCCAGAAATCTGGGAAACTCCAGCCTGAGTGCACAAACCTGCTCTCCCCTCCAGCATGAGAATTATATCCCCACCATGAGCTTTTGGGGGAAGATTTGGGATTTCTTCCCCCTGTACAGCCTCATCCTGTTTTCATATCAATAGTTTATAGGACATTAGTCCCTTAAAACTGGCGTTGCCCCAGGCTGAGGAATTCCAGTTCATCCTTAAATATTAATTCCTTTCTTGAACACATTACAATTACTTTTCACATGTGATTTCCATGCTCAGTCTCCTGAGTGCAGAAGACCTGTTTGCTCAGCAAGCACACCACTGGTGTTTCCTTCGGGAGTATTTTTGAGCCCGTTGCCATCTGTCGGTGGTTTCCTTGCTTGGGACTGTCCCTTACACCTGACAGCCCCTGTGGCAGGCTCTGCCTCCACTTGTCCCCCCTCCAGCTGAAGCAGAACCACTGGTGTAACCTTACCCGAGCCTCTGGGGCCATTGACTTCAGCAGCCCGGGTTAAATATGTGTTGTGGCAGGACAGGGACCTAATTCAGCCTCAAGGGAGGGACATGGGCAGCAGCACTTTACGTTACAATTACCTGTTGTAATGTTATAATTTACAATGTCAGGCCCGGATTCACCACTTAATCCACTCAGGCAGCAGTCTGAGGATTTCTGTACTCTCACTTACAGAGATGTGAGGTGTGTTAGGCTGAGATTAATGTGCCAGCCACAGCTAACACAGTCCCAGCCTGGCTGGGAGTGCTTTTAACAGGGTGAACAATAAAAAAAAAAAAAGAAAATTGGGGGTGGGGGGGAGAAATCCCAACAAAAACAACCGTGCCAATGCACAGTGTGACCGATTTCCAACTGCGGGGAAAGGCATGTGCTGAGCGCTCCCTGGGATATTCTCCACCCTTGTACAGAACGAACTGAGCCAAGCAATTTCTGGGTCTCAAATCCCGCCTGCCCCTGACGTTCTCATCTTCCAGCTTCCCCCCGGGCCGCTGTTGAAGGCGAGCACGTGCTCGGGGAAGGCGCTCTGCCCCCGGGCAAGGTCTGCGGAGCGCAGCAGGTAGGGGCTGCCTGCCGGCCGGCAGTGCCGCGGGATCCGGGCAAGGGGCTGCTGGGGCGTGGGGCAGTGCCACGGGTTCCCGGGAGGGGTGGCAAGGCCAGCGGTGGGCACGGGGACAGGCACCCAGGTGGCTCAGAAAGGGGTGGGGAGGGAGGTGGCAGCACCTGGGCTGTCCTGGGGGCCGTGCCCAGAGGTGCCTCTTCCCTCTGTGCATCCTGGGAGCTGAATGGGGAGGGAGGGTTTCTTCTTCACTCTTCATGTGCCTCTGCAAGTCTGCACTTACTCATTTGCTTTCCTAAACTGCCCTTAGCGCAGCCCAGGTGATCTGCTCTGGAGAGCTGAAAGCCCTCTGGCCACCAGCCCGCGGCCACCCTTGACCCTGGCAGCATCTTCAAAGGGAGCATGGGCCTGCTGCGGAGCATGCAATGTTTGCTCACAGCCAGGGCCAGCAGCTACTGCCTGCCTGCCTTGGGGGGTTTCGTCAGCCTCCTGCAGCGCTCCGGGGGAGGCCGCCCGGCCACTGCTGCTTGCACAAGGTCAGTCCCCCAGTGCACTCCTGAACCAAGCCCTTGCTCAGGTGTTAGGTTGGTTTTTGCAGCCCTCCTGCTGCTAGTCGTGGGTGGAACACGCTGCATCTCCAGGTCTCCCAGCCTGGGAGCGCCTTGGGAGCCCACCAGGAGCCGCTGTCACGGGTCCAAGCTGGGCCCAGGGGTGGGCAGAGATGGAGGTGATGCAACATGAGGACATCAGCCTCATGCAACATGAGGACATCAGCCTGTGGCTGATGTCACTTGGGTGCAGTTCAGCTCCTCCTGCAGGACCTGCCAGCCCAAAGCACTTCCCTGGATGCATCTGGAAGTGGTGTAGCTCAGTTTAGGAGTGTGTTGAGCATGGGGAGAGGAGAGATGCTGAAGATGTTCCTGCTCATTGTAGGGGGTTGGACTTGATGACCTTCAGGTCCCTTCCAAACCAAACCAAACCAAACCAAACCAAACCAAACCAAACCAAACCAAACCAAACCAAACCAAAGCATTCTGTGATTCCATGATGTTATGCCCATCCCTCTTCCCTCCCAGCTGTGCCACTGCTGGAGGCTGGGGCATTTTGGGTGTGTCCAGCCTCCTCCTGGGACCTAACCATCACCACAAAATGGGCAATTTCTCCTCCCTGTGTCACAGCTCGGTTGGGAAAAAAAACCAACCCAACCAGCATTCTTTTCTACTTTAGAATTTTTCTTTATTGTTGGTGAAAGACCAGTGGGTACCTGGGCTTAGCAGTCCAGGTCTGCAATCTGTTGGGCTTGAGACCCCAGGATCTGTGGTGAGGAGATGCAGGAGCAAAGCCCCAGGGAAATTTCATATCCTGTCTATTTAACCCTCAAGCTGCCACCCTCCTCTTCACACCCACCCCCCTACCCCACCAATGGTGTGACATTTCTGCATTTCAAGGCATTCCCAAATGGAAGACAGGGATGGAGGGGGACACACGGCCAAGGGATGGGTCACAGCAGCCCCAGCAAGGCACAGTGGAGAGGGAAGCCTTGATCCTTTACAGCCTGGCTGCTGGCTGGAGTTGGAAAAGGGGAGGCACGTCTCACGCTCCCTGAGAGAAACTCACCCTGCTCCCCAAACCTTCCCTGGAGAGCGCAGGGACACGGCTGTGCCCTGTCCCTGAGTTTTGCCCAGCTGCCTTGGAGACAGGAGGCTGCAAAGTCCAGCCTGCCCAACCCTCGTAACTCACCAGCCACTTCCCAACCTTGGCACTTCCCTCAGGATATCAAACTGTGCCGGCGGGAAGCGCCGCGCCAGGCCAGCAAAGGTGTTCCCATGAATTAACAGGAGGAAGGAGGAAAAACCTGTGCCAGTTGGGACTCGCCCCTGGAAGGGGACATTGTCTCACCCTCTGGCTGCATGTGTGGCCCTTTGAAGGCAGATTGCAATCCACCCATGGGTCGTGTCACCGGTTGGCACCGAGCCCTCCCCAGCTCCCCGAGGAGGGTTTTGTCGGCGACACCGAGGGTCACTGGAGCACGCAGCTGGGCCAAAGCACAGCCTGAGCAGGCATTCCCAAAAAAAAAAAAAAAAAGCCAGGCTGGAAGGGGAGGAGGGGAAGGCAGGCAGGCGGTAAACAAGCCGGGTGAGCTCAGCGAGGAGGCCCGGGAACGCTTCCCGGGAGAGGGCGCTGGGTCCGCGGCTGCCGCTTCTCCGCTGGCTCGTAGTCAACTTGAGCAGGGCGAGCACAGGGGCTTGGGCATGAGCCAGCCACCAGATCCTCCCGGGGCTGGCAGCTCCATCCTCCCAGCCCCGCCTCACAGCCTTGCCCACCCTGGGGGTCTCTCCCAGGCTGGGGTTTGCTGCCCGGCGTGGATTTTTGGGATGGAGAGGTTGCTCCCTGCTTGCCTTCAGGGTTGGTTGGAGCTGCCCAGCCCCGAGGCTCACACAGAACGGGGGTCACCCCACTGCTCAGGGGCTCCACTTGTAAACATCTGGGCTTGCTTGCAGCCAAAGGTGGACAAAGTTACTGGGAAATTAGCAGGCAGCAACCGTAATTCCAAGAATTTGGAGCTCTCAGAGCTCTCAGATTAAGGAAACCCTCAACAAACCTAGGGAAGGGGGCTGGACACTGCTTTGCGTTGCCTGTGGCTTGACAGCTCCCCTTTATGGGAGCTATTTTGGGCACCAGCTCCTGCTCTGCTTCCTTTTGCTCCAGCTGAGCTGTTGGATCTGGGTGACCACAGCTGAACTCGGGCTGAACGTGAGTTCCTGAGCTCATTTCCGTGGGTAAAACACCACGGTTGTTGGTGTGTTGGAAGCGCTCCTCTGCGTGCAGGGTGCAGGAATTGGGGTGCTGAGGGGAGGCTGCTGCAGTGCTCGGTGGCTCTGCCTTGCCCAAGCAATTCCAGGAGCAGAAAAGCACCTGAATTTCACCTTGTTCTGGGCAGCCTCAGGGGACTGCCGCACACTGGTGGCTGCTCCAAGTTGCTGGTGAGGATTGAGCCAAGTCGTCCCCACAGGAAGGGTGTGGATCTGGCTCGAGATGGGCGGTAAATCAAAGCGTGGTTTTGGCCAGCACTTCCACCTCCTACCGCCTGAGGATCCGGTTCTCCCTGGCCATTTTCCCTCTGGATTCTGGCTGTGTCCGTGGCACAGTGATGGCCAGGAGGCTCCAGCTTCTCGAGGAATGGCAGTTTTGGTGCCATCTCCCCGAGGCTGGCATGGGGCAGAGCAGGATCCCGTGGCAGCTCCGTCTGCTGGTACTGCCACTGCTCTCCTGCCCCTTGGATCCGGCCTGGGAGTTGCACGGAGCTGCAGGAGACCCGGTGGGGTGGAAAAATACTGGGCACTGCTGCGGTTTGCTGGGTGCTGAGTGGGTGCTCCCACGGTGGGGCTGGGGGACCTCTCCTCCCTCGGGTGACAGCGAGCGATCCTTGCAGCGAGGGTCTGCAAATCCAGGTGCTGGAGGCTGTGACCTGCTCCAAGGAGGAGAAGTGGGGCACCGAGGCTTTTGTCCCCCTCCCAGGAGTGGGCACCAAGCCCAAGCGTGTGCCCGGGGCTCGGTGGAGCTCGGTGCCTCCCTCTCTCCCCCCGTTTTCCCAGGGCGGCCGGTTTCCATCGCTGCGAGCTATGCCAAGGCAGCCGCTCATGTAAACGCTGCGGAAAGCCCTGGATCCGCTCCCGCCTGCCGAGGGACGAGGGGTTGTTTTTCCGGTCGGGAGCGTTGTTAAAAAGACCCAAAACCTACCCAAACTCTCCGCTTTCTGCCCTCTCTTCCCTCAGTTTTCTGCACCCACCCACCCATCCTCTCTAACCGAGCGCGGGGCGAAGCGCCGGCGCTGCCCCTTTGCCGGGGGCGGCCGGGCCGCGGTGCCGCCGGAGCGGGCGGAGGAGGAGGAGGAGGAGGAGGAGGAGGAGGGAGAGGGAGGCGGGGTGGTGGCCCTGTCCCCCCTCCCGGGTCCCTCCCGTCCCTCCCCGTTGCCCAATCCGTGCGGCGGGGCC
>VZSE01000772.1:197072-213925 GCA_013398275.1 Promerops cafer | reverse complement strand
GGGGGGGAAGTGGCAGCTTGAGTTTTCTGTTGAAAACATTCCCTTTGCGGTTTTTGTGGGGTTTTTTACCCCCACGATGCTCTTCAGCTGCTCCCTGCAGCGCGGGGAGTCCCTCGCTACCAGGAGATGCACGCGTGGGAGATGCTTCTGGCAGGGCAGCGGGGCGGTGGGAGCCGCGGCGGGGTGGGCTGGGGACGGCTCATCCCGAGCCCCCCCGCAGGCGAACGGGACGTCGGAGCGACTTCCCAAGCCAGTCCGCATTTCCGAACTGTTGGCATTTCCAACCTCCCCGGAAAACGCGCGTGGAGCCCGGTGCTGGGGGTCGGACACGAGTGGGCTGGCTGGCGCTAGGAGCCCGGCTCCCAGGGCTCTGGGGATGCTGCAGCTCCCACCCACTGGTTCTAGAGCCACTCCGGCCCATCCCGCCTCCCCATTGCTGCCTGGGCTGCGTGTGCTGCCTGTTGCTTTTCCTGCTGCCCTGGGACCGGGCTTGGATAACCTCAGGCGGGCTGAGAAGGCAGCTGGGGCAGAAAAGCCCCTCCTCGATGATACAGATTTGTTAAGAAAGCCCCAGCTAAGCTTTCCTTGCATTAGCCTTGCTCTGGAGCGGAGTGTGGAGGTGAAAAGTTCACGTGGGAATAAGGAGCCCTTTGGAAGTCGATTGCTCTGGTTTATTAGCAGGAGTTTGGGTATTAATGGGACTCTCTTGAAGGGTTTCTGGAGCAGGGCTTTCCTGACTGCCGGCATCTGCCTGAGCTGCTGTGTGTTCTCCCTGAGGAATGACGGGGAACCGCTGGAGATGGCAGCCAGCCCTGCGGCCGAGCTCCTCCCTGGCCTTGGGGAGGGGGCTGAAAAACGTGGGCATGCAGGAAAGGGCTCACAGCTGGGGCTGTTTGTGATTCCCCCCTGCAGGACCCCCCTCATCAGGAGTGCAGCCATGGCCACCTCAGCGAGCTCCCACCTGAGCAAAGCCATCAAGCACATGTACATGAAGCTGCCGCAGGGGGAGAAGGTCCAGGCCATGTACATCTGGATCGACGGCACGGGGGAGCACCTCCGCTGCAAAACCCGCACGCTGGACCACGAGCCCAAGAGCCTGGAAGGTGAGAGGGCAGGTGCAGGACTCGTAGCCCCTCACCGGGTGGAGGAAGGATGCCATTTCTCTCTTCCCGTGGCACAAGGATGGTTTTTAGGGAAGACACTCCTCCTCACGCCCTTCCAGTTACCTCTTTCCCCAGATACCGCAGGGGAACGTTCCCAGCTCTCCAGATGTGGAGCTTCAGGGAGATGCCCGGGGCTGGGAGCCCGTCCCTGGTGCTGTCCCTGCCGTGGAGGGGCTGTTGGCAGGGGCTGGGGGCTGTTGGCAGGGGCTCGGCTGCCCATTGACTCTTGAGTACTCGTTTTGGCCGGAAGTAGTTTGGCAGAAGAAAGTGCAGGGGAAAGAATGGAGCTATCCGGTGTAATTAAGAGCTTGTGTCCCTCAGAACAAACAGTCCCAGCTTACACAATAATAGCATTAGGATTTTCCCCAGGTTGCCATGGAGCTGGCTGGAGACAGTTATGAAATGAAAATACTGTGTGTGACTGAGCAGTATTATCTTTTTTCTTTCCTTTTTTTTTTTTTAAATGTTTTTCTTTTCCCCTCTCTCCCCTTTTCCTTCTGAGGGAGTGGTTGGCACAGCTCCTTTGAAATCTTTGTGCTTCTCATCCCTCCTCTTTCCCCCTGGGATATGGAGGAGATAACATTGCCCGGGTGGAGTTCTGGGCTTTGACCTGGAGGGCAGTGCTCGGGGTGGAGGGGTGGGCGAGGGGCCACACTCCCCTTCCATATGAGATTCCACCTCTCTATGATTTGCCTTCCCACCTTCTTAAGGCCTTGTAGTGTGACTGAGGGTATTCCATGGCTCCCCTCATTCCCACAGCTGGAAGATGGCTCGTGGTCTGCCCTCTCCCAGCCAAGAAGACCGGGTGCTTTGCTCATCCCTGTGGTTGTTGTGACATGGGAAATGTCCTCAGTGCTACTCTGTTCACTCAGGCTTGGCCAGCAGCCCAGCAACTTGTTATTTTCCAGGGTGGCCGGGGAGTTGCACTCCTGTGGGTTTTTTTTTGCTTGTTCTGGGGTTTTTTTTTCTTTTTTTTTCTGCTTCCCCCACTTGGAACAAAATCAGCTGAGCTGGGACTAAACCTATTCTCTATGAGCATCTTCACCTCTGTCTTACTGGAGGGCAGCAGGGAGCCCATCCTGGGACCCTGGGTCACTGTGGCTGGTTCCTCTCTTTGCTCCAGATCTCCCTGAGTGGAATTTCGATGGCTCCAGCACCTACCAGTCCGAAGGCTCCAACAGTGACATGTACCTGCGACCTGCTGCCATGTTCCGGGACCCTTTCCGCAAGGACCCCAATAAACTCGTTCTCTGTGAGGTCTTCAAGTACAACCGCCAGTCTGCAGGTGATTGAATGGACCTTCTCCCTTCTCCTGGTGGAGGTGGTGATCCCGGGAAGGGGAATGGGAGACCTGCCCAAGTGCTGTCTGTGCCCTTAGCGTGGCACAGAAATAACCCCTGCCTCGAAAGTAGAGGGCGAGCGAAGTGCTGGTGATGGACAAAGGGCTGGGCTTGGGATTCCTCGACGCTGCTGGGACTCAAACTGTAAAATAAGTGGAAGTGGGGAGTGGAGGTGGAGGTGGCATCGCTCATGAGCCTCGTGTCGCTTTTCCCTTCCAGAGTCAAATCTCCGGCACACCTGCAGGAGGATTATGGACATGGTGTCCAACCAGCACCCCTGGTTTGGGATGGAGCAGGAGTACACTCTCCTGGGGACAGATGGACATCCGTTTGGCTGGCCTTCCAATGGCTTCCCTGGACCCCAAGGTAATCTTTCGGGAGCCTGGACCAAGCCAGGAGTGTCTGAACTGAAATCTGTGTGGCACAGCTTCAGGCGAGTTGAGGGATCCACGGTGTTCCTAGAACCGAAGGTGGATGGAAAGCGGAATGTTGGCAGAAACTAACCACGAGATTAAATTTGTTGCAGAGAGGCTGAGGTGGGGATTGGCCACGTCCAAATTTGCTGCTTGGATTGTTGGCCTGCAGGGAACTTGAACTCAGGGGCCACTTAAACTCAGGGGGAACTTGCTCTCCGTCAGTGTTCTACCCTGCTAGTTCTTCCACGGCAAACAGATCTTGGGGCTTTGGAAGAATTCTCTGAGCGTGCTGGGTCTTCACGGAGCGTCAGCGTTTTTCCCTGTGGAGGCTGATGTTCCCCTGTGCTGTTGCAGGTCCGTATTACTGCGGTGTAGGGGCAGACAAGGCCTATGGCAGGGACATTGTGGAGGCCCACTACCGAGCGTGCCTTTACGCCGGCGTGAAAATCGGAGGAACCAACGCAGAAGTGATGCCAGCCCAGGTAAATCATTCTAAGACGCCTCACGGAGCGAGAGAGTAGCGTGGAAAAACCCCAGGCAGCGGGAGCTGTGTCTGCCTGCTCTGAGCTCTGTGGCTGTGCCCAGCATCGGGGGGGTGGGAGGTGCCTGCCTCCACCCCCCCTGAGCCCCTGACGCCTCCTCCTTGCAGTGGGAGTTCCAGGTGGGACCATGCGAAGGGATTGAGATGGGGGATCACCTCTGGATCGCACGCTTCATCCTGCACCGGGTGTGCGAGGACTTCGGGGTCGTGGTGTCCTTCGATCCCAAGCCCATCCCTGGGAACTGGAACGGTGCTGGCTGCCACACCAACTTCAGCACCAAGAGCATGAGGGAAGAAGGAGGTCTCAAGTAAGTGTTTGGGTTGTTTGCTGGGCAGCAGGATTTTGCAACGCTTTGGGTGACACGGGAGTTTGGTGCTTGGCGTGACATCTGAGTCTTCCCGATAGGGCTTTTTTGGTTGTTTTGTTTTTGTGGTTTCTTTTTTTCTTAATATGTATTTTTTTTTATGATGACACGTTCTCGTCTTGATCCTTGGTGGGCAGTTCAGCCAGCAGTACAGCTCCACCAGTGCTGGTGGAAGTACAGGGTGCAGCTGTCCCTAGCAGCCTGTCCAGCTCCTGACCTCCCACTGCTGGGAGCAAACAAACAAACAAACAAACTCAGCACAGGGCTTTTTAAATTATATTTTTATAGCCGTGATGAAAGAGAAAGACCCTTTGCTCCATCTGGGCAAGGCTGCCATGTTTTCTTAAAAGATGAACATCCTAAAAATGCAAACCATGAGCTCCTGCCTGGACTGCTGTGCAGTGTGGTCAGGGACCCTGTGTCACCGGAGCTGTGTGGAGGGATCTGTCCCAGCAGCTCTGTTTTCTTGCCATAATCTCAGTGCTGCCCTGAGATAACGGGACAGCCCGTGACTCTGTGAGCTTCATGAATAGAAACTCCAATGTTGAGACCTCTCCCCTCCGAGAGCAGGTGGAAGTGGGAAGTTTAACTGGTGGTGTCTCCCAGATGTCACTCCCTAGGGAGCCTGTGGGATTTGGCCACGAGGACCCTTTTTCTGGGTCAGCAGCAGGAGCGGAGAGAAACCCTACGTGGGGATGACCAGCCAAGAGGGTCGTGGGGCACAAGGCATCATCACGAAGCGGCTTGGGGACAGTGATTAACCTCGCCGTCACTTTGACACGACAGTCCAGAGGGGTTCGGCTCGTCCCGTCCCTCACTGTGCCACCCCCTGTCCCTCCCTCCCTCCCTCTCCAGGCACATCGAGGAGGCCATCGAGAAGCTGAGCAAGCGCCACCAGTACCACATCCGTGCCTACGACCCCAAGGGGGGGCTGGACAATGCCAGGCGCCTGACGGGCTTCCACGAGACGTCCAACATCAACGAGTTCTCGGCCGGCGTGGCCAACCGCGGCGCCAGCATCCGCATCCCGCGCAACGTGGGCCACGAGAAGAAGGGCTACTTCGAGGACCGCCGGCCCTCCGCCAACTGTGACCCCTACGCCGTGACAGAGGCCCTGGTCCGCACGTGTCTCCTCAACGAAACCGGGGACGAGCCTTTTGAGTACAAGAACTAAGCAGACTGCGCCCCGCAGACACCGCCTCCCCCCGCGCTCCCCGCGCCCCTAAACTCCCCTTCTAGATGTAATCCCGAGGGTACAAGATAACATGTTTCGTGTCTCAGTAACTCTTGTTGTCTTGAGGTGGGGAGGAGGGCAGGTTTAGTTTTATCCGTGTCTGTTTGTCGTTGACTCTTCAGAAGACGAGAGGAGGACAGGGTGTTAGAGAACTTTTAACCACTGTTTTATTTTTTTGTCTAATTCATGTGTACATCCGATGGGATCCAGTGGCTTCCAGGGACAGACTGCACACGCAGAAAGCCTGTAGGAGAGGAGAAAGCTTAAAACAGAGCCAGATTTGGGGGGCCAGCCCCGCTGCTGTCTCTCTGGAGACTGATGGCTCTCTAAGGTTGGTGCCTCTCTGTGGAGAAGGGAAGATGGGAGCTGTGGTGATGGGAGCTGCGCGTGTGCTCCTGCCTGTGTGGGGACGTGATGGGGACATCGTCGCCCTCCGGCCACTCTGAGGTTTCCGGGAATCTTCTTGGCATTGAGCTCAGCGTAGGAGCGTTGAGGAGAACTCTTGGTTCTGTCACTGGAAGTCAACCAATCTCTGGCTCATAACACAGAGTGAAGTAGTATTTTTCTATTTAAATATAAAAACAGCAAAAAAAAAAAAAAATTATATATGAAAGTGTTTTTTTCTTGAAGAGATGACGTTCCAACACCTCATCCAGCCGGAGCGGGCGGAGCTCTTGCGGATGCAGTTGGAGGCCTCCAGGTGGGACTGAGGGTGAGCTTGGAGGGAGACTCGGATGAGATTTGTTCCAGCATGGAGTGGAGCTTGCAGGAGGGGGTTCCCAGAGCAGGAAGCCTGCAGAAGCATTTGTTACTGTCACTCGGGTGGCCGTGACACGCTCGGAGTGGCAGGAAGGTGTCCTGAACCAGGAGTTGACTGGTCAACAGCGTTCTGGACAGTGCTGTGGCTGTGTCACCTGTCCAGCAGGGCTAGCATGTCACTAAAGCAGGGCTTTTGATAAAGGTTTAAAAAAAAAAACAAGGAAAAAAAAAAAAAAAAAGAAGAGAAGTTTTAGATTTTTTTTTTCTTCCATAATGTTCTTAGTTTCTCCGACTGAATGGTTTTACAGAGACCGTTGATGCCACTGTTGTGCCCTGGCTCTCTTGGGCTGCCTGCCATCCAGCCAGGATGGGGGCTAGGAGAAGGGAAGGGAGAGGCCACCTGTCCCTCCCAGCCAGCCCTGGCACTCCCAGCTCCTGCTGGGGGGTTCAGACGTTCCGGGATTTTACACTTGGGTATCTTAGATGGTGCCAGTTCTATTCTGTTGCATTTGGACTTCTTCCGAATAGGGTTGGTTGTTTTTTTTTTTTGTAATAAAAAAAGAAAAAAAGAACAAAACCTTCAACCTGACCTCTGCAGCTTCTTTTTGTGCGTGCGTTGCCTTCACCATTTGAAAGGATTTTGACTCTAATGGTGGGTAGATGTGGCTTTTCATTTGTGGGGTTTTGTTTTGGGGGGGCAAGGGTCTTTCAATCCATGCGTGCTCTCCAGAAAATGGGAATTTGTCAGCAGTGGTTGGTTCTGTGGTGAGGGATGGTCCAGCTGTGGCTTGAATGGGATTCTTTTGGGATGGGAAAGGGCCTAGGCTTGTGAGTGTCCATAGGGAGGGTTATGGGGTCGCTACAGATGTTTGTGCATTTCCCAGCCTCCTCCTCACAAGTTCCACAGGATACAGAAATCCTACAGAAAGCTAAACTCCAGCAAACTAAATTTAAAAGGGAGATTTGTGGGAGAAGAACCTTTCCCATTCTCCCTAAGAAAGAAAATGAGAGAGAAATGAGAAAATGCTGCTCGTCCACATTTGGCATAAACCCAGTCATTTGTGACAATAACCAAGGCAGTAGAAATGTGTCTCTTTGCTCCTGTGGTCCTTCATTTAGCCTGCAGTGCCATTCCCCAGCTCCCCAGGAGGTGCTTCCTTCAGGAGAGGATGCTTTAACCATTCCCACCTTTAAATCTGGATTAACTGCACCTGAGCATCCTGCTGCGCTTATGAGGCCATTCCTGCTATCACCTTTTTTGGGGAGCAACTGTTTTCCTGCATCTCCATTCTGGGGAACATTGAGGGCAGCACCTTCCTGAACACAGTCCCAAAATTACCCTGTCCCTGAGGCTGGTGTGACTGGAGCAGAGGCAAAGTGAACACCTTTCCTTTCCTCCCATCCTGACACGGCCACAGGGACCTGGGAGCTGGGGTGCTGCAGCCAAAACAAGCCCAGGCTGCTCTGGGCTACCTCAGGAGCTTAGAAATCTTGAAGTTTTGTTCTGATTTGGGCTCAGGGGCAAGGCACCTTCTGTTCCTTATGCCTTCCAAGAATATGTTACAGAGGAAAGAATCGGATTACACCTGAATTACGGGAACTTTTCTAAAGGCATTGGCACAGGAGGAGGGAAAAGACACAGTTTGGTTTTCTGTTTGTTATTCTTAAAGATCCTGTACTTCCAAACACTGTGAATCATTGAAGCTGAATCTCCCTCCAGAGACCCTTTCCTCCTGGGGAATAAAAAAAATTGGGAAAAGGGGACATGGCTCAGTTTTGGCCACTAAGCATCACCAAGGCAGGAGGAGCTGACGGGCAGCAGGTTTTGTGTTTTGCCATGGAATCGTGGAATGGTTTGGAAGGGACCTTAAATATCACCTCATTCCAACCCCTTTCCAGGGGCAGGGACACCTTTGGGATAAACAGCAGCTCCCTGTGCCATTGGGGTGTCCCTGAGGAAGATGCCATCCACAGGGTGTCCCTCAGGCTGATGAGGGGAGCAGGCATCAGTCCTTTGCTCCTCCAGCTGCCCTGAACATAAATTTAGGTCAGGAGCTTGATGCTTAATGGTTCCTCTTGTTCTCAGCTGAGAAAGCATTTATCCACTCACTGCACAATTACCCGGCTGAAAACAAGGTCAGAACAACATTGTGCTGGGAAATGGCTTTTCAGATCATTATTAAAAGTATAGGGGGAAAAAAAAGATTATAATGAATTAGAAGGGCAGGGGGGGAATAATTTATTCCCTCTAGACATTGTTTTCTGACTTTTTGCCTAAAGCCTGCTTGCTGAATCTGCTTTGTAGTTACCTAAACACCATTTCCCAGCTCTGTAGGGTAGGGAGGCCTCCTCTTCAGGCCATGGGGCTCGTACAAATTGAGCCTGAAACCCTCAGAAGCTGAATTTACATCTGATGCATTCATAGAAAACATTTTGACTTTTGATCTGAGCCTCTCAGGAGGAAGTGAATCCCGTTCCTCTGTACTCGCACATCCTTAAAATGTGAATAATGATATAGCAAGGATCGGTCCCAAAGGGTTTGCTGGGCACATCCAAGCATCAGGAACTGCTCCAAAAATAGCAGCAGCTTTTTGAAGTGCCTGTGGGTTGTGCTCCCTTTTAATCAAACACCAGCTTAGGAGACAAGGCTGCCCCTACCCCATTAGTATATCTGCTCGCACGCCAGGCTTTTCCCCACAGCTGGATTTTAAGGCAATCAAAAGAAGATTAACCACAGCTCCCTTCAAATACAGCCTGGAGCACAGGAGCTAATCAAGATCACACTTGAAGCATCTTTCTGTGCCAGGCCGTGCCAGCCCAGTTATTGCCTGGACACGAGGGATTTTCCCTTTCTGCAGAGCCTGATGCATCAGGTGTGGCTGTTTGGATTTCTCCTACCCTTTCCCACTCCCAGAGTGCCCTGATGCTGCTCCAGTATCCACATCCCACTTCCCTTACTATTTTGTGGGAGTTTCTCAGCGCTATTTGATCTTCCTTGATTACCTTTTTTTGGTAGGTCAGCCTTCACACGCCGGCACAGCCTCTAGCTGGACACATCTGGAGGAGGAGGAACCAGCCAGCCTTAGCTGGGTCAGGATTTGCTGAGCTGTCTTTTGGATGCCCTTACCTGGGGGAGAAGAGAGGTGCTTCTTGGTGCTGGGTGAAACTGGTTTTATTGCCCCAAGTCTGTGTTTTCCCCTCTCCCTGGGGTGCTGGTGCTGGCCCCTGTGAGTGCCCTGCGTGTCCTTCTGCCCGCAGAGGATGGGAGGGGATGGCCCCAGGGAGGGACAGACAGTTGAGGGGGTCATTTGCAGAGCTCTGCAAGAGCCTCTCTTTGGGCTGGGAGCTGCTGTTATCAGAGCAGCTTTGTTCTCCTGAAATGCCTTTTGGAGCTCCTCTGGTGTGGGGCCTGGAGGAGTCCCAGCTGAGATCACCTGCTGATAGAAGTGAGAAGGTGTCCAACTCAGGAAAAGTGGCTGGAGGTTCTCTGTCCCCTCGAGGGAGGCCAGGGCATGCTCTAGAAGGGTGCTGGAGAGAGATCAGGTGTGGTAATTTCTTGTGTGACCCCTTTGAGCAAGCTGGTGGAGCTGAGGGCACTCCTGCCATCACACACATCCATGATCCAGCTCCAGCTGAGCCAGGATCTCGTTCCCCTCGTTCAGTTAGTGATTAGACTGAGGACAGCTGCTTAGGGAACAAGTGGGAGCTCTCGAAAGGGAAGATCTCCTTAGGGCTGCCTGGCTTCCCCAGCCAGCTGGATGCAGAGTCAGACCTGGGCTGGCTCCTCAGTGGGTCCTCCACCCACGAGTGGTTCTCCAGGCTCTCCAGCTGGGACTGATGACCTATTTGCAGTTTCAACACGTCCCGTGTGGATGTAAATTGAACCCTGACTCTTTGCTTGCTGGTAAAGGGGCCAGTCCATGAGCAGGATCTGCTTTTCCTGAGGCTGGGCAGGTTGTGGGGGATATCAGTCACTGAGGCATGACTAAATTGCCTGGTTCATGAGTGGTGATCGCAGTCTGATCCTCGTGACTCCACCCTGAGCCAGTGCTGGGTGTTTGGGGACTGTTCCTCCCTTTTGTGCAATGATCTCTGGTGGGAACATGTGGAGAAGGGTTCTGGGCAGACACAATCCTACTGCTCTCCACACCGAAGCATCATCTCCAGGGGCTCCATTCCCAGTGGGAGATGACGTGGATCAGAGCATCTCCAAGCTGCCTCTGGAGGTGTCTCTGTTCAGAAGGAATGGAATTTGGGGCTGGGTGCTTCTTGCATGTTAGCCCCCCAAAACCTGCAGTGGTTGACCTCAGTGTGAACTTGCCTGACTGAGGAGAAAGCCAGGGTCAGAGAGGTAAACTGGGGAGGGAAATCCACATGCTGTGACTCCAGAGTGAACACCAGGACTGCAGCTCTTCAGTCTTGTAGGAGGACTGGGCCCTTCTCCATCCCTGCTCCCTTCCTTTCCTTCCCTGGTGACACGGCCCAAGGTTGGGGTAGCGGTGCAGGGGGGGCAGCGAGGCTTCACCTCAGCCAAAAAAATCTTCTTTTCCTTTCTTCCCTCCCATCCTGGCCTGCCCCCAGGCTGGCATGGCCGTGCTCTTTTGCTTTCATAAGCTGCATTATGTAAGCCGAGTCTTGAGTGGGGATGCGGTGCCAACTTGGACTCCGCAGCGGGAAGGAGCCACATTCCTCAGCACGGGGTTTAATCCCTGCCTCCAGCCACAGGCCGTTTGCTGAGAGGAATCCGAGGGCTGTGCTGAGGTTTTTAATCCCCTGCCCCAGGTGGAGCCAGCTTGTTTGCTCGGGAGCCCTGCTCTCCTTTGTCAACAGGCTGTGCCCAGGTCTCCTCCCAGCAAGCCCTTTGGAGGAGGGTTGGCCCAGGCATGCACAGCTCACCTCGGGACTCTCCTCTCCTGCCCTTGTTTGCTGAACTCTCTGCTCTCCTTGGCTTCACTTTCACTTGCTCAACAACGCTGGTAAGGCAGGAAAATGGAAATGGAAGCTTCCACAAATCCCAGCCCCAGAAAACGATGGCAGACTGGCATGGAAAAACTGGGGGAGGCCACGCTGGTGCCAAGAAGCTTCTCCACCTGTCCCAGCACTGGCTGCCCTCCCAGTGTCCCATCTGTAGGGCATGATTCCTGTCCCACCAAAGATCTGGAGATCCTGCACCCAGGGCTCCTGTTGGCACCATCCCGGCTGGGTGCAGGAGGGTGCAGGACAGCAGGGGGTGCTTGGCAGGGTGTTTGGTGGCTCCCCAGCAGCCTCAGCCCACTGCCTTGACCCCCTGCAGTTGGGACTGGTGATCTTCAGGACCCCATTTGGCTGGGCATGGGCCACGAGGGTTCAGAAGGAAAGGTCCTCACGCTCCACGCAGGTTTGAGATGAAGCTGCCAGCAGCCTTCTTTCCATGTCCTGTGGGTGGATGAGGCACCAGACTCCACAGTTTTTGCTGGCAGCTTCCCCCAGTGCCAAACATGTTGTTCAAAGGAGAAATATTAATCAGACCCAGGGTTAGGCTGTTATTTCTCATCACAGAGCCGTGTGGCTCAAACCCATCCACGGCCTGCGGAGATGCTGAGCAGCTGCTGAATTGCCCAGCTGCCTCTGTCCCGAGCCAGAGCCTGGCCAAAATGCCTAAAACACTGGGAAAGCAAGGCAATAGGAGCCTCCTGCCCTACTGAGCTGGATTCTGGCAAGCATGGTGGCCAGCAGGCATTTGGAAAAATTCTGGGACCATTTCTTTCAGCCACAAACGCCAATCTGTCCAATGCCTCTCCATGTCATTCATTGCACTCTTCAGGATGGTTTCTTTCCTTTGCACTCTAATCTTTTATCACCTGTAAATATCTTGTTTATTTACAGGGGCCTTTTCTACTCTGCTTAAATACTGTTTGTAACATTACAGACTAATCTGTGGTTGGTTCATAAGCACAATATTGAAAGGGGTGTGAAATTTGCTTAATGTGTTAAAAGGTACTGTCAGAGTGTCTGGACTCTGGATTTGATGCAAACAGGAAAAGATTGTTTCAGTTAAGGCACCACTTCAGCCCTCAAATGATCCTTTGGTGTTGTTCTCAAATCACTTCATACTGGCTGATTTAAATGCTAGAATGGGATTTTCTGATGAACTTCACAGTAAGAAGCTTAAAAAGTCAAATAGGCTTCGGGTGGTTTTGTTTTTAGGGGATTCTGAACAAGCCCCCAAGTCTGAGGGGGGACAAGCCCCCAAGTTTGGGAATAGCTGTGCCCAGGGCTACGTTGTCCAGATGTCATTTCCATTTCAGAAGCTCCCTGGAACAGCTGGGCTTAGAGATGGGCTTAATCTGAAAGTTGGAGGCCAAGCCTTCAGGTGGCTGAATCACCAAAAACGATGCACTTGCTCTGAAATACAAGATATTTTCTGTCCATTTTCCATCCAGACAGGTAACACTGGGTGCTGGGTGATTAACTGTCTCCCTCTTTTCCTCCTCTCCTTGTGGCTGGCTCTCCTGGCAAGTTCTCCCTCAGCTTGCTGGTGATCTTGGGCTGGAGAAAGTCATGGAACCTGTAAGATGAGAGCTTCTGCTGGAAGAGATGGTCTTGGCAAACCAAGACTCTCTATGCAGAGGTTGGGGTAGGGGGATGGCAGCGACTCCACACGGGTTCTGCAGGTGAACGGGATGTTTTGGGTGGGAGCTTGTGACAGCTTTGCCCAAAGAGCTCTTTGAGATCCAGCAGCTCCCCCTGCTCATGCAGCCAGTGGGAACTGCTCCCACGAAATCTAAAGCAAGCACAGCAATGCTTGTCTTTTTGTTGTGAATAATGTCAGGCTTTTTTCTCGCCAGCACTATTGAGGCAGCAGCTGTATTTCACCCAGCTGGCAGCGCTCGGGGAGGAGATCAAGTGTTCTCAGCAGAGCTGGGCCAGATCTAGGGCTGGGGGAAAGTGATGCAATCCTGAGCTGGGCTCCCAGACTGGGGCGTCGGGGGATTTTGGGGAGGTGAAATAGTCCTGTGTGCTCAGGGGTCTGTGGGAGCGGGCGGATGAGGATCTCGGCTGCTGCTGGACAGGATTTTAGTCGTGTGGGTCACTTGTTGTAGGACAGTCCTCTTCTGAACCCAACAAACCAGGGGCACCTGGAGCTGTGTGTGTGTATTTCTGCACTCTGCCTGAGCATGCTGCAAGAGCAGAGCTCCAGCCCTGCCAAAACATCCCGCGGGTCTGGGAAGCGTCCTCGGCAGCGCGCGCTCGCCCCGTGGGATGCGCTGTGCCTCCCTCTGCCAGGCACCTCTGGGCAGGTGCCAGCCCCTCCTCTGGGCTTGGGAACAGCTTGTTTGGAACAGCAGTGCCATGGGAAGCAAAGCAAGCAGGAGCAGGTGTGCCCGTGGGCACTGCTGGCCCATCTCCCTGGCGCGGGCAGGACTCGTTCCTCTGTCCCTGTGCTGCTGGACTCCCGGGGTGAGAGACCTGCCAGGGCCCTGTCCTTTACACAGAAGGACTTGGGAAGAAAAGCTGTGTTAATTAGAATTGCATCTCCTCTGGATCCTCAGCTCAAGCCTCCTGTCCCCCTGCTCTGTTTGCCCACTAATGGGTAGCTCAGTGTGGGAGAAGGATGTTGGGGACAGGAGAAGGCTGGAAGGCAAGGAATATGCTCAGATGAGGGGGTTTTGGTTTGTTTGTTTGGAATATTTCTTTGGGCCATTCATTATATTCCAGTCATGAGGAAACATGTGACTTCTCTCTGTAAGAAAAACCTGGGGGGTTTTTTTGGTTGGTTGGTTTTGTTTGGGTATTTTTTGTTTTCTCTTCACTCCAGAGATCTGGCTCTTAGTCCTGAGGGGACCTTTGCTGTCAGAGCTCCACCCTCCCTCTACCTATCAGTGATTTCCCCTTGCTTTGCACCTCCCTCTACCCTTCACTGAATAAAAAAAAGCCTCTGTCCTGGCCGTGCTGTTCCCAGTACCTGTGCTGGCTGTTTCCAGCTTGCCAAATCTGCAGGTGGCTCCTCCAGAGACACGTGGCTGTGCCTTCAACACAGCAGCGAACGGGAGCAGTGGGAGGGAGACCAGGGCACGGAATAAATTACGCCCCGGGATGGTTTTTGCTGCCTGACTTGGTTGCTCTCACCCAGGGTTTATTGTCTTGCACGTTTCAGCTCCATCCCCGGGTTCATTTGGGTGTGCTGGGCTCACGGCTCCCTTGCTTGGGTCGGCTGCTCCAGCGCTGTTGGCATCTGCTGATTGCTCTCCAGCCATTAAACCCGAGAGAGAATGGGAGGAGGGGAAGACACCTCATTAATTTTCACTCCGCCCTGCATCCTTCCCAACTCTTTCCCCTGGCAGATTTTGGGAGGAACATTATTTTGCACGCCCCCTGCTTCCCACTGCCGTCCCAGATATCCGGCTCACAGTTGCCACAGCAAGGTCGGGGCCCCTCAGGTCTGGGTTTTTTGGGGGTTGTTTTTTGGCATTTTTGTTTAGTCTGGTGCCGTGTTGCAGGTGGTGAGGCAGAACATTGTGCTGCAAAGCAGCTCTGTATTTAGAAGCACCAGTGAGGCATAGGATGCATGATTTTAGCATCCCGAATACATCAGGATCCAAAACAGTTTGCAGGGAAAATGGTTATTGCTATTCCCAGAGTGCCTTTTCTGTGGTCCCACTGATGTTTTACAGGAGCTGCAGGTGCTTAATATCTTTTTTTTTTTTCCAGGTGGGCTTTTTCTAAGCAGGGAGCTGAGAGCATGAACAAAGAACAGCATGATATTCTAAAAGTGGTCATATTTTGCTGTCCCTAAACGTAGCTGCTGTGCCAAGTGGAGATTCATTTGTTCATGAGATTACCTGCAGGATTGTAGCAGTGCTGCCCGGTGCCTGCTGGGCTGGTTTTGGGTGATGGGCAAGGCAGTGTTTGTCAGGAGAGGTAAAACATTTGTTAGACACTGGGGTGGCTGGGAAACAAACAGTTCACCTGCTGGCACAAGGGAGAGAAAACACAAAATGTGTGAGCCAGCTTCAAACCAGCAATGTGAGCTGGCTCTGCTCCTGGCCAGGCCCTGGTTTGGAGACTTCTTGCTCCATCTCAAACCTGAGGTGGGTTTGGGCCAGCATCTCTTTGGGGTTTCCCAAAAAAAAAAAAACCACCAAATCCCCAGCTGTTCTGCTAAAGAATAATTCCTTTCCCTACAGACTTCAAGGACTTGACACCTGTGGTTTATCCACCTTAACTTTCTTGAGCAAACAGGGCTGAAAGAACCTGTGATTCTGCAGGAGAAGACGTGTGAGGTGCTTTTCACAGCTCCTCACCCCAGCAGCACCCGGGTGAGAGGTGAGCTCCAGGGAGACAGGCAGAGATGGGGACGGGAACCTGCTCCGGGAGGGATTAATGCGAACACCTGGTCGAGCAGAACCCCGCCTGGATCGCTCCAGGCCTGGAATTTTCCTGGGGAAGGGCGGCAGGGGGATGAGCCCGACCCGGCTGCGGTGACGGAGGTTTGATGTGGAAAGACCAGCTCACCTCGCGGGTGTCACAGCAGGGCTGGGGTGAAGCAGCGAGCAGGCAGGAGGAACAAAGCCACCTTTGTGGCCGTTCCCCTGCCCTGCAGGGCTGGCCCCAAGCCAGGGAGGTGCCTGGCTCGCTCCCCAGGTCTGGGGATGGCTGGCTGCGCAGCCAAGAGCTGCCCGGAGCTGGGATTTGGGGCAGTTCTCTCTCACCTGGAAAAGCAGCCTCTCTCCTGGAGGCGTTCCTAAAAGGGGCTCTGCCGGGGTAACTCCTGGAACTGCTCCCAGCCCTGGAGATGCTCAGGTACCCCTCGAGGTACGCCTGGGGCAGTGTGATAAACGATGTTTATTTTCTTGGTAAAATGTAAAAGTTTAATAAAGGATAATGAGAGATAAAGACAATAAAGTTTTATGGCTGGGTGCTTGGCATTCAGCTAAGAGCACACTTACTATTTTTGGAGACATTTTTAAAATACTTTTTCTGTTGCATTAGTTTTTTTGTATATTTATAAACTACTATGTGTATTTAAAATTTTTATAAACTTGTTGATATATTTAAGAATTGTTTAGCATGGCCCCTCTTTGCTTTTGCTTTTTTAGAGCATGCATGTTTTTTTGGCTGTGGTTTTAGTTTATTTTTATCATTACTTTTAGTTTGGGCTTCGGTTTATATTTTTTATAGATGGTAGGTGTTGATAGTTGGCACGTCAGTAGTAGAGTTTTTATTATATGTTTATTGGCTGTTATTTTAACTAAATAGGCAATTTAATTATAAGCATAACTACGTATCAGCTATCTTATTACTACATCTAAGTTTTGTTAATAGTAGAAATAAAAAGCTACATTTTTATAGTAATTTTAATATTATACATATAGCGTTTATTTTAATATTTGCAAAAATCCAATCGTATTATATTGTATTTATAATAGGAAGGGGGCGGGGGGGAACGGCCGTGTGGCACGGAGGGAGTGGGCACAGGCGGGATTCCTCCGGGAATGCGGTGGGTGGGGACAGTGCCAGCCCAGCATCAGCATCAGCATCAGCATCACCTCTCCCGGCCAAACCAAGCTGTGCCGTGCAGAGCCAGCCGCTGGCCGCGGTGAAGGGACAGCTCCGGGATGCGCGGGTGCGGCTGTCAGCGCGGCATCCTCTCCTCGGGAATGGGAGGAGGTGGATCTCTCCGGGTCTAGCACCCTTAAAAATGCCAAGTTCTAGCCAGGGAATGGAAAAATCCCATCCTTTGGGATCTCCCAGCTGCTTGTTACACCAGCACGAAACCCACCGGAGACCCACGCCCCGGTGCGGGAGGAGAGGGTGAATCCCTGCTCGTGCTCCGTGCCGCAGCACAGGTGGGAATCACGATCAGGCACACTCCCCCTCCCCGGGGTACCTTCCCCGCCTCGCATCGCTGCTCCTGACTGCAAACCCCCTGGGACTGCGAGAGTTAATTCTTCCTCCCAGCTGCTTTCCTCCTCGGGCTCAGCAGGAAGAGGGATTGTGCTAGGCAAGGGGCACCACTGCGGAGGGGGAGGAGGCAAAAAAAAAAAAAAAAAAA
>VZSE01000772.1:140440-197061 GCA_013398275.1 Promerops cafer | reverse complement strand
AAAAAAAAAAAAAAAAAAAGAAAAAAGGGAAAAGTTTCGCGTTTAGACCTTTTACCTAATTTCCAAAGTTTCAGACCTGAGGGCCATAGCAACGAGGGCTGCCAGCGGTGTGATTGGAGGCGGCAGGCAGTGCTGGACTGCCCTCCCAGCTTCTCAAGCAGCATCCCCACGGATGGAACTCAGTGCTGAGGCCAGTGTTGGCTTTCTGCCTCCCCTTCCCCACGGGAAGAGCTGGAGGCATGTGGCTCTGTGAGTGTGATTTTATTTTTTTTTTTTTTTCCCCCAGCTGATTGCCTTTTCTCATTTCAATTACATTTTCCCTGCTTTCTGTGAGTTGTTTAGAAAGTCCTTGGGCACTTGTGAAACCAGAGGGCATCCAGGGAGGGCTGTTCTCAGGAAGACCTGCCTAGAAATCAACAGGGTGGTACAAACCCAGCGAGGTGTTGTGTTTGTATAAACACAGAGAAGTGAGAGGGGGTGGCACTTTGCAGCTGCAGAACAGAGCCCAAGCCCAGCAACGTTTTCCTTTTCCTATCAAATAAGTTTTCTTGCAAAAATACCAGGGGGTCCTGCAAAGCAAAAGCAAAGACGTGATGTGGGGCAATGAAAACTGCAAATAGTTCTTGTTATGCTTACAGCTTGCTGATTCCCCTTTTGGGTTTTTCAGAGGAGTTCAAACATCAAGCTCCTCACCCAGCACAGCCCATCCTGGGGAAATACAGAATCACGGAATATCCTGAGGGGGATCGTGGAGTCCAGCTCCTGTCCCTGCACAGGACAGCCCAAAAATCCCACCCTGTGCCTGAGAGGTGTCCAAATGCTTCTCGACCCCTGGCAGGCTTGGTGCAGTCTCTACAGGGAAAAATCCCGATGAAACTTGGATGTGTTTCCCACCTGAGCATCCGTGTTTGGTGGCAGCATTCCCAATTATCCCTCAGCAGCACTGCAGAGCTGACACAACCGTGGGCTCAGTTTCTGCAGGTCATGGAGATCAAACCCCCCCCCCAGCTCTTCCAGAGCTGCTTTTTTGGAGCAGAATTTCTTTTCACCCTGCAGGTGAGAGTGTTTCTGGCAGCACTGAGCGGTCAGGGAGGAGAGGGAATGAAGGCTGCTAAAAGGAAAAGCATTTGCAAAGGGAAAGATGGGGGTTGTAGGACCACTGAGTTGATACAAATCGAGCTGATCCCTATTCCCCAGATTTTAAGGATCACTCCAAGCTCCAGCAGAGCAGCTAAGCTTGATTATGTCTGTGTCATGGTTCTCTTGTGCAGCAGGCAGTGTCTTCCTTCCACTCCTCTTCCTCAGTGAGCCACAGGCTTCACAAAACCCCTGCTTAAGCCACTCACCGAAGCCACTTAATTCTCCTTGCACCAGTGATGGGGAAAAGCTTTCCAGCACAAAGCTGCCTGTCTGCATTTCTGCTCTCCCCAGCTCCTGCATGGCTGTGTGGGCTTGCAGTTCTTTTTCCTGGCGAGGAGCACGTCCTGCCGTGAGGGTTAGACCTGAATTAGTATTTAGAAAAAAAGGAGGGTGAAATGCCCCAGCCAAAGCTACCTTTGTGCTCCCCACCGTGCCCAGAGCTTTCTGTGCATCCCTGCAGCATCTGAACCCTGCCAGGAGCAGTGGAACACGGCTCACCCCCAGGGAGCTGTGTGCAGAGAGAGGATCATCTTCCCCAGGATTTTAATAGGCCGTGAAATTGGGTATTCAGCCGTTTTCTTTATTCTGCTGCTCTGTGTATAAAAGAATCGCCAATTTTTTGCCATTCATCCTAAAGATCTAGCGTGATATTCCTGTTATAAACACATATAATAAGGTTGGCTTTTGCATTTGTATGTTATTAATAAGTATTTAAATCTAGTCTAAATTATGGCTTTAGTCACTTGTAATCTCGTAAGTTAAGTATGTATTGCTAGCCGTGTGAGTCCTTTGTGTGACTAAAATATGTAAAGTTGTCTTTTTCCTGACTTATCCATGTAATAAAATAACAGTAACACAAACCAAAATAGCAAAATGTAGAGAAAAACTTTTACTAACTCAGAGAAGTGCAAAATAAACAAAAGATCCATCTGTCCAAATAAAAAAATAACAGTTAAATACAAAAAAAGAAAACTATTAATCAGAAAAATACACAAATTAGCAACATAGAAAAAATACAAACTTAAAAAAGAAGATAAAAAAATACTAATTTACAAAATTTAAAAAAAGAAAATTAATAGAATTATATATAAAGGAATGCTTCTCAGAGTTAAGGGGTGCTTCTTGGCTGAATGCCAAGGAACCCAGCCGTATTAACAATTTATTTTATGTCTGTCTCCTATTGTCTTTATTCTTATGAAACCTTTTCTATTTTACCAGAAGTGAACCTCGTTTTTCACATCCCCATCCTTTGGTGCCCTTTGAAGGTCAGGTTGTCTCTTCAGCCAGTGATTCCCCACCACCCCTGTCCCTTATTTAGAGGGTGCTTTTCACTCTACACAGGATTTGTGCAGAAAAGCCTGGGGAGCTTGGGGCACCTCTCTTTTCCCGGGGGTCTGAGCCAGCAGATGTATTTCCCTGCAGACAGGAGCAGGATGGCTCACTTGCACTCAGCTTTCTGCTCCTCAGGAATCACTGGAATATGAAAAGGATCCTTATCAAACCAGGTTCATCCGGAGGACAAGGCCACAGGAATTGTTTGCAGAGCTCCAGCAAATAAACAGCATTCCTCCTAATTCCTCACTTGCCCATTTTGATCCAGTGGCCAGCTCAGGCAGAGGCCACAGAGCTGGGCTGCAGGGGGTGGGTGACAGCTTCTGGCAGGTTCTGGACCATTCCCAGCTTCCCAGGAGGTGTGACCGAGCATCATGGGAAGACCTTCAGTCTGGAACCTTTCACTTATGGCTTTGGGGGGTAAAAACCCAGTGCCTCTCCCATCTGGGGGTCTAAATGTAAGAGGGGGGACCTGCTGTGAGCACGGCCTTTTTTCCTTGGGGCCGTTTGCTGAGCTCTGCAGAGGAGTGGGGGTGATGGATCCTGGTGATGAAATGGAAGCCAGGGCTTGGCTCCCTTCCCGGCCATCCCAAAGTACCAGAGGCCACAAGTCATTAGGACTTTCTGTGCCCCAGGAAAGAGGCAGGTGACACAGGGCACGGCCAGAGCTCTCTACATCTGACATCTCACTGCTGGCAAGTTCTCTTTGTCATCTGCTGAACGAGGAGAGAAAAACTTGCGAGCATCTTCCTTTGTCTTGCAGCAGTTTGGAGGGCCAAAAGAGCGTCCAGGCTGCCTTGCCCAGCCATCACTGCTCTCCAGAGCACCTCTGGGGTGTTTCTCTGTCAGGAATCTGCCCCCTGGAGCACCTCTGGGGGCTGGAGGCTTGGGGGCTGAGCTTGCAGCGAAGGAGAGGCACACGTGAAGTTTATGTTGATGCTGGCCAGGCTGCTGGCTCTCCAGAAGGGCTCATGTCTGCACAACTTCAATCTAGGGCTAAATTTAAACACCAAAATGCAGCGTTTCGGAGCCCAGGGAATAGCCCAGCCCTCGTCCTCCGTGGCTGCCTCGAGCCAGCGTTCCCTTTGGCAAGGAAGAGGCTTTTGTTTCCCTCGGACTCTGGGCCAGCTTGGAATAATAACACCGGCAAAACCCTCCCTGCCCCAGCAGCGCTGTCAATTCCCAGATGTGCGCAGGGGAAGTGCCCAGTGTGTCCCTTCCTGATGCTTCCCTTCCAGATGTGGAGTGGCAGGGAGCAGGGGACAGCTGGTTGCCAGCCAGGAGAGGGGTGGGCAGTGGATTTTTGCCCCGGAGACCCTCTGCATCTCACTGCCTGTGGCCGAGGGAAGCAGTTTGGGTGCCCTGCCAGCTGTTCAGCTGGTTTGAAACAGCTGGAGAGGGCTGTGTGCTGCAGGGAGGAAATGAGCCCCCAGCAAAGCTGAGGATGCCCCCCCTCTCAGATGTGTCTGCATCCTCAAGGAACCCTCCATCCCCATCTTCTCCCCCTCAAGCCCCTCTTGTTCCTCACCATCTCCTCCTGAGCACCACCAGTTAAAAACTGCTAAAATCCCTGCAGGCAGCTTGCTGGGACAGGGACACATCCCCTGCTCAGTGCTGTCCCCTGCCCAGGGACAGGGGCCAGCACGGACCCCCCCCATGCACGAATCCTCCTGCCAAGGTCATGCTGAGGGAGCCTCAAGGGAGCTGCTGTGGGATGAAGGTGGAGGCTGTGCCCCTCGGAGTGAGGTGGGGTGTTCCAGGTTCAGCTGAAAGGTGCCTCTTTTGGGCAGTCCCCGGGATCTGGGCAGCACAGGAGGGGGATGCCCACGGGCACAGCTGCCTCTCAGGGTGCTGGTGGGTGATGCAAGCCAGGGCACTGCACCCCGTGACCCAGGCTGGCTGTACCCACCCAGTGGAAAATTCCTCCTGCCCATGGGCAGCGTCCTTCTGCCTTCATTTTGGAGCAGCTCGCTGAGGACACGGCCAGCACAGGAGATAACAGGTGCTGACAGGGGCCTGGCTGCTAACTGGGGTTTTGCCATGATATTTGCACTTACAGGAAGGAGGGAGGGAGATGGTGGAGGAGGAGGAGGAGGATGACAGCACACAGATGTGACAGAGAGACGGAGCTCGCGGAGGAGCTGGGGAAGTCTGAGGAGGTCACAGGGAGGGATCCTCATCCCAAAGCCAGCACTGGCATTACTCACACCCCTGACATCAGCCTGGGGCCCTCCCAAGCTGTCCCTGCCGGGAAGGCTGGGACAGGGCTTTCCCGTGTGTGGGAGGGGGATCCAGACCCCGCACGGCGTCAAGGCTGATCCATCCCCATGTGGCAGCAGTGCTGAGCAGTGGGAGTGGTCACCTGAAATTTGGGGGTGCTCAAGGCATTTCCCTGCAGTCCTGCAGGAGCTGTCTGCTCCTCCTTCTCACATCCTTCCCTTCCCTTTCTCCTTTCCTCTCATTTTCATGCAGCACTACTGGCCACCCATCTTCCAGAGCCCACCCGATGGGGTGGACGCTGTCCTGACCCCTTGCAAAACCAACCATTTATTTACAAAGCTGTTTTGTTTCCCTTTGCCCAGATTGAATTTTCCACTGGGTAGCAAAGGTGCTTTGTTTGGCTCTTTGTTTACAGGGGGGAAATGCACACCAGAAAAAAAAAAAGCCCAGGAGGTTTAAGTTAACTCGCAGCTTGAAGCTGTTTCGTTTGCCATGAAGGAATTGTGCAGGTGTCTCAACAAAATGCTTCTGGGATTTTTGCAAGATTAGATCTTATAGTTTGTCTTTTTTGAATGTGTAAAATTATCCCAGGGAGACCTTTGCCCTAGTGGTAGCTTCCAGTCTATCTCAGAAAGAAATCTGTAATAAAAATAGAAAGATTTGGACACACAAGACCTTCTGAAAGATGCAAACAATCTGTCTTGAGATGTATTTCAAGTGAAACAGAGAGAAAATAGCTCAGGAGTCCTGAGGAGGTGCTGGATATGATGCTGGAGGTCAGGGGGGTAATTGAGGTGGGGCACCAGGTACAGCCCAGCTGTGGGTGATGCTGTTCCCAAAAGAGAGGGACAACAAATGATTTACACCAGGTTGTAAAGACAGGGCTGGGCTGGGCCTGGTCATGGGGTGGCTCATTGCTTGATGCCAGTCACGGGATCCCAGTTCAGAACATCTGCAAACAGGGCACACGGACTGAGGAGAGCTTTGGAGCAGCATCTGCAAGGATTCCCTTCCCTCTGTCCTGCTCTGCTGGGAGCAGAGGTGTGGAGGGGCTTGGGAAAAGGGAGCAGGAGCAAGCAAGGGGCTGGGCTTGAAGGGATGGTCAGACTCACACCCTGTTTCCCTGCACAGGTAAGAGTTCCAAAAACCATTCAGAGAGTCTGGACTCTGGAACTTTACTCCTTTCTTGCACCCTGGAGCAGCTGCCCGGGGCTCTGGTGTCCCCTGAGCAGCCTCACAGCACAGGGCTGGGGGAAACCCAGGATTCACCCACCCCCTTGGAACACCAGAGACCTCCAGCTCCTCTGGCGTGCCTTTAAATGAAGAGATGGGGAAAATCAGAGCCAAGAGGAGGGGAAGGAGAATTTTTAAAAGGGAAAGGATCAGCAAGAGAGGAGGAGGAGGAGGGGAGCAAGGAAGGGGGTGGCTGCTCCCTGCCAGCTGCTTGGGAAATATCGCAGCAGTCACGTGAGGAGTTGTGCTTTTGGCATAACCTGCGTGTTCTGCAGCACGGGGAGGGGTGTGAAATCACCTCCTGCTTCCAGGAATCCTCCCGGCACGGGACACGGGCCCGGGAGCTGGTAAACATGAGGCAACTGCTGGCCTGTAACCCAGCCGGCTCCCTGCATCAGCTGCCGCCTGCCCGGGGACCTGGTGGCTTTCCCGGGGTGGCAGCGCATGGGACAGCGTGTCCCAGGGCAGGGGGTGTCGCCAGCAGGGGGGACAGGAGCGATGGGAGTGGCGGGGACAGCTGGCACTGGGAGTCTGGGGACGGGGAAGCTCCTCCACGTCAGGCGCGTGGCCGCTCCTCGCGTGCAGCGCGGCTCCAAACGCTCTCCCAAAATCGGGAACAGCCCCTCGGCCGAGGGACAAACCTCTCCCCCACGCTGCCTCCAGTGGCTCCTCATCTGCCTGCCCACCAAAATCCCCCTCCCCTGGGCTTCCTGCCCCGCTCCCCTGCCTCCAGGGAGGACTGGCTTGGGGCTGGGTGCGGGGTGAGCTCGGCTGCCTGCTGTCCCCCCTGTCCCTGGAACATGCGAGGGGATGAGGGCAGGGCAAGCGCCAGGGCCTCTGGATGTGCCAGGAACAGGGTGGGAAGGGGGTTTTGCAATCACAGAACATCACATTAATTAAAGCAGTGTCAGGCTCTGGGGTGGTTTCTGTTAATGACATCCACGTGGGGACTGATTGTGGATGATCCCGAGAGGGAGGAAGGAATGGGGCTGAAATTCCCTGCTACGGAGCATGAAGTCAGGCAGGTGAGGATGGGAAAGAAAAGCTCCTGCTGCCACGTTGGGGCTTGTCTGAAGTGGCTGGGGACAAGGACACCATGAGGGGGGATGATCTGGGTGGGTGGGGATGTGAGAGGCAGGATGAGAGAGGCAACAGCGTGGTCAGAAGGATGGGAGAACCCTGGGAAGATAGGATGAGATTGGCTGGTCTGGCTTAGCAAAGCAGGGAGCGTGAGGGGCACACAGAACCTTCCTGCTCCTGACCCTACGTCCAGGTCTCCTAAAATCTGCCCGAATTTTCAGCCCTCAGCTGAACTTCTTCCAGCCAGGGAGGCAGGGCCTGGCCGAGCACAGAACACGGGCTGGGCTGGGGCCGCCCACTGCTTTATTTGTATTTTTAGAGCCCGTCACAGGCACTAGGTCACTGAAGTGAGTGAAATTCCACCCTGGAGCCTGGAGCAAGTCCTCATCCCCATCCCTCTCCTCGGGGATGGACTGGAGTCAACAGCTGAGGCGGGGCTCGGGTGTCTCGGCCACCACAGTGCCCGGCTGGGGCCAGGGGCGAGGGGTGGGCGGGTGCCAAGGCAGGGGACAGGGGACAGCCCTCCTGCTGCTGTCACTCCTGGAAGAGCCCCAGGGGAGTGAGGGTCTGGTGGTGCCCAGCTGGAGACCCCACTGGTGGCACAGGGGGGCTCTTGGTGTAAGTGGTCTCAGGGGGAATTTGTTTGGTGGGACAAGAGGCATCCTCGTGCTAAGGGAGCTGAGGGTACCGGGATGCTGAGATGAGACTGGGACAAACTGGAGAAGGGTGGGGAGAAGGCCACCCCTACCCTGCTTGCTCAGTGGAGTGATGAGTTGGAAATACGGTGAGTGCAAAGCTGAAAAAGGGGGAAAAAAACCTTGGAAAGGAGAATGTGTGGGGGCTCAAAACAGCACAGCACATCTTGAAAACATAGCTTGGGTCCCTTTATCATCTCCAGAGTGACTGATGCAAGGGAAGCATCTCACCAGGGCTTGGGCTCCCAGGGAGTGAGTCAGGAGGGCTGGAGTCCCACCTCTTGAGTCACTGCTGGCAGCACTGGGAGCCGCCCCTGCCCCTTTCATTTGTGAGTGGTGATGGAGTCACCGTCCCCTTGGGGGACCTTGGGGGAAAATCATCAATTTATCATCGAAATACAGAGAGAAATTCTCCCCTGGGATGCTGACCCAACCAGCGATGGTGGCAAGAGGTGCTTCCTGGAAGGGCAGTGAGTATCAGACCCCTGCTTTAAGGCACGAGGTTTGACTGGAAATTAGGCCAAGCACAATGTGCCGGGAGTCATCGCTTGAGAGCTCTGCCTCACAAGGTGTGAAATATCTGCCTTTTCTTAAGGTCTTCTAGGAGATGATTTTCTCTGCTTTTGAGCCACCCAAATTGTTGGCCTTGGGTGGCCCGAGCAGCCAGCAGTGATCAACCACACGTTGCTTCCATCCAGAGGTGCACACACTGATGGGATTCAGCAGCACCAACACTCAAACCTCACCTTGAACATGAAAGGTTGTGACGAGGATCCCTGCTGAACCCCAGGAGCAGAGGATGCCAAGCACTGTTTTTATTGCTGGAAACAGCCAGACATGAGGACTGGGGTCGTTTTTTCTGAGCCATCACACAATTTTGGGATGGTTTTTCCCCTCTGTGCACAACCCAGAGCGTGCCTGCACTTCCCTGTGTCCTACTGCCAGCTCATGGCTCTGCTCTGCGGCATCCCCGCTGGTGTTTCCTCCTCCCAGGCGTTTTTCTCAGAGATCCACCCCTTTTTTTCCAAAACAGGCAGTCTCCCCTAACAGCAAGCACCCAGTGGCCAGCAGCCGATGGCTCAGTTGCTTTGCCTTATGCACTGGTGCTTTTCATCTGCCCAGAGGAGGGAAGTGCCTGCTCTCCCCGGCCTCTCTCCTGCAGCAGGGAAACGTCTGCCCTCCTGTGTTCAAAGTCCCCTCCAGAGAGCAGCCGAGGGTGCACTGACCTCACGGAGTAAATATTTTCCATGACATCTCCTCCTGACATCTCCCCTCAGGCTCTGTACCTATAGCTGACCCAGCTCTGGGTTTACAGCCCGTTCCTTGCTTCCCTGCGTGTCCCCCCGCAATGTCACCCCCTGAAGGTTCCAGTGACCTCTCCAGACACCTCCCAGGGACTCTGCTGGCCAACGAGGTGGCCTCTGGGCCAGTGCTGCTCCCCAGGGACACCAAATCTTTCTGGCTTGCTGTGATGGCATCTCCAACATCTCTCCTTGCCTGCTCAGAGCTCTAATGTGGGCGTGGGCTGATGGCAAGCCAGCTGGGAAACTGGAGCCAGCAGGCACAAAGCATCCGTGGGCCTGAGGTGGGATGCAGGGAGGTTGTTTGGAAGTGGGAACAACTTGTCAGCAGGCCTGGATGGGGGGAGACACTCACTGACTCTATCCCTGCTGCTCACCCAGCTGAATGGGAAGGGGTGGATGATCCAAGAGGTTGTTTTCCACCTCCAGCCCCTTGCTGTGTTGTGGCTGTCCAGAGACCTTCCCCAGACTGTCCTTCTCCAGGGGACAGTCACATCTGCTGTCTGGATTTCCTGCAGAGGTGCTGCAGAGCCCAGAGCTCTTCATGGCCAAGGTGTTTTATTTGCAACCACGAAAAGTCCTCCACCTTTGGCTTTCTGAGACAAGGTGCTGTGGTCACTCTGCTGCCGGGGCTTTTTAAACCACGTGCCAGGCCCCAGCTCCAGTGCAGTGTCCTGAGGGGGAGCAGGCTATTCCATGAGTTGGATTCCTGAGGATTAGATCCCTCCCACCCACCTCTTGTGGAAAAGGGAGAAAACACAGAAATATTGCCAAGAGTGTGGCACACACCAGGAGGTGTCAAAAGATGCTCCCGTCTGCCTCGCGGGCAGCCCTGAGGGGAAAATCACCCAAATCATTTGCTGTGGGCATTTCAGAGCCCTTTATTTCTTTCTGGGGCTTCATTTCTCACCTGCAGCAAAGGTCCTTCCTCAGGTGAGGCAAGGAGAACACCTACACCTGCCCTTCTGGTAGCTCTTCCACAGTTTGTAGAAGAGTGTTCCCCAGTTCTTCTGCACGGGAGAAGTTTTGTTCTTCTCTGGAGGGTTGTTAGTGCTGGAGTGAAAATCAACATTAAACATCTGTTAACCTGGGTAGGTTTAAGGCTCCTTTTTTGGCTGCTCAGTAAGATTTTTCATTTTAAACATCTCTCTTTTAGGCAGACAGGGAAGGTTTCCCCACCTGCTCCATGGCTTGCCTGGTGGGAGCTTCACAGGAATGCTTCAGGATGCACTGGAGAGCTCAGCCTGTGATTCCAAGTATTGTCCTGCACCTGCTGCAGAGCAAGTCATGGGCTTCCTCCCTCCATCCCGTGCTCCTGGAGCAATGTGGGTGTCCCTGGGAGGTCCCCAGCACGGCTCTGAGTGCAGCACTCCCACCCTGGATCACCCAAGGGTGCTGTCCATGAAATCTTTCACAAGAGGCTGAGCTCTGAAAATCCACGTGCTACTGGCACATTTTTGCACCTGGTTTTGGCTTCTCCTTGGAGGAGAGGCGTGTCTTTGCTCCTGAGCACGTGCTGTGCTCCTCGGTGGAGAACCCAGGCGGATCCCTGCTCCTGGGAGGATGCAAGGGCTCTGCATCCCGCCTGAAGGGGACAGCTCAGCGTTGAGGAAATGATTCTCTGCTGGGAGCACCTGCCTGCTGGACAGGGCAGAATTTTGGAGGTGGGGTTGTAGAATCATGTATTGGGTGTATAAACCTTGGCTTTCCCAGAGGCCTGGGTCTTCCCTGGGACTGCTGCTCTGCCTCCTCGCGTTTGTGGGGAGAGGAAACCGCAGCTAACCTCACCACAAGCACAAATTAGTTGGGTTTTGTTCCTTTTTTTTTTTTTTTTTCATTTTTTGGGGGGTTCCGTGTATTCAGTTGGAACAATAAAACATCTGTTCCCGAGCCCAGCAGCTGGACAGAAATGGAATGACGTTAGCATCAATTATCCTCCGGGATGGGGAGGCTGCCGGGAGGGGAGGGGAGGGACAAGGAACGGAGCGGCGCAGATTTCCTTAACGCTGAATAACAAATGAGAACAACAGCTTGGCTCCGTGGCTTGTGTGCTCCCAGAGAGCCTCCAAACCCCCACCTGCTCCTGCCCTTGGGTTTGGGGTGCCAACTGCTGCGTGCCCCTGCTCTGGGTACCACCGAGTGAGGGAGATGCTTTCGCAAGAACCGGGGGATGAACCCCGGTTTTGGTGTCTTGGTTTATGGCTGCTGTGGTGGGGGAGATTTTCTTGAATGCACCAAGTGATTTTTTGGGGCGGTGGGGTGGGGCTCAGTCGCTTCTTGAGGTGCCAGCACGGAGAGCCCCAGCTGGGACGTGGCCAGTGGTGGGTGCAGGCAGCCAGCCCGGAGCGGAGCTGGGGTCCACAGAGGGATGGGATGATGCAGAATCACGTTCCCCGGGGACAGAAAGGGGCCATTAACGGGGAGAAAGAGGGGAGCGCTGGAGCACAATGCCTGTGATTTGTTGGCAGGCGCGACCTCCAGTCCCTGGCAGCACCTCAAAGCAGCTGTGAAGTGCCAGTCGGTGGCGATGCTCCGGCGCGTGATGTGGGGCGCCTGACCCTGGCGTAAGGCTGGGACACGGGCTGGGACACGGGCTGCCCGCTGAGGAGGGCACCGACCCGGCTGCTCCTCCCCGGGGCCCCGCGGATGGATCCCGAGTGCTCCAGGGACGTGGTGGCCTGGGTGCCATCCTGTCCCATCCCTAACACGCTCACCAAAAGCAGGTTTTTTCCCCAAATCCCAGCAGCACAGAGGAAAACGTGTCTGTGGGAAAACTGAAGGAAGTTAGCGGGGAAAAGCATTTTTTAGGAGCGAGCTGCTTTTGTACCTGCACAGCCAGATGCTTAAATAACTTAATGCAGGAAATAATTTTGGCTGCTGCAATTTTGAAGCCTCTGAAATAGCTTTGCTGCTCCCCGGGGAGCTGTGAGCATTTTAGGCCTGGCAGCTTCCAGCACCCCGCAGGTGAGGTACAGCTGCTCCTGGCAGCCTGCGGGGCAGGGCTGGGGGGAAATGGGGCTCCTGGGGCTTGTGTGATGCTCATCGTGATTTTTTGGAAGGAAAGTGTTTGGGGTGAGCAGCAGGAGAGAACGAGCTGGTAAAGGGAATAACAGCTTGCTCCAAAAACCTGGGAGCATCAAGCACCCAGGGAGTGCTTTGTCTGGCTTCTTCCTTGAGTGGCCCTCTGGTGGGAGTGTCACCCACATGCCATGGAATGGTTTGGGTTGGAAGGGACCTTAAAGATCATCCAGTGCCACCCCCTGCCATGTGGGGACACCTTCCACTAGGCCAGGTTGCTCCAAGCCCTGTCCAGCCTGGCCTTGGACACTGCCAGGGATCCAGGGGCAGCCACAGCTGCTCTGGGTACCCTGTGTCAGGCCTCCCCACCCTCCCAGGGAAGGATTCCTTCCCAATATCCCATCTAAACCTGCTCTCTGTCAAGCTGAAGCCATTCAACAGCACCTAGAACATGGCTCCTGGTTTCCTCTAATCACTTCTTGCTTTTGGCCTCCAGCCTTGGTTATACCTGCAAGCCACACTGGGCCAACACTAGCCCAGGTGTCACATCTGATGTTTGTCACCTCTCTGCTCCCAGACAGGGTCTCCTGGCCTCTCCTACCAGACATGGAGTCCAGCTGGGAAAATCCCCAAAACCTCACTCAGAAGAGACTTGGCAGATCTAGAAGCAACAGTAAAGGAAGCTTTGGCTTTATAAAAAATTTGAAAACCAGATCACTTTGTCCCAAAGCAACTGAACTCAGCCCAGTACGTCTATTTTTTGTTACATTATGTACTGTACTCCAGCTTGTTTTCCCAAGCCTTACAAAAGCGAGTGGATCCTCATTTTGTTTGCCTGTCCCAACCCTCAGTAACATGCTGAACTGGCTGGTTTTGAGTTGGTCTGGCAAGGGCATTAATTCCTCCCAATATTCTGGTCTTCCTGGCTGTATGAAAACAAGTGCCAGTGCTGGAGGTTGGCTCGATCTCAAGTAGGGAGGGAAAGGCTTGCTGGGTCCCAAAAATTCCCATCTGGTGGGAATTTGTCAGCTGGAGCGTTGAGATGGGGCTGCCCTGATTCCAGGCACCTCCTCCCCTCCCAGCCTGCCAGCAAAAACAGCCTGAGAGGGTTCTCTGATGTACTGGGATCCAGAGGGACGGAGACAGGAGAAGGGCTGAGGTCCCTGCACCCTGCCTGATTCTCCAGTGATCTTTTTTCTCCTTTTCACCCCTCTTGCAGTGGCCTGCTTTTCCCAGCTTGGTTGGTAATCTTAAAGAATAGGAGGTAGAAGCCTAAAATGTCTCCTGAGGAGCTGGATTCTAATCCCTCCCTGTGGCACTGGTGCTCTGGCTCCCTGTAAATCGTCTCACCTCTGCCAGGACTGAGCCTTCTGTGCATGATCCTGCCCTAGCCAGGGCAAAATGTGCCAGAGTGGTGGGAAAGGGGGATTTGTGCCACCAGGCAAGCTGGGCTATACAGCAGCCACCTCTGGCTCATCACTGGAGGAGGCTTTGGAGAGCTGGATAGGACAGGAAATGCTGAGCAAGGCTCAAGAGGGTCCAGGTGTGTGTAATGCATCTAAAAGGAGGAGAGATAGGGGAAAAGGGGAATAAAGCAAGGCAGGGGCAGCATTCTGACCACCACAAGGCATCTGAAATAGGGTGGGATGCTTTGTGTGGGCAGCCACCAGGCAAGGGCTGCGTGGCTCTGCTTTGTCCCAGCATCTCTGGGGGGCAGCTCTGGAGCTCTTCCCTCTGCCAGGGCAGGGCACAGCCTGGGGCTGGGGCTAAAAATGTTGTAACAACACTTGCATCCCATCTCGGTGGGGGTTTGTGCTCTGGGAGGCTCCCATTCAGCCCGGCTCACCCTGAGGCTGCTCCCACCCCAAGCCAGAGTCAGCATCACTGCCTGGGGCACCTCGGGGAAGGGAATGAGGGGCCTGGGGGCTGCTGGGGCAGGGACCTCTCCTCCTCCCGGCCTCCTCACCCCTTCATTTCAACACACTCCCCCACCTCCAGCTTGTTTGCACAGCTCAGAATGTTCCGAGCATTATCAGTGTTTGCACTTTTGCCACTGTTTGTGCTGGTTGCACTTTAAAGGCAATAAAGTCAAGCTTTGTTTGAGTACAAGGAAGCCATGGGTTTTTCCCCCCAGCACACCAGAGCTTGTCCTAAAACATGGCACTAAGCACCCCTGGAAGACCTGGGCCTGCTTGGGATGATGTTCCTGGGGGAAAAGGAGCTTGGTGTGCCCAAACACACGGGCGTCACACCGTGCACCACCCCAAGGCTCTGCCTGCCCAGCTTTCAGCTTCACGGGGGAGGCTGAGCCAGCATCCTCCCCCTTCCACGCCCAGTGAAGCCATGGAATCCCACATCCCACAGCCCCAGCAGCCCCAGTGAACTCTTCCCTGGCACAGCCACTTCCCTCCGAGCCCTGGGGTTCAGGGGGCGGCGCAGGAGCGGGGTGCTGCTGGTGACACGAGGCCACGGGGGTCCCACGGTGCAGGGGGGTGACAGCCACCCACTGCTGTCCCCACAGGCCGACACCACCTCCCTGCTGGCTGCAGCTTGCTGTCCCTGTCCAGGGGTTGAACATTAACAGGCTGGGGCCTGTGCAAGGCCAGAGGAGCCTCCAGAGTGTCTGGGGAAGGGTGTTATTTCTGCAGAAAGCAGTGCTAGCAGGGTTTCCTCGGCTCTGCTGCTCAGTGACCCTCTCCTAGCTTGCTGCTGCTCCAGCCCTGCTCCCAGAAAACCTCCCTCCATCATCCTCCCCAGCTCCCCAGCTGCTTTCTCCAGCTCCCAGTCTGCCCTGCACTGGGTATTTCCACACTGCCTGAGTCTGAGCTGGCTGGGGTGCGTGCTGAGCCTCTTGGGGTGATGCCAACTCCCCCACTGCCCCCCTGAGCCCCACTCCAGCACCTTGGGATGGGGCAAATGCCTGGACGGGGACCACAGCTGCCTGTTTTTCCTGGAAGGGCAACGTTCATTGCAACTGATCCCTGGATTAAGGCAGGGCATTTTCTCCACCCTGCCAAGGCACATGTCACCGCTGCCACCCCTCCAAGGAGCACCAGGAACACCCTGTAAACAAGGTGCCTGCTGGCCTGGCTCACCAGGGACACCTGGGGCTGGCAGGGACCAGGAAAGCCACAAACCTCAGAGCTTCAGCGGGGTTTAAGCTGGCAGGGAAAAAAAAAAAAAAGGAAGAGATGTGGAAAAGGCAAAGCTGTGTCTGGGCTGGAAATAATGCCTCGGCAGGACCCAAAATGCAGGTGCTGTGCTGCGGTGTGGCAGCTCACCCTGCTCTCTCCTGGACTCTGGCTCGCTGGCAAGCCGGTCTCTGGGGGAAATATCTGGGATTTTTAAATCCCTCCCTCAAGAAAACAGCCTGAGCTGTCTGAGGGGTGCGGCTCGCACGGGGCTGTTGGGCCAGGGAAGCACTGTGGCATGGAATCGTGGAATGGTTTGGACTAAAAGTCAGCTTAAAGGCCATCTAGTTCCAACCCAGGGAAAGTTGCATCATTTTCTGTGACCTGATGCCTCCTTGGCCAGTCAGCACCGACGGCTCCCTGAATTCCCCATTTTATTGGAGGGGAATTTTCCATTTTCCACACCAGGAGGGAATGGCTGCAGTGGGCTGTGCTGTCTCCATCTGCCTGCAAACCCAGCACCGTGTCCTCTCAGTGCTGCTGGGGGTTTTTCTGGCAGGCCAGGGTGGCTGTGACTTGCTCTGGGGAGGAGGCACTCACTCCAGCTGTAATCCACGGCTCTGAAAAGCAGCCTGGGACATGCCTGGTGCTGCCTGCTCCCGCCCAGCGTGGGCTGAGCCGTGCAGGTGGGCACAGGGCACACGCCGGGCAGCTCAGCCTTACCCAGCAGAGCCTTGGCTGCAGCTCACGGTCTCCTGTTTCCATCCTGCCCCTCTGGAGCTTCTCTCCTCCACCTCCTGCCGCTGCCAACAGCTCTCGCCCGCTCACACCCCCACCAGTGCTCCTTGGAGTCATCCAGGTGTTGTTTTTCCCTAAGGAACCCAGCACGGGTCTAATCCTGCCTTAGCCCAAATCCTGGGATTGAGGCATGGGGTGAGCTGGGGCTGGAGGCACAGTCCAGTCCCCAGTTTTATCCCAAACCTTGCAGACAGGGAGCACAGGGTGACATGGATGTGGTGCTAATTGCTGCCTGTAATCCCAGGGTTATGTTTTACTGCTTGTTATTTCTCTGTTATGCTCCCAGCTCCATTCCCTACCCCTGGCCAAACTAGAGCACAGCAGGCCTTGGGATCCTCCTAATTAAATGTTATTATTTCTTTTAATATATATCACATTTTTAGTGCAATTTAAAACACTTGACAGAAAGAGGCTCAGCTCAGAGACCCACATCCCTCCCAGCCTCCAAACACACCCAGCACGTCCCTAGGGGTTAGAGGCCCAGCAGAGAGCCTGAGCAAGAGCCACTGGGGTCACAGCTGATCCCCCAGCCCCTTCCCTTTGGCTGGGGATAAAGAAAGGGGTTTTGGGGTGCTGAGGTCTCTCCTGCAGCACAGCACTGCTCATCCCAGAGGGAGCAGCTGCCTGAGGCATCCATCAGAACGCAGGCACCCCCTTGGGAATGGCTCTGTTTCATCCCTGGACCTGGAGCTGTTTATGGAATTATCAGGGCTGGATGAATGGTGATTTTTGTTCCAGCAGACACGCTGCACCCTGGGAACCTTGCAGGAGATAAATCACTGACCCAGTAATTGTATTTCTCCACCTTCCTCCCTCCTTGGCTTCAAATAAATGGGTTTAAACCAGTCCCAGCTCTCTGAAGAGGTGGTGCTGAGAGATGGGAAGAAAGGAGAGGGAAGGGGCAGCAGAAGGCTCTCCCAGCCCAGTGTCTGGAAGGTCCTGAGGGTCTCCTCACCATGACCCCAGGTGCCTCCTTCCTCTGCAAAGAATCACATCTGCTCATGCTCTTCCCTCCCTCCCAGTTCCAAGACAGACCCCAAGCAAGAACATCTGCTGAGGTTGGGGAGGTGGGACTGGAGGAAACCTCTCAGCAGCTCTTGCTGCAGTTCTGCAGAGCTTCTCTGCCTGTAGCTTTTTTTACTTTATTTGGTTTCACCAGGTCTGATTTTATTGGGTATTTCTGCCTTTTATGTGGCCCAGTACTCAGAATAGTCCATTTGGGAGGAGACTTGATCCATACACACATCTCCATGTATAAAAGCAGGGAATAAGGAGACTCAGGGTGTGTTAAGTGAGGGAGAAGAGGGGGATTTGATTTATACTCCCACAGTGGGTACCAGGAGTAGGATTTTAGGATCTGCTCAATAAAGGATTCGAGGTTTCTAAAAGACACACAACCCCAGAGCCCTTTCAAGCTCAGCCCCTGAAATAACAACCATTTTGGAAAGCACTTCTCTAAAAGGAAAAAACAAGAAAGAAAAACCCATACATTGATGTATCTTATATGGCAGTCAATGAACACGAGCATCAGTTTTCAGCTCCTAAAGGCTGCCAGGGTGGGTCTCTGCTCCCTCTTCCTCCACGTGACAGAAATTATTCAAATTCTTCTCTTCTAGCAGCCAGGCAGTGACCCCGCGCTGCGGCGGCCGAGGAGCAGATGCAGCTCTGGCAGGCACTCAGAAAAACACCAAGTGAGGGAGTTTTTCTGCTGCTTCTCACATCCGCGCCGTTCCTCGGAGCGGGGCGTAATCAGCCTCCGTTTGTTTGCACGGCTCCAGCTCCAGAATAGATGGGAACACGAGCTGCAGCAAACTGCTCCTGCTGCTGGGAGCCACCAGAATGGGGATGGGAAAGGTGCAATTCCTCCCCTCTGTCTCCTTGAGCTTTCCCTGTCAAGCAGTTAATAACTGAGACACCCCAAATCAAGCCTTGCCAGGTGCCAGAGGTGCCTCTAGACAGGCTCTTTACTGGCAAAAAAATTACAGATTGCTATGATTCAATATCCATGAGCTCAGCCTGCTTCTCTGGCTGATTTACCTCCCCAGCTAAAACATATCACCCTTCCTGACTTCCCATCAGCTGGAGAAGGGAAAGCAAGCTGCATGTGCCTTCATACTACACCCCAACCAGCCTGGGAATATTGGCAACCAACTCTGTTCCCACAAAACATAGCGTGGGATGTGAGGGATCAAAAAGTAGATTTCTTTGCATGGAATGGAGAAAACACCACCCCTTGAACTAGTGATGGGGAAATGCTTGAAGAAAGACCTTGCATTTTTGATTTTTAGGTGATTTATGCAGCTCTCCTGGTAGCCGTGCAGTGATGGAGAGTGTTGGTGTCACCCAAATATTGCAGGGCAGAACAGGGAGGGTCCTTCCTCCCTCACCTCTGCACGTGGCTGCTTCACTCCCTCTCCCTGGGTGCCACCATGCTGCTGGGGACTGGCTCTTTGGGATAACTCCCCACCCCCTCCCCACGAGGCCAAGGACAGCAAAGGGTGTTTGCTCATGCTCCCACCTCGGCCCCACAACCTGCCCGGCACAGCCGCCCCACTTGGCTGGGCCTGGCACGCTGCGAGTGAGTTGTTGGCAAACAAACACAGCCAATTTCCTCATCTCCAAGTGATTTTTCTGCAGAAGGGGAAGCTAAGCCCAGCCTTGACACCCTGCTTTTTTATTCTCCTTGGTTTTCCAGCCAGGAGAGCCGAGGCCTGAGGAGTCCAGCGAGTGCGGCCAAGGTCAGGCCACAAATCAGGGCTCTGCCAGGCTGGGGGGCCCTGCAGCTGATTCATCTGCTGCCTGATGCTTCCTTATTTTTAGTGCATGTGCTGGAGTTCCTCATTACTCACAAAGAGCTTATTTGGGACTCCCTGGCCCCAGGGATGGTCCCTGCTGGGCGTTGTGCAGGATGCCCGAGCAATGGAGGTGACTTTCTTCGTCCCGCAGTCACCTGCAAGCAGCCAGACACAAAGGAGAGACGTGGAGCTTCCTTTGCTGGGATCGTGGGTTTGGGGCAGCGTGGTGGAGACTGAGTCCGTGGGGGCTTTGCAAGTCTTTCCATGCATCCTGGGGCTGCAGTGAGGCAGGAGGTGCTCCACAAGCCCGTGTGAGCAGCGTTCTTATCTCAACCGTTGCACAAAGGTTATTCATTTCACCCACCCTTGCCTTTAGGCAAGTGGCTTTTGAAAAAAACTCATTTTTGGGACAAGGGCTGCCCACTGCCATGCACTCACACCCAAACCAGCAGCAGCAGCAGCTCCTAAAGCTGTGATGCTCCAAGCACAGCTCCAGCACAGTCTCTGCATGGGAACACAGCTAATTTTAGCTCCTCAGAACGTGCAGCGTGGTTGAGATTGGCTGCAGACAAAGAGATCCTGCTGGAGGGGGCTTGTTTGCTTAAATATTCATCATCCTTCAGTCCAGCTAAGAGTGTGTGTACCCTCAGGGACATCCTCTGCACTCAGGAAAGGTGGACACGAGGGTGGCCTGACCAGCGAGGCCTGTGCAGAGTGACAGCCAACACTTAGCATCATTGTGGGCCTTATTCTCCAGGTCCACACCAACACCCTGGACACGGATCAGGATGAGCAGAGGGGTTCCCCTGCTCACTCCAGGAGCAGAGAGGCTTCCACCCAGGGTCAGCAGGGTGGCTGTGGCACGCAGGGTGTGGGACTGGACTTTGCCCAGCTGCAGGAAGATGTTTACTGCCTGCAGTAAACCTGGCAGCTCCACGGCTGGCAGCTTCCCAATGTGCCAGGCTGGGGGGGACAGGGACCCCAAGGGGCTGTGGGAACTGCCCCCTTTCAGGGTTTAAGGTTGTCTCCCTGTTCCCCCAAAGCAGAAGATTTCAGTACACTCCACTGGGGAGGTGTTCTCTGTTTGTTGTGCCACCCTGGAAGTGCTGGCACTGATGGGTGACGCTCCTCTACTTTATCCAGGGCTGCTGTGACCTATGGGGCTGCAGCCCTTCAAGTTGTAACTTGATTCTGCAGCCCTATAAATACGAGCAGAGCACCCTATAAATATGGCCAGTGGAAAACAGTAACAGTAACTGCAGAAACAGTCATCTAATCCAGTTAAATGTAAGTACTGTAATCCAGCAGATCAGCTGAGCGTGGATGGGGAGCCACAGGGACCCCAGGAGGAGCCTCTGCCCAGTGCTCAGTGCTCAGCAGGCAAGGGGGAATGCCAGGCAGCTCTTCCCTGATGTGCAAACACCCTGAGGACGAGCAGTTCTGCAGTGGTGAAGGTGGTATTTGGCCATGGAGTTCCTAGAGAGGTTCATGAGGAATTTGCCGTGGGATTTTTGGGCATGGAGTCAGCTCCCATGTTGGGGCTCAGAGGCTGCTCCTGGTGGTCATTGGAGACTGATCTGTCTCTGAAGCCACCGTGTCCTGTCATGTCACCAGTCAAAGGTCTGTTGGCAGCCTGGGGGCTGCACAAAATGCTCAGCTGGTGCCTCCCTGGCACGATCCACACATCCCTTGGGAAACTCTTTCTTCCTTCTACACCATCTGCCTAAACAGTGACCAGGTGACACCAGGAGGGCAAAAAAGGGGTTGCCAACAGAGGTTTCAAACCCTCTGTTTGTAGCCTAGAGGAGCTGGAGGCTCACCTGGAGGTTGTCACTAGGGCCTGGTGTTGCAGCGTGCTCCCCCATCTCCCCCAGGCCCACGGGCACAACTGGGAACGAATGGGGACCAGGGTGACTCAGGAGCTTTCCCAGACCTACCTGCAGGGAAGGGAAGCACATGGGGTAGGGCAGTAGGGCATGGACATTTCTCATTTGTGGCACAAACCACGTTTTCCCTTTTTTACTACTGGAGGAAGCTTCATTTGGAAGAAAATATTACAGCACCTTGCTCAGCTGGCTCTGCAGGACGTGGAAAATGAGCAGGAGGGGAGGAGAGGGCAGAGCAGAGGAAAACCTCACCTCAGGCAGTACAGTGCCAGGGCTGGGGGGAAACTTGCAGCATGCCATTTTCCAGAGTCATCTCTGCAGTCCTGCAACCAAGAGCCAGATCCTGGAAATGCTGCTGGAAGAGATGATGTACCATAAATTTTAACTGCAAGGCAACCCTGAAGAGGCAATAAATATGCCTGCATGCACATCCCCATGCCAACCTTCCCACCTCTTCCCATTCTGACACCCAGACGTGGCATCTGACCTCTGGGACCTGTCCTGCCCCATTACAGAGGCCTCACCTGAGTCCTGTCCAGCACGTCATTCCCAAAGCCTGCCCTCCTGTTAATTTTACTCCCCTCTTTAATCCTCTGCCCTGTCTGAGTGTCCAGGGCAAAAGGTGGCAAACAGGAGGGCATGGGAATCCCGGGGCTGATGGCAGAGATTTACAGCTCCTGCTGGAGTGGTTCTGAGCTCAGGAGGGTGCCTGCAAGGGCGGCTCAGTGAAGTGCAAAGGAATGGGCAGCATGAGATACCAAAGCTGGAAATTACTCAGCCCACCACTGAATAATTTCCTTCTGGCTAGGCATGTCCTGCAGGCTCTAAATCCTCCTTCAAAAGGATTTAAGAAATCCCCTGCTTTCCCCATGCTGCCCAAAGCAGACACTCGTGTGTGTAAGGTGGGTCCATCCCTCCGTGTCCTCTGCAGCCCACAGCAAATGGGGCTGGGAGCTCTTCCCAGGGTTATCCCTGTGCATCACCCTCAGCCAAGGAGAAGCTGGGAGCAATGTCCTGGGAAGGTCCCTGCAGCAAGCCAAGGGGATGGAGATGGGGAGGAAGATGAGGAGCTGCTGTGATGAAGGCACAGTGGATACCACACATACCTCTGATCCCATCTTGCTTCCAGTTCCTGGAGGAAATGGCTTGGCATGCACCAGCAGGATCACTCTCTGCTGATCAGCTTCTCCCAAATCTGCTTAGCACATAAATTATCCTCAAAATAGTGGCTGTGGCCAGCAGCTTCAGTGGGGCAGAGCCAACATCCTTATTCCAGCCTTTTTTTGTTGTTGTTTTGTATTTTTTGCCTGCAGTGGAAGGGAAGAGATTTGAGTGGCCCCATTCCCCATGTGCACTGAACAGGGAGGCTGAGCAATGCCATGGGATCGTGGTGGCCTCAGTGATGTACCTTAAAAGCCTGAGCAAACTGGAGGCCCTTTGGGGCACTACCAGCAGCAGGCAGGGCTTAACAGGCAGTGCTGCTTCTGCTGCTCGCTCCTTGTTTTATGCCTTGAACAGATTTCAAAGCTTTTGGCACCAAAAAAAGCGACAAAGACCCGGCCCTGGAAGAAGGCAGCAGCCAGAAACGCAGATGCTGTATCACTTCTCTTTGCTGGGGGATGGCTGGGAAGAGAGGCCAAGGAAATGAGGGTGTATTTCATGTTGTCTTTGCGATTTGGTGCAATGCCAGAGTATTCAGCACTGAGGAAGGAGGGGAAGATTATCTTTGCTCCAAAGAAAACTCAGTCGTTCTTCCAGGGAAGTCTCCTTGTGAGATTTGAAAAGTGAAGGGAAGGTCGTCCCTGATGCTCTGGCCTCATCACTGCCCTGCTCAGATCACTGGCAGGGATGGGAACTGCCACAGGCCCAGGGCCATGCCTCAGCAAACACCCTCCTGAAGGTGTTCTCCCTCCCATAACCCTGGTGCAAAGCTGCCTGCCCCCCTTGCCCACTCCCTGCTTGCCCTTTCCCATCCTCTTGGCCTAAAAGGCTCAGGCAGGCTCTGCCTTGGTTGCCTCAGGTTCCCTCATCCTACTGCAAAACCCACCTGTATCCCCGACCTGGAGAGGAAAAACACACCCTGATGCATTTTTAAGAAATAACAGCTCTTTACTGGCACAGCTCCTGCCAGCACTGCCCGTCCCATGCCTGTGCAGGGAAGAGCCCGTGGTGCTGAGCTGGTCCCGCTCTCCTGGCAGTGCCCTCACCCCTGGGAGCTGTAATTCCTGGAGTTCCCCTCGGGCAGCTGCAGCCTGGTCCCGGCCCAGCTCCAGCAGCTGTTGCAGGAGAGCTGCCGCGGGATGTCCCGGGCTGCTCCGTGCCCCTGCGCCTGCCTCTCCTCGCCCACACAGTTTGTGCAAGGAGCCCTGGGCCGAGCCTCCCCCCGGGGTGGAGCAGCACCAGCACGCACAGGGACACGCTGCCCTTGCCAGCTGTCCCAGCCACCCTCCTCGAGGAGTGGCACGGCTCAGCTGGCATTCCCGGGACATCTGCAGCCCCACACAAGCTCCGGCCCTGCGGTTTTCCCGACACAGGACTGCAGGACTCAGCCTGACCCCTCTCCAGGGCTCCACCTTGCAGCAGGCAGATGTTCTCTGCCCAGCCCTTTCGGATCCCCAGAGCCGAGCAGATGCTCGTCCTATCTTCCCTTCAGGACGTCCCAAAAACCAGGGGAGTGTGGTACTCCTCTAGAGGTGGCTGCAAAGTGTTGGGATGTCAGGACAATCCCCTCTGGCTGCCACCATTGCTGGCAGAGATTTCCCTGCAAGGCACAAGCAGCGTGGTGACCTGGCCTTCTGCTTTCCACCCATTGCAATGAGGTCGCTGCCTTCAAGTCCTCAGCCTACTGAGATCCCACATGGATTTTTTTGCTTTTAGCCACGACACAACTTCCCAGGCTGAGGCTTCAGCAGGATGCAAATTAGAACAGCAGAGAATTATAGGGTCCTTTATGTAGGAAAAGACCTCTAAGATTGAGTCCAGTGCCATGTCTGCATGTTTTTTAAGTACCCCCAGGGATGATGAGTCCTGCACTCCCTGGGCAGCCTTTTCACTGGCATCAGTGCCGTGGACACAGCAGAGCTCCTACATCTGCACAGAAGAGCAGTTATGACCTGGCCTCCACCACACACTGGGCACTGCTGCATTTCAGCACAGCTCTGCATCTCAGCAGGAAACACGGGACACGTTATCCTGCCTGCACCACCAATCTTGGGTCCAAACACCTGTCCTTTATGTCAGGGATGGGCACTGGGTATCCCTGACACCTCCGTGCTCTAGGAGTGGCAAGCCCACCCTGAGGTGGTGCCCCAGCAACAGGCCAGGAAAGACCAAAATGTGCTTTATTATTCTGCTCCCAGTCACCATCAGCTCATGCCCTGTGGCTGCTAAGCCCAAGGGAGCTGCAAAAAGCCCTGGTGCAGGGAGGAGGCACAGGGACTGGCAAGGCATCCCCTAAAATCCAGCGTGTTCAGTGTTTTCATCCCTGCAGCTTCCTGTGGAGTTTTGGAGGGCAGCAGGCAATCCCTGTCCCTCACTCCCAGTGCCCCAGGAGCACGGGAATCACACCGGTCCTGCTCCAGCCCCTGCTCTGCAAACGGTGCTCTGCGAGCACCGGCAGAGACGAGGAAAACAGCAAAGAGCAGGGGGAAAACAAACCCCTTAGAGCCGGCAGGAAAGGCTGCAAAGATCTGGCTGCCCCCAGGGAGGACGAAGCCCTGCTTTTCTCCTGCTGCCCCCTCTCCTTTCTCCTCCGTCCCACCTCTAAAATACCGCTGCTCTGCCCGTGACTAAGAACAAGGCTGCCTTGAGCAGCGATGAAATCTCCTCCTATGTTTTTGAGGGTATTCTGCTTTGCTGGGAAAGGACGGGAGCTGCCTCCAGGCTCCAGCCCACGCCTCCCCTCCGGCCCCGAACTGAAAAACAACGGGCTCTGGAGGAAGAAGGGGAGCAGGGAAACATGCCGTTCCTGCAGCTCCAGCAGCTCCTGCCCCTCGCATCTCCGCGGCGGAGCCCCTGCCTTGTTGGCAGCGCTCGGATTGGCCGGGGGGAGGTGGGAAAGGGAGCCCAGTCTGGTGTTACTGGGCAGACTTGGAGATTTTGGGGGGATGGAGGGAGGGGGCCACGGGCACACGCGCCTGCGTCGGGAGGGGAGAGCGCACAGGGCTTGTTTTGTGATGCTGGATTCCAGCTCGCCTCCGCCGGCGCGCTGGGACACGGCGTCAGCTGCTCTCTGTCTCATGCTGCTATTTGGGCGACAGCGATAGGGGGGACAGCGATGGCGGGGGGGGGCTCTGGGTTGGTGCTGGGCTACGCGGTGCCCGCCTGAATGTCCCCATTGTGCTGCCAGGGAGGGAGCAGGAAGCGCTGGCATCGCCTTGGCACCTCCCCGGCACCCCGCCAGCATGGGGACCCCGGGAAAGGGGCAAGGGCTGTACCCCCCCCAGGGGGTGTTTGGGGGGAGGAAGGGAGAGGAAATAGGAGGGGGGAAAGAAGTTTAGAAAAAGGAGAAAAAGGACAAGGTCTGGAAGTAGAAAGTGTTACCGTGCAGAAAGGGGATTGAAAGGAAAGGAAAAAAACCACAGGCAACCTCTTTGTCTGCTACACTTGGGCAGTAAAAATGGCGTTTTTCTACGGACAGTAAAAAAACTCCTGCCACTTGCCCCCAAAATGCTAATTTCATCCCAGGTGGCTGGCCCAGCACAGGGCTAAACTGATCCCAGCTGGATGTTTCACCCAGTCCTGAAGCCTCTCTGAGCACTCCCTGGAGCCCCCCCTGTGCTTTACCACTGGGGATCTCCCCATTTTCCAGCCCCTGCCACCCAAACTGCCCCCTCTTCCTCCCTCCCCAGAGCTTGGGTGCTGGGCAGGGGCACCCTGGGCACTGACACCTGTCCTGGCCACATGCAGGTGCAGCCTGGGTTCACCTGGACAAAGCCTTGTCCACCACCAGCACCGGCTGAGAAATGCCAGAATTGCTCAGTGCTCCCACACAGCTTCACAGCACAAACTTAAACCTGAAACAGGAGCCAGAAACTTCAGTGGCAGCACAAAATAATTTTTTCTTTTCCCTCTTTCCTTAAAACATGGGAAAACAAATTGATTTCTTTAGGCCAGAGCCCAAGAGAAAATTAAACCTCTTTCCCAGAAGGCTGTGCCAGTTGCTCTCTCCATCACCCTGAAGGAATGTCTGGGGCACCTCTGGAAAAAGTCTGAAGGAAAGGTGCAGGAGTCCAAGGTGGAGGGGACAGGGTGGGAGGAAAACCTCCCAAATTACCTTAACAAGCTTAGAAAACAATACAAAATAAAAAGGGATTTTGGAGTAACATTTTGAAGAGCATCTTCAGGGCCCTGGTGCTTTGTCAAGGGAAAACATGGGTTGGTAGGACCCTCATGGTGGACTTGAAGTGACAAGTTATGGGTCTAACACCCATTAGGTTTTTTTATATTTCTTAATTTTGTCTGCTCATTAGTGTGCAAATCACAAAGTTCATCACCCCATGCTGAGCAGAGGGAATATAAATAGGATCATGAAAACAAGCAGGACTTGCTTCATGCAACCAACCAGAAAAGCCATCCTGGTTCCAGTTTCCTGGCGCTTCCTGTGTGATGTTTGCATTAATTGATTGCATTAATTGATGCACTTTGTCATGGGGAGGAGCTGACACTCACTCGTTAAAGGGAGCACCTGTGGTTACACTTTTGGGGGGTACACACCAACAACTCATGGTTTGTCCAGGGCTCAGCATGCCACAGGTGAGCACATGGAGGGCAACTTCCAGTGGGGGGTGTCACCCTCCAAGGACTTCACTGAACCCGTGCCACCACCACAAACACGCTGCAGGTCCACCACATTGGCCACCCGGCACCTTCCCGGTGGCCATCATGAGAGAAGATGGGGTAGGTGGCAGCAGCTTGGAAGATGCAGCCCTTGGCACCTCTGAAAGCCAAGCAAAGTCCAAGACAAAAGGATTTGGAGAGCCACGCTCATTAGAGGAGGAAGTGAGGTGTTTTTCCCTTGTGGATGTGAGCTTCTATTCATGGTTCCTCATTAGGGCTCAGACAACCTGTGGACCTATCCCAACTTTGGGTTGGCAGTATCTTCATTCCTATCAGCTTGGAACTGTCCACTGGGCAGGTCACTCGAGGGAAACAAAAATAAATCAAAATCCCATGCAATTATAAACTGGGGCCTTCCTTGTCTCAGCTCAGTGGATGCTCTCCTGGGGCGACCCAAGTCACTGACCTGGACCTCCCGCCCTCTTCCCATTCACTCCACGGGCTGGCCAAAGCCAATACCAAGGGATTTTAATTAAAACTCCTTTCCACCCACAATGGTGGGCATTTAGGTTGTTAATTGCAGAGCAGACAGCCTCTCAGTGAACCAGTGACTGTCCAGCTGGCCAGTGTAGCCTTTCCAAGTCAAGAGTTGGGAACGTTAGTGCCAAGCACAAGAAGGGTCTTTCATGGTAAGGACACGTACAAAACGAGGTGAATGGTCATCACCATCATCATTAGGAGGCAAAAAAATGGGAAGAACATTTTCTTCTGCTGGGTAAGGGTGGAAACTGGGCTCGGAGCGCATCTCTGCCATGTTGAAAAAAACAAAATGGAAGAAGGGCACATCTGACCCTCACAACAAATTCACCCATGGCACAGCCAGGACAGTTGATTTCCTTTGTACTCTCTCCACTCTTTGCATTTCCTAGGGAAGGATGATCAGGTTTGTATCTGCTGTTCCACTGGAGGTATTGGAAGCTCTTGCCATGAGGGTCTTAAGATCAACAGAGAGGCCTTGTCACCCCAGTCATACAAGGATGCATTTCCCTTTTTCATGACAGCGTTGAGGCAGTGGTTCCCAGGCTCTGTGAGATCCAGACAGCCAGAAGCCCTTCTCTGGTACCTCCACACAGTGCAAAGTCCTATCTCATGGTGTGTTGTTGCTCCTCAGGCTCAAAGATGTCATGTTTTATAGTGCTGCCCTTCATATCATACTTGTTGCTCCTGTATTTCAGGTCACCCATTTCTCTTTTTTTAGCACCCAGTACTTCCAGTGCAGTTGATACCCCCTCAGCTGTGCCTCGTTCACACAGCTCAACATTGCTCTTCTGCTTTTTTGGGTCACTCACAGAAATATGAAATAAACCAGGTCCTGAAGCTGACGTTTGGGTGGGTTCAGGGGAAACCTTCCCTTTGCCTGACAGTTCCCCCTGCAACTCAGCCATGGCCACCTGCAATGCAGCCAGCCCAGACCCACCTTCATCCCTCCCTCCAGCCACATACAGGTCATTTCATACTTCAGAATCCTTTGGAGATCTTGCAGCCTTCCCTGGGGGAGAACAATTTGGCTCCTTCAGTGCAGTTCAACCATCCACAGCAAGGACAGGCATCCTCTGCAGCAGAGGATGGGATGTGGTGGGGATGTCAGAGATGTCAAAGCCAGGTTGGATGGGGCTTTGAGGAACCTGCTCTAGTGGGATGTGTCCCTGCTAGGTGATCTCTAAAGCCCCAAACCACTCTGTGATGGTATGAAAGGACATCTAGCTATGGAATTTCTCCCCAAAACAACCCAAGGTTTGGGGCTGTTTGCTGCTGCAGCACTCAGCTCTTACAGCATGGAGAAATCCCATACCACCCGTGCCAGGAAAGAGCAGAACATCCCTCCCAGTAACAGCCCACCTGGGCTGGACACCACCCAGCTGCCAAACCCACCTTCCTTGGGCCATGCACACATTAGGCTGATTTATAATTACCTGCCAACCTAATTGCATGCTTTTCCTAGCAGAAAGGGAGATGCTGAGCATGGCTGGGAAGCTACTGGTAATTAGAGGGATATTTTTATAACCTGTACTGAGTGCCTCAAATCAAGAGAGCAGAGCCAGGCATGCAAAAAGCCACGGTGTGTATCTAAAGCACCCTGCCCGTGCTCCTCACGACTAAACAGTAGCAGCAGCAACAGCAGCACAATTCACTTGGCAGACAGGAAAACCCCAGCTCTGCCTTCATGGTCTGGGTGACAGGATTTGAAGGATGTTGTGTTGGATTGCTTGCTCAGAGTTTAAGCCTGGCCTTGCTGGGTAGCACAGGAAAATGAAATGCTCTTTAAGGAAAAAAATTCTAGAAAATTAGAAAAACTAGAAAATTCACCTTGAAGATAAAAAGGCCCCTCCTCTCCATTTCCAAGCATGGCTTCAGGAAACCATAATTTGGTCTTTCTGCCCTAAAATCATCGCCAGCTTTCCCCTGGAAAACAACCCCGGTGTGTTTGTAATTGAAGGATGTCAACTGGAGGATGAAAACAAGCTGGTAAGGAAAGTTTTTGCTTTCAAATGCTACAGCTTTGCCATTTGGAAACTTTCTCTTTTCCATGTTCTCCTTCCCAGCCAATTCACATTTTTGTTTCAATCTTTACAGGGCCAGCCAGGCACTTGTGTGCAGAGCTGCTGTTAGTGTGTCATGGATAGCAACACATACCTAAGGGAAGGAGTCAACATTTGCTGGAAACGGGCCTGGCTGAGCTCCCTTTCGCCCTCCCTCATCCAAATGGCCCCCAGCTTTGGAAAAGTTTTCCTCCAACTCTGAACTCGCTTGGCCCCAAGTGCTATAAATAGTCAGAACAAAACCTCCCGGGCCAAATGCCCCGAGTGTTTCGAAAGCTTTGATCCTGTGCTGCTTTTTGGGAGCTGGAGCCTTTTCCACTCGTGCAGCTGGAGCCCCTATTCCTGCTCAAAGCAGGGGCAGGGAAGGGGTGGGGATCCTGTGTGAACCCCCTGTGCTGACCCTCCTCACCTCTCCCAAGGTGACCCAGCATCAGAGAAGGAGCAGGAGACAGGGGGCTGAACTGGAGCCATGATACTGGCCTCGAGTCCAGGAACCTTCCAGCATGGAGAAAGGGCTTCCAAGGAGGTTGGGAGAGGGACTTTTGATGAGGACATTGAGTAATAGGACAAGGGACAATGGTTTTAAACTGGCTGAGGGCAGGCTTAGATGGGATGTTAGGAAGAAATTCTTCATTCAGAGAGTGGTGAAGCACTGACGCAGGTTGCCCAAAGATGGTGTGGATGCCCCATCCCTTGAAGTGTTCAAGGCCAGGCTGGATGGGGCTTGGAATAACCTGGTCTAGTGGAAGGTGTCCCTGCCCATGGCAGGGGGTGGACTAGAAGATCTTCAAGGTCCTTTCTAATCCAAACCATTCGATGATTCTGTGAATCCCTGTGAGGAGAGCCATCCCTGAGCCAGAGGTGGTAAGCAAACCCTCCTCCTCCTCAATCCCACCACCGGGTTTGTGTTCTGCCCCCGCTGTCCTGCGGGTTGAGGGTGCTTTGCTTCCCCATTCTTCCCTCTGGGTGTGCCTGGCCCTTGTGCCTTGGCACTGCTTGCCTTGGCCAGAGACAGAAGTGGAAAGACACAAACATCAGGGGGAAAAAACCCAAAAACAAAACAAAACAGGAAAAGGGCTGCTCTTGCAGTATTTCCAACCCATCAAGCCCAGAGTGGGAATCCTAGGAAAAAGCCAGCTCTCACAAAACCCCAGGCCAAGAGGTTTGAAAAAGCGGTCCCAGGATTTGCATCCTCCCTGCCACCAAGATCCCAAGGGCTTTGGAGGAGCAGAGCTCAGGCTCTTGCAGGGGTGCTCAGCAGCCAAAGCAGGCAGCCAGGCACGCTACTCCTCAGGGCAGCACCCCCTTTCCTGCCTCTGCATTTCCATGGGTTTGTGTGTGTGTGTACCTCAGAGCCCCCACATCCCAGCCAGGAAGGCAGCTTTTGGCCCAGGTGGCTTTTCCCCTGCCACAGCTCCTCCTTTTGGGGGCAGAAGCCGGCAACACCAGTGCACAGAGCAGCACAGGGCTTGTGGCAGAGTCACCAGCAGCGTCCTGGGGGAGAGGGGACCTCGCTGCCCACCACGGCTGGCAGGACAGGGGTACAGCACCAAACCATCCTCCCCGCGTGTCCCTTCAGCAGCAATAGCATTTCTGAGGGGTTTTGCTGCATCCTCACACTAGGCCGATGCTTTCCCCCAACCAAGTGACTTTAGGGTGGCTACAGGACATTTTGTTCCCAAGCAAACCCCACTTGAAACTGTTTGGAAGGGTTTCAAACCCCCCCAGTGAGTGTGTGCCCCCTGCCTTCTCACCTTGGAGGAGGAGAGCAGTGGTGAAATCGTGGTTCTCTGGAGATTTAGGGGAGCTGGCATGGCTTTGGGCTGTGTCTCTGAGGAGCCAGCTTAGCTAATCCTGCGTTGGGAAAGGGCTGAGGTCAGCCCCATTGCCCTCTGTCACTGGCAGGGATCAGTATGGGGGCAAGAGAGCCTGGAAATTATTCCTCAAGGGAAATGATAAATAAAGTAGCCCAGCTTTAAGGGAGCACTGGAAACCCAGTGCAGAGAGGAACAGAGTTTGGAGGAGAGGAGCAGAGTTTGACATTTTCCTCACCCTGCTGCACCCCACAGTGGGTCAGACAGGGCTGAGTAGCTGGGCAGGTGACACCCAGCCCAAGCAGTGACCACACAGAGTCCAGCCTGGTGTCACTTTGGAGAATCCATCCCAGGCTCTTCAAGTTCATCACCCGAATCCCACCAAGGAGTTTTGCCCCCATTTCCCTGCTCCTCGATGCCACAGGGCAACCCTCACCCAGCCCCCAAAAGGGCTGCAGTGCCCAGAACCCCCCTGGGTGGGCTCCTGTCCCCTCCTGCATCCCAGCCCGCGGCACCCAGCCGGGGTGGCTGCTCCCCAGGGGAACACGCTGTCCCGCGGGGGGCTTGGCAGCGCGCTGCCTCCGAGGCGAGAGCTGGCTCGGGGCTTTGTTTTATGTCCTGTTTATCCTGCCGAGAGAAACAGAGGAGTTCAGTGTGCAGGAATCTCGCGTCCTCGCCCTGCTCCCCCGCCGCATGAAAGCTGCTGAGCAAACAGGAGAGAATCAAAGGCGGCTGCGCCCCGCTGGGTTTCCGCACCGCCGGCCCCGCTGCCAGCTCTTACATAAGCTCGGCCCGGGGCTGCGCTCGGGGTTTTTTCCTTGTAAACCAAGCAGCCACCCCAGCAAAGAGCCTGAAGCTGTGCTAAGCCCTCTGCTCATCAGGGAGCACCTCCTGACCACGCTCTTGGGGGTTTTGCCCCCTCGATGCACAGCCGTGGTACGTTCAGCTGGGTGTTGGCGCAGTGCGAGGGGACGAGGCAAGCCGGGCTCTCCCCACAGCATCCTGCACTCCCCAGACTCAGCACAGCACCATCACTTCATTTTAGCTTGTCTCAAAAATTCTGGTATCCCCAGCATCAGAATCACACGGAACCATTGTGAGGAGTCCCACGGAGTTGAGAAGAGCATCTCCCCTCTGGAGACAGGCTGAGAAGGTTGGGGTTGTTCAGCCTGGAGAAGAGAAGGTGGCATGGAGACGTCATAGCACCTTCCAGTGTCTGAAGGCACCTACAGGGAAGCTGAGGAGGAACTGTCATCAGGAACAGCAGTGACAGGACAAGGGGGAACGGGTACAAATTGAAAGACAGCAGGGTTAGATGGGATATTAGGAAGAAATTTTTCCTTATGAGGGTGGGGAGGCCCTGGCACAGGTTGCCCAGAGAAGGTGTGGCTGCTCCGTCCCTGGAATTGTCCAAGGCCGGGTTGGATGTGGCTCTGGCAGCCTGGCCTAGTGGAGGGTGTCCCTGCCCATGGCAGGGTGTTGGAACTAAATGATCTTTGCAGTCCCTGCCAACCCAAACCATTCTGGGATTCTCTGATTTACCTCATCTCACCCTCTCCAAGACCCACCATTGGGGCACCTCACCTTCCCCTGCTGGAAAAAGAAGGTGCTTTGTCCCAAAACTGCTCCCTCTCTCCTTTGCTCCCAGAGCATCACAGGTTTGTCACCACTGGCCTGGGTGTCTGACCTTTCCACCAGAGCATCTTGATCCTGTCATCTCTGGCTGTCAGGCAGTCCCCAGCTGCCCCCAAAGCCATGTCCTGTGTGGGTTATGAGGATTCCTTTCCCCAGCTCTCCTGGGCATGACCTCTCAGCAGAACAGGAATGAAAGCCCTGCGGACATAAAAACACAGAGAATATTAAATCCTCTGTGTCTGTGCCCTTCACCACCAGGCATGGCCTCACCTTCCTCTCCAGCACAAGGTCATCCTCTGATTTGCCAGGGTGACAGCTGCCAAAGGAGGACAAGGAAGAACGATGTCACCCTACCTTCTCTTTTCAGCCCTGCCTCCTTTCCCCCCTCCCCCCATGTAACTTTCATTATGAGAAAAGGAAGAAAGAAGAGTTTCATGCTTTGAGAGGTCCCTGGGAGTCAGGGCGTGAGCAGAGGTGGCTCTGAGGGACCCCTTGCCCCCACACTAGTCCCCTAGCTTTGTGGGGTACCCCAGGAACAGCTCCTCAGACCCTCCAACTCTGCCTAGACCTGCCATCCATCCATCTCCAGCAACACTCTATCATCCTCTACCATGCAAAAGTATTCCTACTTCCTACATGTTTGAACTCTGTTTAATAATTCCTAATTAAAAGCAATTTTAAAAGCCTCAAAATGCCATTTTCCTGGGTTTCCCCATCATTTAAACTGAGCAGCACACAGCCCTGTTTACCTGCACGCTCCCTGAGCCCTGAGTAGGGAACTCCTCACTTTCCAGCATGCACAGCAGAGGAATTAAATCAAATTAATTCATACTTGGAGCAGTGGCAGGATCAGGCAAATCCTGGCTTGGCTCTCTCTCTTTAGACTGACTACATCTTGCAAACAGAAGGGCTGGAAACAATTTTGCTTTAATTGCTTTTTAAAATGCAGCCAGCAGATGGTTTGGTAACCCGAATTCATGACTTTCCACAGCTCCAGGCTGCTGGCTTGGGAACCAAAGCCAAGAAGAAGCCAGGTAGAGAGGGACCCATCCTGCCTGCTTTACCAAAGTGCTGGCCAGGATGCCCAAGGCAGGATCTGGCCCAGAGGGACAATTTGTCAGGGCCACCTTGGCACAGAAACACTCTGGGTAAGCCTGGAGAGCCCAGGAGTGCATAACGTGGGCCACAGCTTCCTTGGAGAGCATGGCAGGGTTTCTCCACGCCACGGGGGACACGGCCTGGCCACACATCCCTTTGTCACTTTGTCCCTGGGGGCTGTTCCCATGGACCCGTGTCCAAGAGCACCCGAGCTGCTCCGAGCTGCTCCTCGAAGGCTCACGAATCAGGCAAGCAGAGTCCTTTCCTTGCTGGCTCTCTCCCTGAACTGCTGTGTGACTTCCCACCTGTCCCTTCACTGCTCTGTGCCAGTGTCCACGATGTTTCCATGCCAAACAAACTGGGAATGCTGACTGCCAGGCCTACACACCAGTTGCAAACCTGTGCACGGCAGCAGGGTTTTAACACCTCCAGGCTGACCCTCCCGACCCTGGTGGTTTCTCCTTCACGTGAAGTTCCCACCTCTCCATGAACACCCAGGTGTACAACAGTTCCCTGTCGCAGAGCTCTGCCCCAGAGCAGCTCCATCACAGAGCAGAAGAACTAAGTCCATCCAGAAAACCTCACAAACATCTCGTGAAGCCGGGTTGTTTTTCTCTTACCAAGTAATTTGAAATTCTTGGAAGGCAATCAGGAAAGTACAAAGTATTCCAGCTCAGGACAGCCTGGGACTCATTCCTTAGAGGCACAATGGTTGTTTACTCAATCTCTCATGCATTAATATCTAAAAATTCATGAGTTCAATTGTAAACAAGAAGTACTGGCTTTATGGTGGTGTCTATTTAACAATAGTGGTTCCAGCCTGAATGCTGATTTCCACGTTATCCTTCTCCTAATCTGGCTATCAGAGGGTCGAGATCTTGCAAAATTATGGGAAATATTTCAAGCCCATTTATTTCTGGTTTTGAAAAGCATCCCTCTGAAACCCAAGGCCAAAGAGAGACTATTTCAAATCAACATCGAAGAGCACAGGCAGGGAGAGGAGCTGTTTGTGCCAGCACTGTCCTCTGGCTCAGGAACAAATGAGGAAAAAGCCGGCCATGGATACATCTGTGCTGGAAATCTGGAGAAGATTCCTGAGTGTTGAGAGAGCGGGTCCCCAAGGCAGGCACCTAAGGGAACCAGCAATCAGGTGTGCTGGTCAACAGCAGCTGAACATGAGGCCAGGTGGGCAAGAAGACCAAAGGCACCTGGGCTGTAGCAGCCACAGTGTGACCAGCAGGCCCAGGGCAGTGATTGTCCCCCTGTGCTGGGCACTGCTGAGGCCACACCTCAAATCCTGTGTCCAGTTCTGGCCCCTCACTGCAAGGAGGACATTGAGGGGCTGGAGCGTGTCCAGGGAAGGGAACAGAGCTGGGGAAGGGGCTGGAGCACCAGGAGAGGCTGAGGGAGCTGGGAGGGCTCAGCCTGGAGAAAAGGAGGCTCAGGGGGGACCTTCTCACTCTCTACAGCTCCCTGACTGGGGGATGTAGCCAGGTGGGGATTGGCCTCTTTGTCCAGGTAACAACAATAGAACAAGAGGAAATGGCCTCAAGTCACACCAGATTTAGACTGGACATTAGGAAGAATTTCTTCATGAAAAGGGTTGTCAGGGATTAAAACAGGCTGCTCAGGGAAGTGGTGGAGTCACCATCACTGCAGGTGTTTAAAGGAGTGTAGACAAGGCACCTGTGGACATGGCTGATGACCTTAAAGATCTTTTACAACTTAAATGATTCTGTGATTCCATCTGAAGGATGGACATGCCCCAGAGCTCATTGGAGCTCCCCTCCCCTTCCATCTTTACTGACTGGCACTGCCACAGCCTCTTCTCGTGGCAGGTCTGTGTAGCCTCGACCTCCCCAGCTGGGCCCCCTTACAGACCTCTCTCCCTTTTGGGTCTAACACGTTTTCCTGTGGCCTCCAGGAGGTCCACTGGGACATTCATGGATAGGCTGGCAGCATTTCCCAGCTCCTTTACAGTCCCATATGAACACACTTCTGTTTCAGGCATTAATTGTGCCAGGGAACGTAGTTTTAGCTCAGCTTTCTCATCTCTCCTGAGCAACACCAACTTGTTTAGGCAGCGTGAACAGGATGAGAGCCACCCCTCTGCTTGCAGAGTCAGAGGGGGTCAGTTGCCTCTACCTCGAGGATTTCTCACACTCGTGCAGAGCTCAGACAACTCCACGCAAGCCCCTGCTCCAAGAGGGTGAGGAGAAACGAGGCAGAGAGCACTTTCATGGGTGATCAGGGCTGTGTGTGATCCCCCAGCTGGTTGTTCCAGGGACAGAGCCCTGGAGCAGCCTAATCTCAAGAGCTGCAGGAGGAGGAGGAAGATTCCTTGAACAGGAGGTTCGTCTATCTTTATCTTTGCTGCTGTCAAAGGGCAATAGCTGAGATTGCAGTGTCTTGGAAAGCCTCCACAAAAGCTATCTCGAGGACATCAACCAGTCTGGAAACCACCTTCACTCTCTTGATAAAGGTTTCAGTCAACAAATGCACTCCAAGGCAGGTTCCCAGGCAGTGATCACTTCCTACTGGCTGGAAATACATCAGTTTACGTTTGAGTGAAGCCTTGGGCTGGCTCAGCCCACAGCTACCTCGTGGAGATGCATGTGCCTGGTCTCCTGTGGGGGTTCAGCCCTGCAGGAACCAGCCAGATGGGGGAAATTGTGGGGCAGTCACCCAAGTGCTGCCAACTCGCCATCCAAGAGCTCTCAGACGAGACCTGATTTCAACCAGAGAAGAAACCCAAGGGGAAGCACTCCAGAATTCAATCACTCTCCCTTCCTGCCCCATGAAAGGCAGCAGGACATTCCATCCAAGAAAATCCACGGGTCTTGGATCTTCCCTGCTGACTCTGCAGCCAGACACCTCCACCGAGGAGAAGTCAAAACCTGCAGTGCTGCAGCAGTGCAAGAGGTAGCACCTGGCTCCCTGTTCCCTCCAGCAGGCAGCCACTTCCACAGGCACTAGGGGAACATCAGCTTTGGGACATTTATCTCTGTGTTTGCACACAAACACTCTCGTTGGAAGAGCCCAAAGCCCCCAAACAGCCCACACCTCACCAAGGAGGGCACCAAACCCAGCTGGGACTGTGCTGATGCCACTCCAGGCTGGTAAATGCCCTGTTAAATACCCATATATGAGTTATAAATATAGATATCCGCCTCAGGCCGTGGTGAGAAAGGCTCCTGCTGCTCCTGCACGGGCTGGGGGCACCATCCTGCAGGCTGGGCAGGGCGGGAGCTCCTCCCTGACCGCCTGCAGTGACCACAGCAGAGCACAAAGCCAAACTGCTTTTATGGCTTTGCCCAGATCCCCGGCTCTCGCCCATCCTGCCCGCCAGCCAGTCCATCCCAGAAGGCAGCTCCCTGTTTGTCTTGGATCACCTCCTGCCAGAGCAGAGCTTTCCACAGCACGGCTCTTCTGTGCTGCCTGAGAGCGGATTTCCTGCCATTTGATCTAAATTTTCCTGTCGTTTCACCGAATGCCTCCTGATTTCCTTCATCAGGCCCGATCTTTCCATCAGGGAGGTGGTCCTGCAGCCCGGAGCTCTTCGGCAGGGAGCTGGGGAGAGGTCTGGTGGTCAGTGAGCAAATACTGCTGGAGCTGGAGCGGTGGAAAAGACCTTCCCTCCCTTCCCAGGTCGATTAAGCATGGACATGCAGTGCCCTCTGCCGAGGGAGATGCAGGAAGAGCAGCATCCAGGCAGCTTTGCAAAGCTCTGAAGGGACAGCCAAGCCTCCAGTTTGCCCACGAGCTCTCTACTGGCAAGGCAGGAGCAGCACATTCCTCTGCTGCTGGACTGGTGTTTGTCACAGCTCGTGGAGCTGTCTGAGGAGCCGGGCTGGTCCAGGTGGTCCCATTTCCACCTTCACACCTGCAGGTTATAGCTACACCTAAAGAAGCCAAGATGTCTTGGACAGGCTGCCCCATCCTGGGAAGTGTTCAAGGGCAGGTGGGACAGGGTTTGGAGAAGCCTGGGATAGTGAATGGCATCTCTCCACGGCAGGGGGATAGGAATGGGATGGCCTTTGAGGTCCTTCCAACCCAAACCATTCTGTGGTCCGCTGATCTGCAGTCCCACTCGCTAGAGTGAGCACTGCTGCCCTTCCCCAGGCAATGGGGAGAGGGACACAGCATTAAGGGAGGAGGAGCCAAACTGGGAGAAAATATTTCCCTTCCTCCTTGACCACAGGCTCCCTTCCTCAAGGGAAATGGGCTGCTTCACCTTGAAATAGTGGAAAGAAGCAGCCTCACAGGGAGGACAGACTGGTGACCCAAACTGTCCCAGGGAGCAAAGGATCCTTACATGAATAGTGCGTGAGCAGAGTCACTGCCCATACCAGGACCCCATAAATTACTGCCCCTGCCACGGAAGCCTTCCTGGGAACACCAAGACAGGCATTATTTAAAGAAAGGGCCAGAAAGGTCCCTTGCAATGCTTGTGCTTGCAGGACTGGAGGCAGGGGCAGCTGCAGCCCAGCATTGTTGCCTGCAAGTCCATTACCAGTAGATTTAGCACCGCAAGGAGGGTGTGGTGTGCATCTACCTCTGACAAACTCTCCTGAGCCAGTCAAGGGAACTGCAGAGCAAGGGCAGCTTCCTGCTCCAAACCTGGGCAAAGAACATCCCAACTGGTTTAGCTGGAGTTGGCAGGGCTGCTGGATCCCCACCACTGCACCAGAGCAAACCTGGAGCTGCCCCTGCAGCAGCACCCATGGGGCTCACAGGACACCCACAGCTCAGAGCAGCTCACACTGGAAGAAACCACTTTGCTTTTCTTTCCCTCAAACCCTCCCCAACTCACTTGAGGCAGAAAAGCTCCAAGTGAGGTTTAAAGGGCACAACACTGGCAGCAAAGTCCACTCCTGGTTAATAGGATTCACTTTAGGAGATAAAGCTTATTTGCATCTGGAGAGTGATAGGGGTTTATAACACTGGCAGCAGTCTGACCCCCCAGCAGGTGTGGTGTACGTGGCACAAGCAATGTCCAGCCTGATAGGCATCTCCTGCTCTTGGGCTGGGGCTCCTTCCCCTGACTGCAAGGACTGCACATTCCTTATCTCTCAACATCCCTGCCAAGATGCAGTGCATGCAGTTTGGATTGCTTTCCCCTCTCCACTGATTTTTCCAGGACTTCTAGGTGATCAAGTGAAAAAGGGTCTGGCTCAGTTTGTACTTTATTCCAAGGCAGGGTTTCCTTCCTCCTTGTGTGTAGCCATGGCTTCTCCAGCACTGCCAGCGCCCTTCTCCAGGTGCCCACACCCCCTGTCTGCCATCGGTCCCTGACTGTTCCGTCCCACACTCGCCATTCTCCGGGACAGAGGAGCCCTCTGTGCCTCCACACTGTGCCCTGGTCTCCTGGGAGCTCCTCCAGCTGACACAAGTGACACTTCTAAGGGCTGATGTGTAGAGCCAAGCCTCTCCTGGAAACCAAATTATAATTCCAGAGGGGAGGAGCACATAAAACCACACACAGCATCAACACAGAGCCCCAAAACGTCAGGACCTCTTGTTCAGTCTGACCTCTCTCTTGAGCACTGCTCACCACATTTCATGGATGTGCCAGCCCAGGACACTCCTCCTCCCAAAATGCAGCTGCCATTGTGGCAAAGCCTGGCCACCATCTAATGAATGACAACAATGCCATGTGGTAGGTAAAGGAAACAGAGTCACACACATTCTTCTGCGAGGAAGAAATTCAGCTCAGGACACACGGATCTGATGCCTCCTGGCATAAAACCTTAATTTTCCTAAGGAGCATCCCAAACCTAGCACCTTCCAAGGTACTCACACCCTCTGGCAGAGCCAGGGACACAGTTCAGAGTGGGTGAGGGGGCACAAGGAGGACACCACTGCCATGACCCACAAAACCTTTTGCCAAAGCCATGCCTGGCCCGTGCGTGCTGAGAGTGCACTGCCAGCATCTCTGTGGCTGGACCTGAGGGGGACGTACCCAGCCAGCACAACGGGCTCTGCTCTCTGCACTGCTTTTTCCTGTTATCTCACACCTGCTGTAAAGTGCTGGCTGAAGGAATGCTGAATCAGGAGTGCTCAGATGGAGGATATTAATTTGTTTTTTAGCACCTGCATGGCCCTGTGCCAATTGGAGTGTTGCAGCCTGGGGAGCAGAGGATGTGTAACTCAGCGTCTTGCACCCTGAGGAGCAGCCTGGTTCCAAACCACGATGGAATGTGCTGGATCCAGGCAATGGGGAGGCCAAGGGGACCTGTGGTTCCCCTTTAGGCAACTCGGAATTATTTCTTAGCACCTTCTGGCCTCTCCTTCCCTGGCCTGTAATGAGGTGCCTTGGCTGCTGGTGGTACTTGCAGTGACAGCACCTGGAGCTTCACCCAAGGCTGACACCAGCCCTGTGTTTTGTACCACTGATGCAGTCACCAGCATGATATCAGCTCAGAGAAGTCAACAAAACACACGGCCATGCCTCAGGGGTGTGCCCCAAACAGGCACAGCTCCCATTTCCCTGAGCTCAGCAGCCCTGCCTGATAAAAGATGGGATGGAGCTGCTCGGAGAAAAGGAGAAGAAAACATTTCCAACGCTGGCTCTGCTCCCATCAGATAAAGAGTGCATGGCACAAAGTCCTTGAGGTCCTTGGGCTACCACCAAGCCAGGCAGCGACAGGGAACACCCAGCTCCCCATCCCCCTGGGGCTGTGTGGGGCACAGGGAGGAGATGTGGCCATCCAAACCTCCCAGCGGCTGCATCTGGGACACACCTGCTGGCACCAGGCTGAGTCAGGGGAAGAGGCACAACACCCTGCCAAAGGTCACATCCCAGCCATGCCAAGGCTCAGCGCTGGCAGCAGCTTCACCCCGCTGCTAAAATAGCCTCTGACCAGCTCCAGTACCACTCACAGGCGCTGCTCCCTGCCTCAGTGTCCCCAGCTGTCAAAATCACTCCAACCAAGGCCTGGCAAGTGCCAGTCTGGGCTCTTTTACATCTGAGCTGCTCCAGCTGTGAGCAACCCACACAGCCTCTGGCAGGCTGGGGAGGGAGCAGGCAGAAAGGAGTGTCCCTATCTGCTCTCTTGCTCATCTGTCCCACCTGGGTGGCCGTGGGGAGCAGGGACCCACAGTAGCCCGGAGCCAAGGAGCACCTCCACCGGACACCCAATGCTTCAGGAGACCCTACGGCTTCTGCCAAAGGAGCTGGACCCACCACCAGGCTTTGTGCCGTGTCCCCAGGCTGTCAGCACAGCAAGCATCTCCCCGCATCCCCGCGGTTCCGGCAGGGCGACATTGCCATCTGCTGCCTGCTGCTCGGCAGGACACGCCAGCTTGTCGCTGTCACCCAGGCGTGGCCCTCCTCCAGCCACCGCTGCGGGGAGGGAGCGCGGGCCCGCCGGGGACTGTCCCTGCGGGGACCCTCCAGTGTCACCAGCTCAGGGACAGCACCCACGCCACCACCTCCACAGCGAGCTCCCGGCTCCAGCCCGGCACAAGGAGCACAGGGCAGTGGTGCTTCATCCCAGCCCATAGCTCCAGGTCTGTCCTGCTGCAGGGAACAGGGCTGGAATGCTTGTTTGAGGAATGTGCCACCACCCAGCAGCACAGGGACAGTGGAGCCATGTCCCCTGCCAGCAGCCCGGCTTCCATAGCCATGGAATGACAGAATGGTGTGGACTTTTGGAGACTTTGGAAGGGACTTTTTCAATGTCCTCTGGTCCAACCACCCTACAACTAGCAGGGACATCTTCAGCTGGGTCAGATTGCTCAGAGCCCTCAGCCTGACCTTGGATGTTTCCAGGGATGGGGCATCCACCCCATTTCTGGGCAACCTGTGGCAGCATTTCACCCCCCTCCAGTGTTTTACCACCCTCATGCTCTGAGCTGCTGTGACACAACCTTGCCCTTGGCTCTGCTGGTGACTCACCACCACACAGGAACACACACCTCCAGCTCTTCAGCCTCGGGCTCTTCATCTGGAAGCACAAAGATGGTATTTTTTAACTCACAGCCATGCTGAGAGACTGTTCCCTTATTTTAAACTTGAAAGCACCTACATATTGTTTCTACAGCTGGAGATAGGCGATGCCAGCAAAGGGAGAAGAGTAGTAATTATCTGCAGTTCAGAAGTTCAGCCTTCAGAGGAGGAATTGGGCTCCCAGCTACACTTGCCACGTGTTTTCAAGCTGATCTTTTGAAAGAGGCTGTGCATTTTATAATTGAGATTGCCCACCTGAGACATGAGCTTTCCACATCACTCCTGGGTTTATAGGTCATGGACAAAGACCAAGGCTGATGGTCTCCGAGAGGCACAGAGCCATGGAGGTGCCACAGGGAAAGCTCTAATGTCAAAGGATGTGATCCTCACATCAATTCCCACTTTGTATCTGAACAGCAGCTGGATCCACTGAAGTGGGACCTGCTAAAATACAGTGCTTGGGGATCAGCCAAGCCCAGAGGCTGATGGCTCTGCTTTGAAATGCACTGGAGGATCTCCACTTTGAAATCCACTGCTAGGAGCTGACACAATCAAGTGCTGAGCAATGGGACCCAGCCCCTGGAATGAGGGGTAAACAAATGGAAAGCAAGAAAGGACCTTGAATATATTAAAATAATCATAAAGAAAAAAATAAAACTAAATTTAAGGTGTTTCTCTATCTCCAAACAAGAGAAAATGCCTTTTTCTATGGGGATGGATATATCTCCTGCTATCAGAAGTGATCACAACCCTAAAGAGTCCATGTCACCTCCACCTTAGGGCTGCCCTGAGTTACCACAAGAGAAGTGGACACCACTGATGGCTGGACAGGTCATTTGGCCACACACTTTGGTGCTGGTGTGCACGTGGCCATGAGGGACATGAGTGGAATTAGGCTTGTCTGAAAGCAAAATCATCTTTTCCCCCACATCAAGGCTGGCACTGAGATTTGCTGTGCCATTCCTAAACACCAGAATATTTATTTGCTACATTTTCCTCCCAGGTGGCCTCAGATATGCAGCCTGCCCAGTCTTCCCCACTCAGATCCCAGTCTGCCCAGTTGCTGGTATGTGGACATACCCCAGCCCCAGTGCAGCTGTGGCACAGATGCCCAGGAGCTAGCCCTGGATATGCTCCAAAAATCTCAGGAGAGATGCTCCAGCTGCCTTCTCCTAATGACCCATGGGGCTGGGGAGGTCTCCTGACAGCCCCGGGGAAGTCCAGCCAGGATCTCTCCTGCTCTGAGCCTGCAATTTGGTCTCCCATGTGCCTTTGTGTCTCTGACAGCTCCTGCAATGGGCCTGGGAGCAGCTTGGACAGGGTATGATTTGGATTTCCTGCCACTGTTGCTTCTCTGTGGGCAGGCAACGTAGTGTTTATCCCATAACCTCACACTGGTAACCAGGGAAAACACCAGGCAGATCTCAGAGCAGTCCAGAGACTGCAGGGGAAAAGCAACAACTTCACAAGGGGAAAAAAAAAAAAAGCACTTCCCTGCATGCTATAGATTTTGTAACATCTCTTCCTTCTAAAATCATCGTTTTCTCACCCAAGCCATACAACTTTGTGCTTTTCTGTGTACAGCATCCCATAAGGCTTTTCTTTGGCTCTGGGTAGAACCAGCCCAGGAGAAAATGTTCCTCACAGACAATCAGGGAGGATACTTTGCTGAATTTTCCCCTGTTTCAAGAGGCTGAAGGGGAGAATGATAATCATCACAATTACCTTTTTTCTTCTGCAGCATTTCTTGCTCTTTTGAAAAAGAGCTGGGCATGGGGAGGGACCTCCCCACAGATACCCCAAAACACCCAGCATGGCTGGAGGGGGATCAGCGTTGCCAGGATCCCATGGCACCACACCAGCCTGGAGCTCCTTTGGGTGGCCTGTGCTGGAAAAGGAATTCCATGCCTCCTCCCTGCTCTCTTTATAGCTTGTGAGCAGACCTCAGCTGGTCCCTGTGATGTGTCCTCCTGCTGCAATGAGATGAACCTGTCTCTGTGCCCTGCAAATCTCTTCCCATGGCTTTCTCTTCTCTGGTTTTAAACCATCCCCATCTTGTGTTCAGTGGCAGCTTCCCCGTGGCTTCAAGTAACAGGATCACAGAACCATAGAATTGTTAAGGTTGGAAAAGCCCTTAAAGACCATCCAGTCCAACAATAACCCAGTGCTCATCACTAAACCATGTCCCCAAGTGCCACAGCTACACATATTCTAAATCCCTCCAGGGATGGTGACTGTCACTTCCATGTGGGACATGTCAAGCCTGTTCCAGTGCTTGACAAGCCTTAGGGTGAAGAAGTTTTTCCTAATATCCCATCTAAATCTCCCCTGTTCTATTATTCCCCACCCCACCCTGCTTCGCAGCGATGCTGCCAAGACCCAGCAAACACTTTTTGGTGTGGTGTGGTTGGCTCCAGTGCAACAGGAGGTTATAAAACTACTGGGAGGAGGATTCCAGGCTACTGTGAACACGGACCCATTATTTTTATCACATTCAGGCAATAAATAATGATTTCAGCCCCTCGGAGAGCAGCAGTGCCCTGCTGGAGCAGCCTCACGGGTGCTCTTATCTGCCGTCACTCAGCAGTGACCTCCTGGCCCAGTTGGCTCCAGCTTCAGAGGGAAATGGATTTGCACGTCTCTGGTTTCCTGTGAGCATCACAGCATTGATTCCTACAAGTTACTGCAGCTAAAGCTGCTTCCAAGACATGGACTCCCATTTACTGCTGGCAAGTTTTCCAAGAGAGGGAAATCCAGAGGGAATGAGCACCTGGGGAGCAGGGAGTGGGATGGCGACAGCTTTATCAGGCATCCATCTGGTGAGGTGAGGGGTGCTGTGCTCTGAACCATCTTTAAGATGCTCTAACTGAAAAAACAGGACAATTTCACCTTCACATGTGCTCTCCCAGCTCCTGGCAGCAGAATCATATTCCTGTGCAAAGCCCTGGTCGGCAATGTTGGACTGAAAGCTGTCCTTCCTTCCTTCCTTCCTTCCTTCCTTCCTTCCTTCCTTCCTTCCTGGAATCCTTCCTGGAATCCTTCCTGGAATCCTTCCTTCCTTCCTTCCTGGAATCCTTCCTTCCTGGAATCCTTCCTGGAATCCTTCCTTCCTTGTCCCAAAATGTGCCCCAGAGGATCCAGGAGCTTCCTAGAAAACCCAGGAGCTGCCCAGCACACACAGAAACTGCCCAGAGGATCCAAACCTGCCCAGAGGATCCAGGGGCTGTGAAACTCCTCATTTTCCCTTCTAATCCAAACCAAGGGAGTCCAGCCCGTGAAAACCACTCTGTGACAGAAACAACCACGTTCTACCAATGTCTTGAAGGAAGGCAGAAATGGCAACAGGAGTTTGCCCAGTGTGCTTTGCCTCAAGCCCCTGGAATGGCACCTGTGCCCAAAAAAACCGCAGCAGGCAGGGAGCTGAAATATTCTGAAGCATTCAAGGACTGACTCCTTTAGCCAGTGCCTCTGTTAAGTCAAGCTTACAGCATCACTTCAGAGCTGACCCTTAGGAGATCTTGACCAGGATCACATCTAAACCCAGCTTCAGCCAAGACTTCACAGCAATTCAGAGCATTTTGGCAGTTCGTACCTTTTATGAGATGAACCAATTGTGGTATTCTTAGACAAAAGACACAACAAGGAAAAGGCACACTTGAAAGGGTTTGCAGTATATTACTTCCAATCACTTTAGGAAGGAAACCTTTTGAATTCAACTAAAGCCAAAGAGACACTGAAGTACTCCAGCCCTTCATGGGTATTTGGTCTCCTTTTTTTCAAAATTCTATCCCAACAGCTCATCTGCGGATTCTTTTCCTTTCCTCCTGAACCCTGTGAGTTCTCCTGTGTCTTACTCTGCATTATAAATTGGGGAATGATGGAGTTCTTACCTGTGCCCTGAGCCCTTTGGGACACATGGGACCTCACCCGGACCGTTCCCCTTTGTGACGTGGGGCTGTGTGTGCCCAGAGCCTATTGTGACGCCTGGGCCCGCGCCCTGACCAGGAGGGTATAAAAGGGTGCAAAGACCCCGGGGGTGCCCCACTCCCAGGAGAGCAGCTCTGCCAGGAGACAGCATCTCCCGGGGCCTGGCAGCATTGGAGCGACTCCGAGATGTCCACGGACAAGCACCGACGTGAAGCCCACGAAGAGGTGAGCGATGTTTCGGAGGAGGCACAAGGTGAGGGATGGGGCAGCACGCAGCTGCCTCGGGGCCAGGGCAGGGCTGGCCATAAGGGAGGGAGCTGCTGTGCCAGAGGGGCCGTTTCCATCCCAGAGGGCCACCTCATCCTCATCCTTCTCGTCCTCTGTACAGATGTCCAGCTGTGAGTCACGGGCAGCGCCTCAGGAGGCTGAGGAGCACCGTGACTCCCGTGCTGGCCCTGGCACGCAGGCGGCAGCAGCAGAGAGCCGGGCAGAGGCCCCGCACAGCCCCAGGGCCCGCGGCCAGGCTCTGCTGCACTCGCTGCGGCGCAGCTCCCATGCCATCCTCAGCAGGGTGGCGGCTGTGATCCGGCCACGCGGCCGGCAGCCAGGGACACGGTGGCACCTGCATGAGGGCACGGAGGCAGTGACAGTAGCGACAGCCCCCGCAGCAGGGGCACAGAGCCGGGCAGCTGCCCCACACAACCCCTGCTGTCCCCCCACACCCTTGTCCAGCCCGCTGGAAGCTCTCGGTTGGCAGGAGGCAGGGGCAGCGCTGGGGGCTGTCCTGATAACACCAGATGGTGAGGAGAGGGCCTGGATCAGCCCGGAGCTGGACTGGGAAGTGAAGAGCCCCAAAGAGCTGTGCCAGGGGGAACAGGACCAAGACCAGAGCTGCAGAAGGGGAGAAGTGAGGCTCCCTGTGAGGCCACACGAGGCCTGGGTAGAGCACAGCAACCTTCCTCCATGCACAGCCTCAGGCCAAGCCCCAGCTCTGCCCAGCAGAGCCACTCAGAGCTGGGCAGAGGCCTCCACTTCAGAAACAATTCTGGGTGGCTTACCCCCCAGTCCCTCACCAAACCAGGTGGAAGCTCGCAGGCAGTGGGCAATAGCAGCAGCGAGGGTACTCCTGGCAGGGCTGCAGAGCAAGGAGGGGGACTACTCAGAGGATGTCCAAGCTGGCAGCAGAGGGGATGAGAGCATCTATGCGTCCTGTAATTATGAACAGAGTCACCTGGAGCCTTGCAATGGCACAGGACTCTTCGAGCTTTCTCCCCAAAGTGGACACCAACCAGCTGCCATAGGGGAAGACAGTAGCATCGAAGAGCTGTCAGAGGAGAAGTGGAATGTCATCACTGTCCACACCATCTGGGTGAACCCGCGCTACCCACAGCTCCTGGTGGACCCCGACATGACGCTGGAAGAAGAGGCAGACTCTGACCTGCCCAGCACATCTCGTGCCCTGGCAGCCCCCACGGATACCCAGCCAGAAGCTGCTGTCCTGGCCGGAGCTCCTGAGGGTGAGGAGCACCCTGTGCGTGCCACTGCCCGGCCACAAGAGGTGGCAAAGACAGCAGCTTCTGCTGGCCCTGGCACGCAGGTGGCAGCAGCAGAGAGCTGGGCAGCGGCCCCGCACAGCCCCAGGGACCGCGGCCAGGCTCTGCTGCACTCGCTGTGGCACGGCTTCCATGCCATCCTCAGCAGGGTGGTGGCTGTGATCTGGGGACGTGGCCAGCAGCCGGGGACATGGCAGCACCTGCATGAGGGCACGGAGGCAGTGACAGCAGAGACAGCCCCCGCAGCAGGGGCACAGAGCCGGGCAGCTGCCCCACACAGTCCCTGCTGCCCCACCAGCCCCTTGCCCAGCCCGCTGGAAGCTCTCGGTGGGCAGGGAGCAGGGGGTAGGAGCAGCAGTGGAGGCTGTCCTGCCAATGCCAGTGAGTGAGAGGATGCCTGCTTCAGTCTGGAGCCAGACTGGGAAGGAGACAGCCCCAAAGAGATGTCCTGAGGTGAACGAGACCAAGACCAGAGCTGGGAACAGCAGAACAGACGCCCCCTGTGAGGCCACGAGGCCTGGGTAGAGCATGGCAACCTTCAGCCCTTCACAGGCACAGGCCGAGCCCCAGCCCTTCCCAGCAGAGCCCCTCACAGCTGGGCACAGGCCTCGACTCTGGGCCTGCTTCCAGAGCGCTGCCCCCAGAGCCTGCTGGAAGCTCCCAGTGGGCAGGGGCAGGGCCAGAAGCAGAGCCAGGCCTGTCACTGCCACCAGCCGAGGAGGGCTGAGGCTCCAAGGAGCCCAGGGCTGTCTGAACTGTGGCCACAAGACCCCTGAGCCAGAGCACTGAGGAAGGAGCGAGCGCCGCACGGTCCCTCCCATGTGTGCCCTGGCCTACCAGGAACATGAAGAGAAAAAACAGGAGTGTTAATAGAGTTAATTCTTTAGGTGAAATTAGGGGTAGAAATTAGTAGTGCTCCCTGCTAGAAGTAAAGAAAACAGGATGAAGGTCATCTCATGCCTTCTATTCGTGTTTAATTAATAAATTACACATTGGGGTTCAACACAGGAAGTGACATCATGAAGCTAAGGGATTAACGTTAAGGCTTGAATTTTAAAGAAAAGTGTTAGGAAGCCCTTTTTGTTTCTGATAGATAATATTATTCAACACTAGGTCTGCAATGTGTTCCTCTGGAATATGTTCCTCAGTCAGTTGAATTGTAGATTTTGCTAAGTTAGAAGTGGTTCGATTGATGCTTTTGTTGAAATAAAAGGACAGAATGAGTAAATCAGAAGTGCTTGTTCTTTTCATTGCACTGTAGTCATTGATTCAGGGGGAAATCCTGAAGCCCAACGCATTTTGGTTCCTGGGGCTGTGAGGGGTAGAGAAGAAAGGCCTGGGCCGGGAGGGATGTGGGGACACCAAGTCCTTGTGCCTTGTGGCACAAGGCATTTGTTTGATGCAGGATGCCATTCTTTTGTCCCCAGTTCTCCTCCTAGAGCGCTGCCCTGGTGCAGAGATAATTCTGTAGTATCACTGAGGGGAGGAGTGCTTGGCTGGCATTGCAAATGTGAGCTTCTCAGCCACCAGGAGAAACAGCCACCAGATCTGAGAGCTGGCAGAGCCCCAGCAGCTCTGTAATTCACAACATCTGCACTGTGTTTCCTGGTTGTTCTGTAAGAGCAGGAAAAGCATTAACAAGAGTGCAGAAAATAAAAATCTGTGCTTTCAAATGCACATTGTAGCCATGAAAAGAAGGAGAAAGGAGGTCAGATCTAAGCATGAATCGATGTGAGCAAAGACAAACCCAGCTCCATTAAGAAACAGTTGCCCAGCTGCTCTGCTCCTCACACCTGATATCCCCTCCTGCTCAAAAATCCAGGTCCCTGCAGCAATGGCCCTGGGAATGCAGGAGCCTCAGATGCCTCCTGGCCTTATGCAGGTGAGGAGCCAGGGAAGCCTGAAGAGCCTCAAATGCACACAAATTAAAGCCCAAAGGCTCCTGTTCCACCAGCAGCTGAGCACTGCAAAGCACACAACCCACACAAACACAGAGCACGCTGGATGAGGGAACTACAGAGTCATTTCAAAAATATTTGCACCCCTCACTCTCCTCTCTACAGAGCTTCTCTCCTCTCTCCCTTTCCAAAGGAGAGGTGCACTCAGTGCTTTTCCAGCAATCAGCTGCTTTCAGAGCCCAGGAACAGTTGGCAAAACCGGCTTCTTTCAGGCACCTTAGAGCTGAGGCAATTAAAAAAGAATTAAGCTGACATTTCTAACTTCCAGCGCAAGAGGGATGTGCAGTCGTGAAATAATTCAGAGCTACTGCTGGCAAAATACTCTTTTCACCTGTCTGCTGCAAAGAATAAAAGGGCAAGAAGCATTTTTGGCTTTTTTTTCCCTTTCTTTCTTGTAATTAGTTGCTATTTATTGCTGCATCCCCAAATGCCAGAACCCAGGGGTTTTCCAAACGATTAAAGAGAGATTTAGTGCCCAGTACTTGGTTAATCCAGCCTCACATGGTGACCAACAATATTTTGCAAGATTTCCCTGCTCAAGTGATTCCCATGAAGGGCTCAGAGCTTTCTGTTCTGTTTTTTTTTGCACTGGCTTGAAAGGTCTTTCTAGGCATCTGCTTCCAGTTTGGGGATGGAGCAGAGGGAGGGCTTTCCCCTTGTGCTTTGGTGGCTCAGACCTTTACAAGGGCACTGCTGCCAGCACTGCCCCCTGCACTTGGGGAGGATGTCCCACATTGCTCAGATGTTTGTTCTGCATTTCTTATTCTGCCCTTCAAGTGGTCAAAGCCTGCTGAAGAGCCGAGCCCTGGTCTCTGACCACTTGGCCACGCAGTGCTATTGAAGGCATGTGAATATATCTATGACTGATAATATAGAAATGTGCTTCTAATAAATGTGCTTTTATTGGTACAGTGTTGTATCTGCTGAGGATGGGGGAACTCACCTGTGTTTTTCACTCTTGCAGTGATCACTGTGTGATCATTACAAGCTGGATGCTGTGTCACAGTCTGCAAACAGAGAAGGAAATTATGTAGGTAAACCTGGGGATATTATTTGTGTTTACATGAACTCCCCTGTGCTGTAGCTATTTTAGAGCTGCTGTTACATCTCTATTCACTAAATTGGAAATAAATACTCTCTATCTAGTCATGAATGCCATGGACAGTCTAAAAGACTGTACCAGGTGAAAAACAACCCCAGTCCTGTGGACTTGGTGCCAGTAGCTGAGGCAGTGTGGTGTCAGTGCCCTGCTTTTCCCAAATATTAGCTCTAAGGAAGATGTCTTTTACGATGAGGGTGGTGAAATGCTGGCACATGTTGTCCAGAGAGGATGCCTCATCCCTGGAAACATCCAAGGCCAGAAACCACGGAAGTCACTGAGCCATTCCCTCAGAATCCCTTGCAGCCAGCAGGATGTGTGCTGGAAGCTTGAAGAGAAACAGAACAAATCACTGCTCCTGCTCTCAAGTGGAAAGCACTGGAGCAATAATTCCAATCGATCCCTTAATGAGAAAAGGAACTGATGGCTCTCATGATTTCTTCAAGTAGATAAACAAGAAAGTCATTACATGAACTTCAGGAGCTCATTGAGCACACTCTTCTCTGGAAAACAACATTCCCACAGAGCAGGGGTGGTTCAGCAGCACATCCTACAAGGAATTTACACGTGGGCTGCACTCTGGTGCAGAGACCTGTTAGCTGGTTCAAGGGCTTGCTCCCATTCTGGGCCTGCTTTTTGAAGATAGCTCTAACCTTGCACAGGCCCATAATTTTACTGCTCAAAGCATCAGACAGCTGAAATCACCCCAAAAAAACCACCGTTCTCCTTTCTATTTCCAGATTGTTACCCTAGCAAAAAAAATGCTCTTCATCTGCCGTTCTGTTGGTGAGAGCTCAGCCCCTGCTCGGTTTCAGCCTGGAAGGAGGAAAAGTGCAGTGGGAGCTCCTTGTTCCAACAGAAACTCCACAAGGTCTGAGGCAGAGGAAGCCTCACTTGAAACAAAATCTGCCTCCTCCAGAGACATCAGTGCCCTTTGCTGGGGTTAACTGCCAAATGATGGATTGCTTGGTGCTCCCTGTTTACATGGGAGACTCCTGCTTCAGACAAGCAGTGTAAGAGGAGGAGGATGGTGTGCAGATTGCACAGCAGCAGCTTTTCCTTTCTTCAAGGCGCTGTATCCACACTCCTCAATCACTGACACATTTACCATCAACACCTTTGGTAGCAAAGGTTAACAAATTTACCATCAACACCTCTGTTAACACAGTAAGAGAACAGTACCGTAGCTGCCAAGGACTGGCTGGTGATTCCAGGTCAGTGAGGGCCTGGAATCTTCAGGGCTGGAGCTGTTCTACCTTCTTAGTTGTGAGAACACTTCCCTGTGATGGAAATGAGTTCGGCAGAAGGGAAGCAACAGGAAAATTAGCAAAAAGCAAAGGGTATTTCCATGTTCCACTGTTGACAAACACTATCCAGTGATGCTCAGCCTAGCTCAGGGCTCCAGCCCTGTGCTCATGTCCTAGGGCTTCCTGTAGTGCCCTGGCAATGTGAACACAGTGCCAAAGGAATTGTTTCTTCCATGGCCTCCACAGATCCAAATGAGCTAGCAGATATTCTGGGCACTCTGGACAAAGAAAAATTACTTCTGCTGAAAGCAGACCCTTCAAACCCTCCCTAATGCTGCAGAGCAGGTCTATTTGTCCCATGTCAGCTACATGTCGTGACTGGCTGTGTCTGTTTTAGGCTATCACCCACTCTGACTGACACTGGGAGAGGGTCAGAGCCTGGGAGAGACCTCCAAACCTTTGTGTGAATAATGTAAAGTGCAGAAGTGCTCATCTCTGGGTTAAATTAAGCTCCACGGGGTTTCCTGTACCTTGCACAGGAGTTAGTGGAAATTTCTTTCAGGAGAGTTCTACACACTTCTCCCAGAAACCATCATACATTTTAATTACTCCTTTCACACATCCAAGCACTTTATATGCAAGTCAACCTTCCAGGCAAGTGTCTTTTTAATGACCTTTTAGTTAAGCCTGGTACTTTTCATTTCACCAACTCTTTACTCTTTACTCTTCACATATAACAGACTTTTGCTCAAAATACTTCCACCATTATGCCAGAGGTACAAATTCCACTGACTGCTAGCACCAAAAAGCAGAATAACTGGATGTTCCCAATTACCATAACTGCCTAAGCAGAGCTGTCACACAACATAAAGGTGTGCATACGTGGTGCAGTTTAAATGGATATTAAACCACCCTACAGCAGGAGCATCCCATACCCAACGGAAAAGCAGGATGATGAAAAGGGGAGATTGTAGCTGATAACTTCAAAATGGGATTAGAAAATGAGTGTGGAAGCTTAATGCATGATGGCCTCTGGAACAGCTTTGTCACCTTGCTGTCTGCCCTCTCTCCAGGTCACCTGAGATGGTGCTGAACAGCACGGTCCCCACAGAGCATCACTGGTGACCTCCTTCTGCAGATCACTCACCCACAGCCAGCCAGGATCCTTTTCCTGCAAAGGTTTTTCCACTCTGAGAGGTTGAACAGCCTTCAGATAAGACTGAGCTGTTGCTAAGGAGCCCCATCAAAAGCCCTTTGCAAACCTAAAAGCGAACTGGAGCTTCCTGCAGAGGGGAGTTTGGAGAAGTCTCACTCAGGGCCCAGCCATCCCAGAATTACAAACACACACAGACCACAGAACACGTCCCTTGGGGGCAGGATGCACATCGGCTCCCTCATCTGGGGATTTCTTTGAGGAATGAAATGGAAATGAGCCATTAGTGACACCAATTAGTCTGCCATTTATAATCAAGCTAAAGTTTTGTTATGTTTGTATGTTACCAGCACAATCAGCACTTTATATTAAATAACCTGGTAATAAATGCAAAGGTACATCACCCTGGAGCTTTACCTTCATTCTGCAGAACAGCTTGCCACTGAAAAGGCAGAAAGCCCTAGAAAGAAATTAATGAAATTATGGCAGCTGGTAAGGGAAAAGGAAGCAAAGAAGCAAAACCTTCTGACATGGAAAAGAAATTCAGGCTGCAACTTCAGGACAAACTGGATGCTTCTACCACAGTGGTTAACAGCAGATTTAAAGTCATTATTAAGTTTCAAAGTTAAAGCCCCACTGCTGACACTGAGGCATTACACACCTCTTGGAAGTTACAGCCTTGGAGGATTTGTCAACACCTGCCCAAGTCTGCCAGGCTAATTCCTGAGGAAATTTTTCTTCACTAACCTTTTGAGTCTAAATCAAAGTGAAGAGTCTAACAGACACTTTGGGCAGTACTTGGACACACCACAGAACATGCTTTTGTTATGGGAAGCTTCCCTATGTGTGAGAACACTTAAATGAAGAAGGTTCCTGTGCAATGAGTAGCAAAGGTGGCTTAAATTTGGTCTTTTGCTCTTTGAATTTTGTCTCCTCAAACATTTTCTTCCACAATATTCAGCTGGTTAGATTTAGTGTGCATGGTTCCATCAGAGATGCAAATGTCACCCCAAAAGCATGCACCACCATAGCCAAAATAAAACTTCCCCCATTATTAACAGACATTCAACCCATCACTCAAAAGTGCATAAGGTATTGGTACTCTCTTAGATAGAAACATTCTGAAATACAGCTGGTAACTGTTGTGTTTATTAAGGAACTGGTTTGTAAGTGGAGTTTGTTTGTTTTTTTAATAACCAACAGGATTCTTCCCCTTCCAAATAAAAAGAAATGTAACAGAAAGAAAAACTCAGCAAAATAGAAGGAAAGAAGGGATAGAGGGACAACTCTGGACTGTTCTAACTTAGCGAGTTAACAGATCTCTGAACCCAGGGTCAAAGAGCCACCACACTCATGAGGGCAGGGCCAGTTTATCCAGTGAATTCTCTCAGCCTCTGCTTGCCCATCCCGCACAAAGCTCGGGCGGAGGCATCGCCAGTCCTGCAAGCAGAGACAGTGCAAGCACATGCGAGTGGCTTCAGTCTCCTCGAGTCTCCCATTTCATTACTCAGGGGTAATTAGGTTATCTTCTCATACAAAGCAGTTTAAAGCCAGGCAGTGCAATCCTTCCCAGTACAAGTTCCAGAGCTCCCTGCGATGCAGCATTCCCTGTCAGCCACTGCTGGGCACTAGGTCTGGACTGGGCAGAGCACACACCACGGGGTGCTTTTCCAGCCCAACTGAGCGGACCTTGTTCAGGTACAAAGCAACCACAGAGACCCCAAATTAAGGTTTGTCCAACTTGTGCGTGCGCTCGTGCCTCCGCAGGGTCCCTGACTCGGTGAAGGAATGCCCACAGAAATTGCAGGAGTAGGGCTTCTCTCCGGTGTGGATGCGGCGGTGGCGCTGGAGCGATGCCAGCCGGGTGAAGGTCCCTCCACACTCCTCACAGTAGAAGGGCCGTGCCCCGGAGTGAGTCTGCTGGTGCCTCTTGAGCCTGAGCAGCTGCACAAACGCCATGCCACACTCCTGACACTTGTAGGGCTTGTCCTCCCGGTGGATCACCTTGTGCTTGGACAGCAGGTTGGGCTTGTCGAAGCCTTTGCCGCACGTCGGGCAGGCGTAAGGTTTGAAGTCGTCTTCCCGAGGCTTTGGGTGTCCAGGACAAGCCTGATCTGGGCACCCAACACTGTGCTGCTGGCCGTGGTGCACCACGGACCAGGGGTTCCTGGCCGTGCCGTTCGCCAGGATCACCATGGAGCGCTCGATCTTGTGCACGTTGCGCAGGTGCCTCCAGACGTCGGCCGTGCGGATGAAGCCCTTGTCACACTCCGGGCACTTGTGTGGCCTCTCGCTGGAATGGATGAGCTTGTGCATGCGCAGGTTGGCCGCGCGGGAGAAGGCTTTGGCGCAGACGGGACAGCGGTAGGAGTTTTCCAGCAGGTGAGCTCGCCCGTGCTCCTGCAGCTCGCTCAGGCCACGGAAAGAGGAGCCACACTTCTTGCATCCATAGGGCAGAGCTTCCTCGGGGACAGGCTCCAGGTCCTCACCAAACGCGTCTCCAAGAGCGGCGCTTCCGCCGTCCTCACGGAGTCTCGTTATCGTCCGTGGTTTCCTGGGGCGCTCAGAGGAGCAGAGATCTAAATCCTCATCTTCACTCTGCAGGTGGAAGCTGCTGCTGGAGGGGGCAAACTCCCCAGCTGGACTCTCACCTTGTTTCTTCTGGCAGTAGGTGTCACAGGTTTCTTTGTCCCCACACCGCAGGTCTGCGGGAAGCTCCTGCTTTCCTGCGGGTCCAGCAGAGTTTCCAGGAGGACTGCAGGAGTAATTCATGTCCACCTCTTTCTGCAGCCTACAGCTGTGGCCCACCTGCCTCGTGGACTTTCTGGGATAATTTGAACGCTTCCCCGCTGTGTCACAAATGTTCTCGCTCACATCCATCCTGAGGCAAATCCTGTGTTCATCTGCAGCTCATCATCACCCAGAACTTTGTGTCCTTCATGGTAAGACTATCTCATTCTCAGCTCTTCTGACAGTCCTCCCTAGAAAATAAAACACCTGTTTCATCAGTGATTCTTCTGATATTGTAAAATTAGAACAGTGAAGGTATTTTTCTCATTCAAAGAATGGGACAGACTATTAGATATGCAGAAGAAATAGAATTATCTACTATTAGATATGTAGAAAATATACATTCAGCACACAAAACGCTGACTATGTTCAATAAAGTTAAATCCACTATCATCAGCCAGTCTTCACTACCAAATATAAATTGATAATTCTGATGTTAAATTTTCCTAAAGATGAGAAATTACAGAATCCCAGAATGGTTTGGGTTGGCAGGGACCTTAAAGACCATCTCGTTCCAACCCCCTGCCATGGGCAGGACCCCTTCCACTAGACCAGATTGCTCAGAGCCCCATCCAACCTGGCCTTGAACACTTCCAGGGATGGGGCAGCCACAGCTCCTCTGGGCAGCCTGTGCCAGGGCCTCACCACCCTCACAGTAAAGAATTTCTTCCTAATTTCTAATCTAAATCTCTCCTCTTTTAGTTTAAAAATGTTTCCCTTTGTTCTATCTGTGTAAAATGTTGCTGTACTTCTTTTCTTCAAAATCCCTTCGAGTACTTCAAGGTGGGATAAGACATCTCTGAATATAAGCATACATATTAATGAACACACATGTAAAAACAGAAATATTTCTGTATTTTCACATGTACATAAATGTAAAACTTGCCTATTTCGTTTCAGCAGGCTTATCTAGTGCAGTTATCAAGGCAGTACAGCGATGTGCATTAAGTGAAAGCTCTTATTCACATTCCAGAAAGGCTGGCTCCAGCAGCCACACAAGCCACGCTTTCTTCTGCTGGAGACATGGAAAACAATCTGGATTAGTCCTCATTAGTCACTGCCTGGAACAGCGTGGCTCGACTCACCCCCAGCTCCAGCGATTCCCAACAATTTAATAAGGAGCTGGTAACAGGAGTATTCCTCACCTCCAGCCCTCCAGCTGAGCTGCCGATGCCTTTGGGGCCGGAAAACTTTCCAAGGGATGCCGGCGCTGCTTGGCTTAAGAGAACTCCATAACCACGGCTACCCATTTCCTGCAGAGGAGGGATGTGGAAACCACGGCGCGGGCTGAAAAACAATAATAACAACAATAAATTCATACACATACATATATATGTATATATATTAAAAAAAAAGAAGAAATATTTTTTTGCTCCAGGCAGCATGACC
>VZSE01000772.1:15857-140433 GCA_013398275.1 Promerops cafer | reverse complement strand
ACCGCGTCCCCTCCCCGGCCACCGCGTCTCCTTCCCGGTCACCGCGTCCTTTCCCCGGCCGCCGCTCCCCGTTCCAACCCCGCGGCCGGGCCCTGCCCACCGCCCCGGCTCGGGGGAGCCCGGTGCTCCAGGAGCCTGTTCATGGAACCGTGGAATGGTATGGGACCTCGAAGGTCGTCTCGTTCCAGCCCCCTGCCGTGGGCAAGGACACCAGGGTGCTCCGAGCCCCATCCAGCCCGGCCTTGGACACTTCCAGGGATCCAGGGGCAGCCACAGCTTCTCTGGGCAGCCTGTGCCAGGGCCTCACCACCCTCAAAGGGAAAAAAAGAATTCTCCCAATATCTGATCTAAACCTCCTCTCTTTCAATTTGAACCCATTCCACCTTGTCCTGCCACTCCAGCTCTTGCAAATAGTCGTGCCCCATCTTTCTTGTAGGCTCCCTTCGGGTGCTGCAAGGCCACAATTAGGTCACCCCAAAGCCTTGTCTTCTCCAAGCTGAACAATCCCAGTTCTCTTGGCCTTCCCTCATAGCAGAGGTGCTCCATCCCTCTGGTTGCCTTGGTGCCCTCCTCTGGACTCGCCCCAACGGGTCAGTGCCCTTTCTGTCCCACAGCTCCAGCTCACAGCAGTTCATGGAGTGTCCCCTGTGCCCCACCGTGACAATAACCGTGCATCCATCTTCCTGCAGGAGTGTGGCAGGGATTGATTCCCTTTCAGGCCCTGCCTTGTGGGAAGAAACGGGCTCTGCCCCTGTCAGGAGGGATCAGTCCACCTCCCAGGATGGTGTCCCACTTCCTACTAGAATAAGTCTTTGCACCGAAAGGGCATTCAGCACCTTCAGCAACGCCTCACCAGGGCCCTTCACAGTGGCACCAGCTCCTTGAGAAGTCCTTTGCCCACCACATCCAAGGATCCCACCTGCCTTTGCCAAAGCCACAGTAGGATCATGGTCCACAGCTGGAACCAGTCTGCAACATCTCTGTGTAATGTCACGGAGATTGCTCCAGCTTTAAACCCAGCTCTGGGAAGCTTTGCACTGCCTTTTCCTAGCAAAACTCCTCCAGCTTTGGGAAATTGGCTCCACAATTAGCAGCAAATACAGAACTGAAATGACAAATGAACAAGAGAGTACATTGCCAGCATGCAAATATGGTATGGGAGAATGCTCCAAGCTCTGTATTATTTTTGTGATTGCACAGATCTTGCTAAAAATAGACATGAAACCAGAAACTGCTCTGCTGGGAGTTGAGGGTGAGGAAAAGAAATGTACCTACTCCTTCCTCATGGAAAAGCAAGTTCCTTCTGAGAGCAGCGTAAGTGTCAGTTCAGTTCCTTCAGATGAGGCACTTCAAAAATAAGTTTGCAACAATCCTTTAATGACAGTCCTTGAATCCATGAGGAGCCCACACTCTGCTTGGAATGGCAAACCTTGCAGGGGAAGAACTGTCATTCCAACTTTCCCAAACTAGGGAAAAAACCAAACCAACTCAGAATATTTCCATTATTTTTACTGTATCACTTTTCAGAATTTAAATGCTTAGATGTTTCTTACTCAGCTGGGCAGGGTAAAGGCTCTCTCCCACCTAGACCCAGGATGCACAGAATCACAGACCCCTTCCACATCCCTCGTAGAGGACAAACACACACCCCCTCCCCTTTTTCATGAGGAAAACTCTAGGAATACCTCAGGACATGCACCCACATCCCCAGAGCCAAGCGTGTTTGTGTGGGGCAAAGATGATGAATGGCCAGCTTTTAAAAATTCCAAATTGTGGTTTATCACAGCCACCAAGGAATGGTGTAGTGCCAGCAGTGTGCTTCCTCCGAGGGATCATGGAGGAAAAAGCCTCAGCATCTCCATATGCTCCTCCTCAAAAGCATCTATAAAAATGAAGTTTTTCTCATCCCCACTTACTCTCCCTTGAGGTTCCTCAGAGTGTTCAGAGGAAAAGAATTCTCAACGTTCACCTCCATGCTGCAGGTCAGGGTTGGTGGGTTGATTCAATCACACTTTTGGTAGGAGATTTTTAGGTCTCCTCTTCTTGGCACTGCAGTTCCATCTGGGTTTCTTATTGGACTGAAGATCTCGCAGGATGCACCTACGGCTGGAAGGTGGTGAGGGATCTTCCATCAGCTCCAGCTTCCCACTCTCCCTGAGGCTTCTGTGGGACCACCTGGGTGTTCCTCACCTTTGTGACAACTGTCAGCACCAGGAAGCAAGCCTGCCTCCCACCTGTGGTGTCACACAGCGCTCACTTGGTAGGAAATGTGGAAACAGGCAGCGCAAATTCCTGTGCCCGCTCGAGTCTGGCTTCTTTCACGGCAGCTTCCTCGGGAAGGAAACAAGAATTTCATTATCTGCCAGGCAGAGTTACTATTTAATCTGTCAGTTTAATTGAAAGTACTTCAGTGGTGATAAATAATGCAGAGCACTGCAAGTGATGCCTCCTGGGTGAGATCAAAGACCCCGGGCAGCACCAGGCAGGGCCTCGTGGCTGCTGTTGTTGGGCTGAGATGAGACAGGGAAGGGATCCTGTGCAGGGTGACAAAACCAGAATGTGCCAGAGTGGCAAAAGTGTCCACACACTCATCAAATTCATCAGCACAGCCCCAATCATCCCTGCTGGCTTTGATAACACAGAACACTCTGTCAGTGTTTTCCTTTTAGCATAAAATAACAACAAAATTCAGAGATCTTGCTCTGTTGGTCCTCAGACAAACACACTCAGCTCTATCAACTTCCAAATATTTTAATTTCTCCTCCTAATACCGAGGTATTTAAATGTTTTCTGCTTTCTCTTTCACATGTTGCACCTACGAGCCCATGATTTCATGAAACTCTGCATTCTAAGCCTTTCCCATCAGCCTCAGAGAGTTCTTCCAGCACACACACACACACACACAAAATCAGCTGTAATCCTCAAGGAGAAGGCAGAAAACGAATTGAATCACCCATTTCCTTGCAATATATGGTTCCTATTAAAATTATATTATTGGTGTTTTGTGCCTGCCCTACATTCATATTCCCAACTCACACATTTATGGATGCCAAATCCTTTTTATTTATGCGACCTCACTTTTATTTGTCTTAAATGTGGAGAGTCTGTCAGGACGATGAGGATCTGTAATGTATTTGCCAGTTAGATCTACTCTGGAGTAATTTCTTAATTTAAATTTTCTGTTATATTCACTAAAACTGTGAACTCGTGGTTCACATTGCTGTCACAATGGGAGCTTAATGTATTTTGTGAAGGGTTTAACATCACATTCCATCAAATTTGAATTTTTTTATGGGCCATAGAATTTTCTGACATCTGGCTACTCTGTTTTAGGACTGCCATAAACACTTTAAACATCTGAGAGCTTCAGACTTTTCTATGTAAAACAGGAAAAAAAAAATCCAGAGGAATATTTCTTCTAAGAAGGAGCTGAATGCAGAGGGATTTCGCTGATATTTGGCTGAAGTTTGAGCTTTTAACTCCCCAGAGGGAAGCTGGGCCCTCTTCAGCCCACTGAACTTGGGTGACAAACCTGCAATGCCTGTTGGGGACACTGAATTTTCAAAGGACACCCACACAGGACCCTAAGAGTTCAATTAAAAGGTGGTTCAGAATCTCTGATGTAGGGAATTGTTCCACTCTATCCAGCTCCATCCTATTACCCTAAAATATGTTTTCCTGACCTTTGCTAGGATCTTCTACATCTTTGGGTCCAGTGAACTGGTGTCTCATGAATGAGGCATTCAGAAGAAACACTGAAAAAAAACAAGTTCTAACTGCACCAAAAGCCAAACAGAGGTACAAAATCCAGAATCAGGCTGTAAAGAACGTGGAAAAATTAACAGGAACAAACCAGGCGAGGGCTGTAAGAAGCAGGCTGGTTGAGGAATGACTTCCTGGCATGCTTCAGCTTCCCAAACTTGCATTTTCCTCTGCACGTATTGATGGAGACTCAGCAAATTTCTAGGCAAAAACCACTGTCTGATTCTGCAAATATGCCTGGCTGGAGATCCAGGGCTGTAAAGGAGCCTGCCAGGGAACAACCTGACTCTTCTAGTGCTGCATGAAAGGTGCCTGTGCAAGAACATCCTCATCTGAGGGCCCCTGCCATCCCTGGCTGTGGGTTTGGAGGAGCTGCATCTCTGATCTGCACCTGCACCTTGTACACACTTCGTCTGGAAAGCCCAAAAATGCATCCATGAGCTTGCTAAAGAGTTACAGGGGAGATCTGAGCCTGGGCTCTGTACTTACTGCTTTCTTGTTCTAATAGAATTCCTAGGTTGGCTCGGGACAGCATTTCATAATCTATTCAATAACCGTGCAGCACAAAGGATTTTTGCTGCAGCTCTTCAGGAAGGTTGTATGAGAAGCTTTTAGTGGTGTCCCAGGAAGTCACAAACTCTCAGCGAGTTCTTTTTCTTCTTTTTTTTCCATGACCCTGCTCGAGCAGAAAGGCAGGGCAAGATGATCCAGAGTGGTCCCTTCCAACCTGAACCATTCTGGAATTTAAAACCATTCTGGAATNTTCTTGTTCTAATAGAATTCCTAGGTTGGCTCGGGACAGCATTTCATAATCTATTCAATAACCGTGCAGCACAAAGGATTTTTGCTGCAGCTCTTCAGGAAGGTTGTATGAGAAGCTTTTAGTGGTGTCCCAGGAAGTCACAAACTCTCAGCGAGTTCTTTTTCTTCTTTTTTTTCCATGACCCTGCTCGAGCAGAAAGGCAGGGCAAGATGATCCAGAGTGGTCCCTTCCAACCTGAACCATTCTGGAATTTAAAACCATTCTGGAATTTAAATTCCAGTCTTGGGCTGCACCGAGACCACCCCAAAACCCTGCCGGAGGGATTCTCCCAGCCTGTCCCAGCCTCGCTCCTCCCAGAGCTGCGTCTCCAAGCGCTGGGATCAGCCCCTGTCACACCCCCTGTGACAGACAGAGCCAGGGATCAGCCCCTGTCACACCCCCTGTGGCAGCCACACCCAGGGATCTGCCCCTGTCACACCCAGGGATCTGCCCCTGTCACACCCCCTGTGACAGCCACACCCAGGGATCAGCCCCTGTCACACCCCCGGCAGGGCGGACACAGCTGGGGACTGGCCTCTGTCACACCTCCAAAGTGACTGACACTGCCAGGGACGTGCTTTGTCACATCTCCGGTGTGACTGACAGGGACAGAAACCTCCCCTGTAACACCCCCCAGTGTGACTGACAGCGCCAGGGACCGCCCCCGTCACACCTCCAGTGTGACTGACAGGGACAGAAACCTCCCCTGTAACACCCCCAGTGTGACTGACACCTCCAGGGACAACCCCGTCACACCTCCAGTGTGACTGACAGAGACAGGGACATCCTTTGTCACACCTCCAGTGTGACTGACAGAGACAGGGACATCCTTTGTCACACCTCCAGTGTGACTGACACGGGCAGGAACCTCCCCTTTCACGCCCCCCGTGTGACAGACCCAGCTGGGGACCGCCCCTGTCACTCGCCCCGTGTGACTAGCACTGCCCACATCACACCCCCGGTGTGAGTGACACCAGCACGGACTGCCCCTGTCACACCCCGAATGTGACTGACACCGCCAGGGACCTCCCCATCACCCAACCCCCAGCCTGAGTGACATGTTGGCGGCGTCCCTGTCCGCTGTCGCGCTCCCGTGGGGCTGATACAGCCCCTCACTCATGGAACGCACCTTGTCAGGGCATAAAAAACCCCAAAAGGAATCAAAGTGCCCCAAGACCGCTGTGTGTTCAAGCCCACCTGCTCAATCCCTCTCCAAAAACACTCCTGCGAGTCTTCAAATTAAACACTCAAATGCCCACAGGCTCCTCAGATTCCAGGGGAAAACCAGGGACATCCAGCTGCAGCAGGGTAAGGAATGGCCAGGTTTGGGGTGACAGCTCCTTTTCCTGCCCCTCATCCCAATTCCTCGCTGGTAACCCACATCCCATCTTCTCAAGATTTTTTTTATCCCTCCCAAAAGCGTCACACAGCTTCGGCAAGTCTGGGGACAAACTTGTGTGCAACTCCCAGTCAAAAGGCATTTGGGAGACTGGACCCTCTCCTGGGACACCCCTTCCACCCTTCCCACGGTTTTCCACGCAGAATATCCTGGCTGGGGGGGGGGTTAACACAGGTTTTTAGTGCTCAGGTCCCCGTGGCCGGCTCTGCCACGCTCGTGGCACTCTGTGACTCCTTCTCCGAGCAGCTGAGCTGCCCACAGAAAATGGAGAAATGACTGCACGGGAGAGCACGAGCACACGGGGGGTGTGTGTGTGTGTGTGAGCAATCCCTAAATATTCAGGAGAAGCCTCGGGATCCAGGACTCTGCTAAATCAAGGCAGGGGAATGATGCCTGTGCTGTGCAGATGAGCTGTCACATTGTCTCCCACACAAGAGCGTCTCCAAAGGAACCTACACCTACTGCAATTATCCCGCGGCATATGGACATTTATAGGTCAAAAAAAAAGGGAGACTAATGGTTGGCCAAAAAAAGCAGGAGCCCAGATAATTCTCCAGTGTTATTTTGGAAAGTGCAGACACTGAGCAGGATAAATTATACATACCTGAGAGCCATTAGAAAATGTCAGATCGCCTCTGAAACGCGTTGGAAGGGGGGGAAATGCCTCCAGCTTTCTTGTGCAAGAGGGGAATGCTGTTTGTAAATAATATTCCCTAATAAAAATCGTCCCTGGAATGAGTTTTCAAGCAGATTCTGACCCTCTCTTGTGCTAGGGACAGAGTGTGGAGCTGCATCCTGAGAGCCAAAGACATCATCATCACTGAAACTCTGACAGAAGAGCTGCACTTTCACTGCTGGAGCAACCATGGTGTATAACCCAGGAGCTCCTCCCAGAATGATTTCAGAGCAAACCCAGAATATTTGTTACCCTTCTCTAAATTTAGCTGGGGAAAAAAAAAAATAACTTCTGCTGCCAACTCTAGGAAAACAACACATGTATCTTGACAGCAAATGATTTGAAAATGAAGACCAACCAACAATGCAATGTTCTGGGTGTTGGGGGAGGAAGAGGACTGGAAAATCCTGAAGTTTGCATTTCCAAACTCTCAGCATTCACTTCCAACATGTACCTGCCACATCCCCAGTTTTATGCACCATCCTCAGTATGTTTTTCCAAAGGTTCAGCCTCTGATAAGAACCAAATCCTCTGCTGACTGATGCTTCTGCTGGAGCCCTGAGATTTCTATAAGTAGCATCAGAGAGAATTTGGGCAGGAATCTGTCTTTTTTTGGTTTAGGTTTGTTTGGTTTTCTGTAAATTTGGATGTTACACATTTTAAAACAAAACACTGAAAACATCAGCACGTCGGTTCATAATTGCAGAGTGGAGATGAGCACGTCAGTAGTTGAAAAAACATTAAATTTGCAGGAAGTGACTGAAATGCTTGCACAGAAGGGGGCAAATGGAGATAAGACAGGCAGGCTGCTTGCATTCAGCTCGAGAAACTTGTACAGCAGAGATTTACCCTTATCAAGAGAAGCAAGGCAGGGAAAAGCTTGCTGGGAACTATGTTCACAAAGAGGTAGAATACCTCTTCCCTGCATATTTTGGTCATTGACCAAGGTGCTGGTCTTTGCCCATTTGTATGAATGCCTTTTCTTTTGGCTTCTTTTACATTTTCTTTGTCAGAATCTTCAGGAAGAGTCGAGGCATAAAGATCACAGCATGCTTTGGGTTGGAGGGGACCTTAAAAATGATCTGGTCCAACCTCTCTGCAGGCACACCTTCCACTAGGCCAGGTTGTACAAACCCCTTCCAGCCTGGCCTTGAACACTTCCAGGGATGGAGTTTTCCAGGCTGAACTCCTCCAGCAAAATCCCTTTGCACTGCCTGCAGCTGCTGACTGCACAAGGAGGACACCCAAATTGTTTTAAACACACAAAGAGCCCAGCAAAGCCCCTCTAACCCGAGAGGCAGAAAAGGTCTGGTTTGATTTGTGTTTTGCAGCCTTCCTGACCTGAACTGTAACAGGCACAGGATCATCTCCTCACACTGGGGAGAGCTCACACACCACTCACATGAAACAGAGGATATCTCTTCTCCATCTGGGAAGAAAACAAGCTTAACATTTAAATCTGTCTGCAAGGTGGGAGCAAATGAACTCCTGAGCGGCTGCACAAAGCAGCAAGAGTGCAATAAAACTAAACAGGTAATTACTGATGGATTATCTGGAGACACAGGCTCACCCCAAACCAGCCAGGAGAGAGAGCTTAAAAATACCTGACAGCCAAAGCACAGCTCCAGAGCAGAGTATGGTAACAGGCAACCTCATCCTTGACACCTCTGTATCTGCTGGTTTTTTTGAAGAACAGAGTTTATTTGGATTAAAAAACACCACCTGCATGAATCCAGATGAGGTTCCTTACATCACTTTGCACACAGCTAATCTGCAAGCACCTCTGTGGCCACATGGAAAGTAAAACTTACTTTATACAGGACAATTAAGTGAACCTACTTACAGGACAATTGACTTGCCAAGTAAAATATAGGTTTTCTTACCTATTTTTTCCCCACCCCCCACGGAAATGAAACTTGAACTAATGAATCAGAACACGTAAAATGATCCCAAAACACCTGGGCAGGAGAGGTTAAAATAGTTATCCTTGTTCAGCTGAAGAATCTATTGGTTTTCTGTCCTAGATTTAATTAGTGAAAACCCTGAAGATTGACTAGCTCAGCATGAAATTCCTGACCTGAGCCAGTTTCATATTTGACAAGATAAAAACCAGCTACTTAGGAGAGCTGGAAGAGCACACCTATGACAGGTGAATGCTGATGAGCTCTCAGAGGGTAGAGGGCTGTACAGACCCAGCCCTGTATTGAGGAAACAAATTTGAGATAATCAACAAGTGCAAGGAATTAACCAGTGCCTTTGTGTGCCCAGGATCACCTTGGGGTGGGATTCTGGCTGCTGCACCCTTTTGGGTGACTCTTAAACTGAAGGAGGAGAGGCAACACAGAGCAGCCAACACAATCAGAGCCACTGTCATAGGTAATAATTTCAAGATTCCCAAATTGCTGATAAATCCATGATACTCATATAAAAATTAATGACCCATTGGCTGCAAGCAGCAAAGTACAAGGCAAAAACAGATTTGTTGATGTATCTGTTTGCCATTTGCTGCCTGTCCTCACACTGGAAGTGTTTCTGGTTATGGTTGCTGTTAATTGCTTTTTATCTAAGAGTGCAGCTTAGAGGCTTCAGCTGAGATGAGGTTTCACGGTGTTAGGCAATTACACAAACATGCAGATGCACAGAAATTCCCTGGTTTGTAATCTGGATGAGGCAGAACACAACGTGTTATCTCGGGCCTGAAGAGAGGCTTCTGATTCAGGAAGGAAACAAAGTCTGCCTGACCAGGGCAGCACCAGGGAAGCTTGAAAACTGACTCACTGCCTCCTCGAGCTTCACCTGTTAGAGCTCCCAGATTAAAAATTCAGCCACGGCTGCTTGGATTTTACCTCATCAACAGGAACACACAGAAGCATCATGTTTTCAAACACTCCACGTCTTCGGGAGACATCCCTCCTAAGGAGGGCTTCCTTGTGCAGTGTCATTATCTCCGACAGATCTGCTTTGGAAATTTCCTCTCGGGGCTCCTCCACGCTGACAAGCGAATTCTCTGCATCAGAAATATTTGTTCAGAGCCTGCCAGGCTCATCAGTCACTTCCCTGCCAAGGAGGCAGTCCAGGGGGGATTCTGCTCTTCCCCCTCCTGTTGCCCCTGCAAGAGTGATGTTATTGAGGAGACAACGAGGACGGCCACATGTCCGTGCCACTTGTCCCTCTGTGGTGGTGCTCATTTCTCTGTGTCGGGGCTGGGGACAACGCTGCTGCCTTGTCCTGGCTCTCACAGCCACATCCCAGCCACACCAAAGGTGAGAGGGTAACCTGGGCTGGCCCAAGAAGGACCTCCCTCCTTCTCTGGGGTTAGGAGGTCTCAGATATTCCTGCTGCCTGCCAGCCACAGAGCTGATTATTTGGCACCTATCCATGCACACGAGCATCCTAGGAAGGGGATTCTTTAACAAGCACCTTTGGACTGATGGCAGCTCCTCGTGGAGTGTACGAGGGATTTGTGGTGTCTCCGTGTGGATGAGCAGGGGATTCAGGCAGCATCCAGACTGGGGGGTTTCCAGAGGCCTCCCGTGGCTCCAGCCTCACCCAAGGAAGAGCTTCTTCCTCCAGCTCTGCCTGCCACTTCACCATTAACAAAGCACTTAGCTGTTTTATCTCTGAACAGGGAGATTTCTTGTGCACATATAAATCAGCCTCTCTCTAGCTGGAAAGCTCCGTTTTCTCCTGGCCAAACCTGTCTGCAAGCAAAGGCTCTACCACAAGAAGGAAAAATACCTTCCCCAGTTCATTCTCAGGCATGGTACACGACAGTCTTTTCCCTTGCTGGAATGTTATTTCATCCCATGGTCACCAATTATGAAAATAATTTTGCTTAGGCAGAGACGAGGAAAATACAGCGTGGCTCGTTCTTGTTTTTGTCACCAGAGAAGATTCGATTTGGCCTCTTTGAAGGATGGCTGAGGACTCATTTGTCCTGATTATTCCACTTTGGAGCTTGTGCTGCTCTCCTGCACGTCGGGAACCAGATGAGCCCAGTGGTGAACACGTCAAGCTTTGAAAGGTGTCACAGGAGGAGAAGTGCTGTTAGTTCATCGTGCTGACAAAGGTGCCACGCCGGGTTTCCAGCCTCCCCCTTACTGCTGTGCCTATGGCTTCTGAAGCCAAAAGGCAGAGACTCATTAATTAACAAAAGAAGCTGGGAGATAATCCTGTGATTAAGTTATTGGAGTGGGACCTGGGTTGATTTCTCAGTCCTGGGCTGGTTGCTATGTGGTGTTATTCAGATCCCTGCCTGGAGACGAGCGCGGGAGGCGGCAGTGGCAGCTCCCTTAGGCTGCTGCACAGCACATCCCTCATTATTCCAGCTGCAGTCGCCTCTGCCAGCACACAATCAGAGAAAAGCCCCCAACTCCAAATGCTCTGCACGTTCTGCAACTGGCCTTTGCTCAAAAGCTTGCTGTTTTTCCAGAATCTCCTGTGATTGACTAAATCACTCCTCTTAGTGGGGTGGTTTTTTCCCCCTTTTCTTCTGTTTCCTAGTGAATGTCTTTACCTTCTGTCTGTTGCAAATGTGAACAGTTTTAATTAGGTGCTGTTGAAATGTCTTTTGCAGTTTGGCATCCTGTTTGGTTTTGCTCCTCTCGTTCTCTTTGCAGTTCTGTTCCTTCCCACATTGCTTATGTTTTCTTGTTTGTGGAAGCTTTTCTCTATATGCATAATTTAATCATGCTGCACTTCAATTTCATCTCTAATAAGCATAAATAGGGAAGAGGGCAGCTGAAGACCATCTCTCCAGATGCTCCTTAAATATTCTTCTTTTCTCCAGAGTGTCCTTCAAATGTTACAGATTTCCAGCTGAACCCAAGGACAAAGCTCTCAGCTCAATAGATTTCTTTTCAAATTATATTCTTAAATGACTTGATTTTTTTTCCTACAACTTGAGAGATCCGACTGAGCCTACACCTTCAACTGAGGTCCAGAACAGCAGGGAATTTTTCAAGAAACTCAACAAAGAACCAAAACCCCAGAGGTGGTGCCATTAATCCAGTTCCTCATCCCCTCTTTTTCCTGCTCTGCAGTTGAAATAGTGGATTTTGCTTTTTCTCAAATTATCCTTACTGAGACAGCAGCAAATCTACACAGTCTTCTACCAGGTAGATTTGGTTTTGGTGTCTGCCTACTCCATCCTCAGTGCCCTTATCTATGTGCACTGGGTGTCCCAAAGTCATTTTTTATATATGAACCAGATCACTCTTGATCCAGTTACATCCAGCTTATCTGGGGAAGTCAGTAATTTCAATTAAGCTGCATTATGCATTTACTTCTAGTTACATAAGAGAAGACAGACTTTCCCTTTTATTCCTCCTGATCTGCAGCAGCAGTCCCACAAAAATCATGAAAAAGAGGGCTGAAGTGAAGGGCAGAGGTGGGACAGCTCACCTCTAACACCAGGGCGTGGTCCTCTACACCTAAACCCACTCCAAAGAGGGAACAGCTCCACAAAGAACCTTTGCAGCCTCTGCAATCTCTCCCACAATCTGCTCCAGCATTTACCTTACACCCATCAGGACCAGGTTTCCTCTCACTCCTCATGTTCAAACTGCATCTGCTTTGCTGTTGTTGAAACCTACTCCTTCTCCCACCGTGTGGGGTGGGCTGGATTTTTACAAATGTGTGTCCTGTTACCAGACCTCCAGGAGAAGCTGTGGGTGCCCCAGCCCTGGAAATGCTCAAGGCTTTGAGGGCAGGCAGTGCACCCCCTGAGCAGCTGAAGTCCACCCCACCAAAAGAGGGTGTTTGAGAGGCAAGGATGAGCAAGATCAGATTTCTGAGGAGCGGATAAATTACCAGCGACGTTTCTTTAACATTTATTTTGCTGAGGTTTGACACAAGCCATCCCCTGCCATCACATTATCAGGGACAACTGCCTTGCTGCAGGCAAATCACTGAGCCAGGCGTGGGAGAAGAGAGGATTAGGTAGGAGAAGGCTTGGGGTGTGATGAATGGGATTTACAGGCAAACCCTCACTCTGCCTCCGTCCATGGGAGGGGGCCACAGGCAGAGCTGAGCTCTTCTCTGCAGCATTTCCTCCTGGTGCTGGTTCCAGTCAAAATGTGCAGGACCTTGCCAGCCTCTCCTCTGTGCTTTGGGGTGTGGACAGAACCCTTTGAAGGTGCTCCGGGGTGGGATCCGTGGCTTTATCCTGCCCTTGGGGAGCACAAAGGCTTGTCCCTCCTTCCACACACGGTGGGAGCACACCAGCAGAGCTGTCCTCAGCTGTCCTTGGTGCTGCAGTTCCATCTCTGCATGCAGTTCAACCAGGAATTCTGGTTAAAGGTAGGATTTTTTGCTTTTGTGTCGTCAAATAAGGACACACACACACAAAAAAAAGCTAGTATCCTGTAGTGTTTTCCAAAGTAAATAGCACTTCATGACCAACTGCTCCTAGTTCAGTCCTAGGGGTCACCTACTGAATTTGATTCCCTCCTTCCCTGAACCCCTTACTGGAAAAGCTGCAGCCCTGAGCTCCAAGCTCAGAGGTCTGTTCTGGGCCCACGGAAAAAACCCAAACTGTTAACAAGAGACCTTTCAACTGCAGCAGATGAAATCAGTACCCCAAAGATCAATTCCTTCAGTGCAATTTTCAGGCTTCCCCGGGACAATTTGGAGGTTTCAAAGCTTTGATCTGACTCATGGCTTGCATCCTTTTTAATTCCACCTCCACCCTGAGACAAGAAGGGCCAAAACTCCAGCAAAGGTTCTGGGCATGGAATGGCTCAGCCAGCAGAGAAAGACTTTTGAAGAAACCCTTCTCAGGACAGCTTCCTGCTCAAGTTTTCCACCCTGCATTGAAGTGACCTCCAAAATTATCCAGCGTGTTGCTCACCCAGGGCAGGCTCTGACACACCACAGGTTTGCTCCTGCTTAATTGAAGCAGGAGAAGCCCTGAGTAACCTGGCTCTGACAGGCACTGGTGACATTTTCTCTCTGAAAGGGGAAACCTCAAAGACACTCCTGCCTGATAAGGTCTGACTGTTTCCACACTTACACATTTACTAAAGAAACTGGTAAAAATATCCACAGCTTCTTAAGAAGGAAAAACAAGCCCTTTTTGCCATGCAGAGTGGAAATCCTAGCTTCAGAATTAAGGCAGCTACAATCACTGGTTGCTTTTCTGAAGTGCTGGCCAAACAGCTGCTGTTTGACGTTTGTGTGTGCAAAGTTACTGTACAGAAAAAGGAAAGAGGGGAGACGTGTTTGGAAGCACAGCAGGAGCTGCATGCAGGGGAAAACACACGGCTCCTTCCAGCCTTGGATTGTGTGGTTTAGTGTGGTTTAGTGCTTGCCTGGATCATGGAGATGGAGGCATCACACCCAAGGTGCTTGCTGGTTATTGGGGAAAATCCCACTCGGGGCAAAGCGTGAACGCTGCCAGAGGGATCACCCCGGCTGCACCAGCTTCGGGTCATCTCATACTCCTCCCATCATCCCAGGGAGGATGCTGCTCAATGTGGATGCCTTTTTGTGCTCCTGGGTGGAGGCCAGGCCTCCTCCAGCCTTTGCCAGGGCTCTGTTGGGCATCGGCGTCTCTGCAGGACCGCAGTGGTGCAGGAGATGCTCCAGGTCTCCCGAGGGCCCTAAGAAACCCAGGAGCCAGAGCAGGGTGCCAGCAGCATTAAAGTAACGCCCAGGGAAGCCTCAGGGATGGAGAAGACACGGTGAGATGGGTCCAGGGTGGGACTGCAGGTGAAGTGTGTGCCTCTGAGCTGATGGAGCACAGCCTGTGTGTCAGGAGGGCCACGCTGCAGCGTCAGCAGCCAGCTCATTCCTGCTGCCCAGGAGAACGGGAATGCTGGGCCAGCAGTGCCAGCGAGCAAGAAATGCTCTGGGGAACAGTGACAGATGACTCCAGGAGGCCCTTAAAATAACACTGAGGGACTGGAGCACGGGAGGGGGGTGGATGAAGCTGTAAAAGCTGACCTGATGGCCCTTCTCCAACACAGCACCAAGCACAAGATGTGCAGCTACAACACAACGAGACTGAGAGGTGCTTAATCAGAATGAAAGATGGGGGGAAATAAATAGCAGCTGAAACCCTTTAAATGAATGGACAGCAAAGCACAGCCTGTGGAACTGCAGTGCAGAGAGAAAACAGGCACTGCTGAGCCGGCAGTGGGAGAAAAGCAGGGAGGAAAGAGGGGTGGGTGTTCCAGGGTGTCAGTCCCTGGAGTCAGGCTGCTCGCTCCTGGGACACCAGCTCTGTCCTCTGGGAGCAGGATGATCACAGTGTCCAGCTCTCCCCTCCTTTCACAGCTCTCCCTGGCTGCCAGCAAGAATCCAGACACCAAAAACTCCTCAGCTTACTCGCCTTCATCAATATTTTAACAGATACTGGTTTTTTACTGTAAGACACATCTCTTCTTGTTAATTTGAGTGCTGGAATGGCACTGGCAGGCAGAATACCTTGGCTCCAAATGAACCCTGAGGGGCAAAGGGAAATATATTCCTAAGAACACCAATTGGAAAGAATCTAATTCAATAATAGATTTTGTTTGGTATCACTCTGGCACCAGCAGTCATCTTCCAGTTATTTTTAGGTTCTGATGACGCCAACAGGTTTTGTTGGGGTTTTTTTGGGTTTTTTGTTTTTTTTTTTTTTTTCTTTATGCAAAAAAATCCTGAGGAGAAAATTTCCACAGTTTAATCACACAGAATGAGATCACAATTGTTTCTAGAATTTAAGACTTGGTGCTTCTAGATCCTCAGCAAAATATGCAGAGTTTTGCCTGAGTCTAGAGAGGGGGACAAGGTTTGGTTTGGGGGAAGGAGAGAGGGATGGGATGAGGACAGAAAACAAGCACATACTTACCCAGCCAGAGAATAACAGGGTTTCAGATGAAGGATGTTACACAGCTCGAGAGGCAGAATTTGAGTTTAGAAATACAAAACAAACATCAAAATCATCCTGTTTCATGTGACAGCCTCTTTCTTTGTGTTTTTTCTTTCCAAGGATTAGTCACGGAAGTATTTATTTGAGATATTAGCTGCAGTAGCTACACAAACCAGCCACCAAATATTATGAATTTCTGTCCCAGTATTGTTTGTGCTTTCCACCAAGTCATGAAACTCTTGATCTGTAAAAAAAGTCGGTTTTGAAGCGCTTTTTCCCATGATTTCCTTTTCTTTGTTCATCACAAAGGCCTTTTTTTTCTGTTTTTTTATGCACTAAGTGGCTTGATAGCAGGCTGAGGATGGAAATCCAACCCCAAAGTCACTGCCAGCTGTGCACCCATGGTACTGCAATGGGGAAAAGGTGTCTGCTGGACCCCAAACCCAAACCTTTATCCCCTCTGAAAGGAGCAGCAAGCAGGCAGAAGTTCTGTGGAACATCCCCATCTCTTCCCAGGACAATGTGGCCAAAGGAAAAGCAAAGACCATCAGCTGAACCTCTTGAAATCCACACAGCCAATGGTGACAAATTCCAAACCAAAGAAAAGATGTTGCTCCAGGGCTGGGCAAAATGAGAGTTAACCAAACCCTTAGAAATGAGGGAATTTGGACTCAGGGACAGCAGGATCTGTATCCCTTCCCCACATTTACTGCCAGGCTTGAGGCATTTTCTGTTCTTTCTGCAGCACTTGGGATAAAGAGACATTGCTTATAAAACTGCTTGGCTATGAGGAATAAGAGACAAACTATAAATCCCTGTTTCCAGTGGTTTTTTTCAAGCTTAGACGTCACTTCTGGGCTCCGAGTCATATAAGATCCCACATTTTTCAAGGTTTAATAACTGGTGAATTCTTGCTGGTTTGGTTTCTTTTTTTTTTTTTTCCTTAATTATTATGTTATTTTTACAATTTCAAAAGGTATTTGCAAAACATTTGTTTTTTTTCCCGGATAGCTTCTGGCTGCTTTCAAGCTGAAATTTGGCAGTCGGCACACATCTCTTATTCAACAACAGACACAGATTCTGCACTTTAAAACTTGTGCTGGGTACAGACCCAAGAGATTTTTTTTCCCCCCTCCTTTTCTTTCAAATCTGCATTAAAATCATGCAGGATTTTTTTTTTTTTCCCTTTTTTTTGGGCTGTTTTTGTTTTTAAAGCAAAAGCTCCCACAGAAAACCCATTAGCCACGTACTGCCCAGGTGGCTCTTGCAGAGAGGGTTTTTATCTTTATAAAGCCACGGAAGCTGATGAATTTTACACTGGGATGATTTAATATCAGGGGACCAGATTGCCTTGGATGCAAAGCAGAAGTGAGGACGTGTGGCTTGCTGGATCCCCGTGGCACTTGTCCCGAGCCAGCTTTTCCTGGTTGCCACCGGCTGGGGCAGGAATGGTTTGGGATTTGGACCTTCATTAGCCTGCTGGAGGGGAATCCCTGGGCTGATCCTGCTCCCCCTGGCCTTTTGCATCCATCACCTATTTCCCTGGAGGGAGGCACATCAGAGGGGAGGGAAAGGCACACATCTCATTTTTAGCTTTGAAGTGGGGGAAATGGTGGTGGGATTTTTCCTGGAGCTTCTTCTTATTCTCTCCACTCCCTCCTCGCCCCAAATATCTTTGCAGACTTTTTAAAACCTGGTTTGAATATGCACAGGCTTTCTGCTCTGACCGGTGCCTTTGGGTAGCTTTTTGAAAAACATGAGGAATTAACATTTGAAAAGGTATTCCCACACACTCTTTGAGCAGGAAATGTGGCTTCCTTCTCCACCCACTGTATCACTAAGCAGCTTGGAGATAAAGAATGGAGACTTTCATGGCCACTGTGGTTAAAAACGGTGGCCCAGGCTGGGATAATCCTTCAAGGCTGTCTTTGCTGAGCAGGGAAATTGGATGGCGAGCTGCACCTAGATATCCGTGTGTTGGACCAGGCATTGCCGCCCACAGATCTGTGCACCCTCAGATCTCTGCTTAAAAGAGGGTGAAATGCAAGATCCTAAAACAGTTTGGGTTGGAAGGGGACCTTGAAGATCATCTCATTCCAACCCCGTGCCACGGGCAGGGACATCTTCCACTAGGTCAGGTTGCTCCAAGCTCCATCCGACTTGGCCTTGAGCACCTCCAGGGATGGGGCAGCCACAGCTTCTCTGGTGCCAGGGCCTCCCCACCCTCAGTAATGAATTTTTTTCCTAAAACCCAATCTAAAGCTCCTCTCTTTCAATTTGAACCCATTCCCCCTTGTCCTGTCACTAAATTCTCTTGTAAAAAGTGCTGCCCCACCTTTCCTGTAAGCTCTCCTCAGGTACTGCAAGGCTGCAGTTAGGGTCACCCCGAGGCCTTCTCCTTTCCAGGCTGAACAATCCCAAACCCCTCAACCTTAATGGAGTAGGATGGAGTGAGCCACGTCCAGGAACACCTTCAAAGCAGTGCTGGCCCTGCCAGATCTCTGTTGCTGGCACTCAGCGAGGCTGGAGAAGATGCTCTGGTGCCTTGTTGCCTGTCCTTGAGTCCAGACACGCCAGCAAGTAATTGGCAGCTTAGAGCAACCTCCTGGCATCCCTGGGCAGAGCAGCTTGTTTAAATCTCCATCCCATGAAGATGCCAGGCTCGGTCTAGGACCTGAGTTTGTGTCCTCCTCAGGCTGGTGCTGATAGGCCCCTGTCTTGGTTTGAAAAGCCAGGTGTCTGCTAAGGAAGGAAGGAAGGCATGGAAAATGTAAACCCCCTCCCTCCCAATTATTATAATTTTGACATTAAGGGGCTCTCAGGCAAAGATAAGGGAGTAGGAATGACAGTTCTTTACTAGGAAAATTAACAATCCAAATGCAGTGGTACAAAGAGAAACCCCTGGCAGAGTCAGAACCCCCCTGACACCCTGCTGGGCAGGGGCTGGCACAGCCCCATCCCATGGGGGCTGCAATCCCCCTGCAGGGGCAGATGTGGCTCTGCTGGAGCAGGGTCCTGGCCAAGGGTGGAGTTTTCCTCTGCAGCTCCAGGGGTGCTGTGGATGGGCCTGGGCTCCCTCTGGGAATGCAGGGGAGGAGAAAGCTGCTCCTCTGGGAATGCAGGGGGAAAAGGCTGCTGGGGTGTGCAGGGTCAGATTCTATACAGGTAGGAATGCTGGGCTCCTGCCCTGGGGGAGCATCTCCCATGGGATGCTGGAATTGGATCAGCCCTGCAGGGAGGCTCCATGGCCATGGACAGAGGAGATTTCCCTGAGGGAGGATTGGCTGTGGGAGAGATAAAGAAAAGTGCCCCAGCTGGTGTGATCAGGTGCCAATAGAATACACACCCCTGGCAACATCTTGAATTTGCAACCTCAGACAACCCCCTTGCTTTGGGGTGGTGTGGGGAAGGAACCAAAGGCCTTGCAGGAGGGATGTGTCCCAAGAGGCAAAGTCCAGGACAGGCTCATGAGAAAGCATCACGGTTAAAAAGCTGGCAAATATTTTAGGTGGCCTGCTGCACCAAACGGAGATAAAATTTGGATGGTTGGAGTGCAATATCAGGATGGCAAAGCTCTCCTGAAGGGCAGATTTCTGTGCAGCTGTAACCAGGACACTGCAAGCAGCACCTTCACAAAAAAAACCCAAACAAACAAACAAACAACAACAACAAAACCCAAAAAAACCCAACAAAAAAACCCCAGCAAAAACCCAAAAAAACCCAAACAACGACAACAAAAAAACACGAAACAAACCCCAAAAAACCAAACCAAACCAAACCAAACCAAAAAACAACACAACAAAATTTAAAAAAAAAAAAAAAGGAGAAAACCAGACCCAATTTGCCATCCAGGCCTCAGTGTTTCCTTGCCCATTTCTCCATGTGCACCAATCTGCCAAGCCAGATGTCCAAATGAGCTGTGTGGGCAAACAGGCACTTGGATGAGCAAACATTGCCTCGACGTGTGCGCTCTCGTGGGCACGGAATCAGGCACTGCACTTGGGAGGGAGCAGCAGTGGGGCTGGGGGAGGCTGGCCCCTCTCCTGGGGCACAAAAGACCTTCCCTTACTCCCTGACACCCACAGGCCAGGCTCAACAAGGCTCGGGAAGGTTGGCCCTGCTGCAGGAGCTCCTTCCAACCGGTTTGCCCAGCAGGCTGGACCATCCCACCTCGCTGGTGTGGCCCTGGGGTTTGTCAGGCTCCACATGATGACATCAAGGTTCCTACCTCATCTCACCTCTGAATTCCTGTCTTCCCCAGGCTAAGGAAGGACCCCCAGGGAAGAGCTGTGCCACCCTAATGTGACACCCAACGCTGTTTATCGTCTACTATCTATGAATAGCCTTGTCTAAGCCATTAAAAGCAGAAGCAATGCATTTGCCACACTTTCACAAGCTATTCAGGAGCATTACAACAAATGAGCAGGTAATTAACCAGTGTCTCAACCCCAGTAATCACATATTGTAATTCCAGCAGAATCACAAAGACTCTGTAATACTGGCTCCTCTTGGAAGGAAGCAAAATTAACATTATAGTCTGGATGCCTGCTCTTAAAGCAAATTCTCACAGAAACAGTGGTGGGGAGGGAATATTTTCCAGCTCAGTGCCCCTTGGAGCACCCAGAGCTGATAATCCCCAAGCATCATTCCTGACAGCTCCAGCTGAGCAGGCCCCTTGGGCAGAGCAGGTCTGGGAACGGGTGAGAAGCATTTCCCCTGGAGAAAGCCTCAGCTGCAGGGTGGTCACACGTGGCTGGCTTGGGATGAACACAAAGAATCCCTTGTAGAAAAGCAGGGGTGGGAGAGGGACCTCTCGAAGCACATCCGTCCATCCTCTGGGCCTGTGTGATGGTGGATTTGGCAGTGCTGGATTAGCAGCTGGACTCAGCGACCTCAGAGGTCTTTTCCAACCTAAAAGGACCAGCTCTCAGTGGGAAGAGGACAGCAGCTCTCAGTCAGGGTGGAAGATCTTCATTCTGAACCCCGAGAGCCAGGTGCCACCATGGATTCCTCTGCGTGTCAGAGGCCAATTACCTCTGCCTCAGGGCCCGGCTCACTCTGACTTGGTGGAAAGCAGAAGAAGCCTAGAACACCCCAAAACACACCCCAGGACCTGAGTAGGAGTGTGCTGCAGGTTTCTCTGGGTTCAGCTGCCCCCGCAGCCCCTGGGTGGCCCAGGGTGGCTGAACACCAAGGGCGACTCTGAGCAGAAGACTCTGACTCCCTCCCGCAGCTCCGAGCACGCTTTGGTGCACGGCTCCGTCTGATGCAGAGGATGCCAATCTGGCGTTGAGTTCCTCCTTTAAAATATTCCTCTCTCAGCTCCTGAAACATCCCCCTCCCTCCCCAAAATAAACAAACAAGTTAGGAAGCTCACGAGCCTGGGAAGGGGCTGCGGGCAGGAAGCGCTGCGAGATGACGGAGCTCCGGCGTCCCACGACGGGCGGGGGCTTGTGCATCCTTCTGCCTCCTGGTGCTTTGCGGCCCCTCTGCGGCGCCCCCACAGCTCCTGCTGCCCCCACACCTCGCCTCCGTGGGGGTAGCTCACGTGCACCCCGGGGCAGTGTCACAGGACACCGAGGCACGGCTGGCACGGGGTGACCTTCGCGAGAGGCAGGGCGAGGCCGCAGGGCCGGTGGCTCGCTGGGGACACATCAGATGTGTGCTGTCAGCTCTGGACAGCAACGATGTACCCCTGTTCCACAGCACAGGGCTCCTCTCCATCCAGCTGGGACAGGAATGCTGGCATGGCTTGGGTTAGAAAGGACTTTAAAGATCAGCAAAATCGAGGGAGCAGGGAAAGGGCCTGGATGATTTCAGCCTCCATCTCCCATCAGCGAGGACAGGATGAAGGGATGCTAAGGCTGCTCCCATCTGTGCCAAGGGCTGAGGCAGCTGAATCATCTCTCCTCTCCCTACCTAAACCTCATCTGCCCTTTATAGGTCTCTGCCCCCTCCTTCCTCGACAGCGACAAAGCAAAGTGAAAAACAGAGCCTTTATTACAAACAGTACCTGTTTCCATAGAGATTTGCTAAGAAAATTACACGAGACAAAGATGGAAATTAGTGAGGAAAACACAAGGGCTCGTCCTTGTGCATCAAAGTGATGCCTCACCCACCTGCAGAGCCCAGCAGCCCCCACTCTCCTGGAGCGTGGGTGAGTGTGACAAGACCCCCAGCCCATCCTCACTGGCCACAGGAGCTGGTGTCCCCAGCACAGAAGATCTCCTGGCACCCCCAAGGAGATGTTCCCAGGCAGCCCCCTCCAGAGCTCAGCGGTAAACAAGAGCCTGACTGTAAAATGGCAATCAAAAAGGCAGGAACAACATCTCCTTGAGGGAGAGGATGGAAGGACAGGCTGGAAAACTGTGAGGGGGGCAGGCAGGGCAGGGCCTGCCTGTCTGGCAGGCTCAGAATCCCACCCCACCACTGCAGCTGCTGGAAGAAGGAATCCTGCTGGTCCCACACATTTGGTAAAGCACACCAGGGGATGCAAACAAGGAATTAAATGGATAAGACACTTTTAGACTGTGATGTTTTCTTCAGGAAAGGCAAGCCAACTCCAAGAGAGCAGGCTGAGGGGTTGGGTTTGGGGATGCTGTGTCCCAGGAGAGGGGTGCTCCTACCAGGATGGATAGGAACCTGCACCCCTGCTCCTCGAAGCAGAGATCCTGCCTCTGCACAGGCACTGTGGCAGGGACACTTTCCACTGTCCCAGGCTGCTCCAAGCTCTGTCTGACCTGGCCTTGGACACTTCCAGGGATGGTGCTTCACTGGGCAACCGGTTCCAGTGCCTCAGCACCTTCACAGGAGAGAATTTCTTCCTAATATCCAATTTAACCCTGCCCTCTCTCAATGCAAAGCCCTTTCCCCTTGTCCTGTCGCTCCATGCCCTCATCAAAATTCCCTCTCCAGCTCTACTGGAGCCCCTTTAGGCACAGGAAGGGGCTCTAAGGTTTCCCCAGAGCCTTCTCTGCTCCAGGCTGAGCAACTCCAACTCTCTCAGCCTGTCCTCACAGGAGAGGTGATCCAGCCCTCTGAGCACATTTGTGGCCCTCCAAAGATGGGCTTTATTGGCACACTTGGCTGCGTGGAGTCTCTCTCACCTGTACAGGGCTGATCCATGAACGCAGGTGCAGCTGCTTCCCATCAGAGACAAGCAGCCATTGGTACAGAGCAGGGATAAATGAACAGCAAACACCTCTCCCAGCTAAAGAAACCCATGGATTCACCAGGAGAAAATGACAACAGACTCATGAGGGACACAGGCTTCGCCACACAGGGGCAAACAAACCTTCTCCTTGAGGAACAGCAGTGACTCAGCCCCAGCAGCTGGGGAAAACAACCAGAACTGGGCATGTTTTTAGCCTCTCACTGGGAGAGGGCAGGAGAAGGCCCCCATCACACCCACCCCCTGTGAGGTACGTGGGGAAAAGAAGCCAAGTGTCCTGCTGCGCCCTGCTGAAGGAGCAGCAATGCTCTCCCAGAGCCCTCAGTGTCACTTTGGTGCCACCTCTCCTTGCAGTCACAGTGGCAGGCAGGGCAAGCCCAGCTGCTGGTGCTACCCTCCGTGCTCACTGCCCACAGAGAGGGAGGGCAGTGCTGTGTCAGCCTTTACCGACAGGGCTGGGAAGTTAAAATGCAAACAAATTTGGTGCTGTCTTAGCTGGGCACATCTGGCTTTTACCTTCCTGCAGAGCAGCAGATGCTCTCCACTGGCAGGGCCTCCCCACTGCCTCTGCTGAGGGAAGGAAAAATTCCTCCAGCCTTGGCTGTGCCTGCAGGATCGGTGCCCAAGCAGCTACAAAGCAACAGAGAACAAGGACAAGCCACGCCACGAGTCCCCCCAGGGTGACAAGGCCCACCCAGGTCAGCGGTGGCATCCATGGAGAGACCAGCAGCTCAGCCTGCTTGTTCCTGCAGGCAGCAACCCAGGGGATGCGAGCTGGGAGTCTGGGTCATCTGTCCGTGACAGTGACAGTGCATGGGGACAGCTGGGAGGCAGCAGAGCGAAGGGAAGGAGGAGCAGGTCTTGTTTGAAAGCCACGGGCATCGTGTTCACTTGAACGCTTCAGCTGGAGTGACCAGAGCCCAGCAGGAGCCACAGCTGGGCGAGCAGGCTGTCAGCAAGGACTCTGACTCAGCCCACAGAGCTCCTCTTCCTGACTCAGCCCTGAAAGATCCATCAGGGCCTCCTGGGAGAAGCTCTTAGAGAGCCACTTCTGTGTTTGTGGCTGCTGCTGGAGAGCTTCCAAAATGCCAGAATACCTCTGCACAGGGGATCCTTGCCCTGCTGCTCTGGGGCCTCGTGGAGCACACCAAAGCACCTTTTCCAGCCTCAGAGCCATTGCCATGCAGCCTCTTTTGCTGACAAACTTCCACGCAGCTGCCCACGCTCCCCTTCATCCTCCAGCACCCAGGCCACCGTGACAGCCCAGATCTGAGCAGGCCACAGAGCACGGGCTGATTGCTGCGCGCGCCTCGGATATCTGGGGGGACATTTTTCCATTCCATGACAATCCCTGCAGCCATGGCAAGTGTCTCCCTGGCCAACACGAGGCCCCAGCAGCCAGGCAGGCGTGCAAAGAGCCCCGTGCCAGGAGAGCTCAGTCTGCGGCGGGCAGGCAAGGCAGGAGCCACTGCCTGCACGGTGAGAGAGATGCCTGCGAGCATCCAAAAGCACCTTCTGCTCCCTGTGCTGCTGAGACCTCACCTGATCAGGGAACTCGTGCTTGGAGCCAGGGCTGGGATGCTCAGGACTCGCTATCACCTCTAGGACAGTCTCCTTCTCCCATCGACGGAGCCGTTTGCGCCTCCATAAAGCAGGATTTGCTTCTTCCACCCTGAGCTGACACATTTCAGGGAGCAAAGGCTGTCTCCTCCTGTGCATCCAGATGGCCTCGCCCCCAGGATCCCTGTCCCCACTGAGAGGCAGGCTGTCACTGCAGCACAAAGCACCAGCCAGCCCGGGCCTTCCCGGCAGCCTCAGAGCAGCACCGGGAGAGCTTTCGGTGCAGAGGTGACAGCACCTTGCAGGTATCTTGCATCCCTTCCCCACGAGTGTTCCAGGCCAGGTTGGACGGGGCTCTGAGCAGCCTGGTCTAGTGCAGGGTGTCCCTGCCCCTGGCAGGAGGCTTGGAACAACATGAGCTTTAAGGTCCCTTCCAACTCCAGGCATTCTGTGGTGCTGTGATCTGTCACCGTGACCACATGAGCAGCACAGCTCTAGTCATGAAAAGCTGTTGGGTTGCAGCCCCCTCCTTTCATCCTCATGCTCCCAGGGGCTGTTTTTGCTTAGGATGGGTCTTCACGGGTCACTGCCAGCCCTGCTGCTCTCTCCTGTCCCTTTTGATTATGCCCTCCCTCCCTTCTCACACCCGTCACCCATTTGGTGGCACAGTGACATTTAATCCTGTGTCGTAGCCAGTGCCACCAGACAAGCCAAGATGAGGTTTGGATTCACAGCCCAAAGCCCACTGAAAAAATCCCCCAAGCTGCTTCACCCCCCAGTTCCCAAGCCACCATCCCTGCTGGGATAACACCAGGAGAGTTCCCGTGTCTGGCAGCTGCCCAAATTGCCCCCATAAACCAGAAATGCAGCAACTCCTGGCCATTTAGTGCCTCCACTGCTGAGCACACCACAGCACCCAGCGTTCTGCCAGAGCCCTGGAAATGCAAATTAAAACACGGCTGTTCAAGGGAGGGTCTGCTATTCCCATGCCCTAGGCAGAGATGAATATCACAGAGCCACATTTCACATCTGTCCTCGCGGCATCGGAGCACGGGAATGGGCAGGAGACAGAATTCCAGCTGCATCTCAGAATAAATCCGAGTGCAGTTTCACTGCTGGCCTCTCAGCTGTCCCCTCGCTCCTGCCTGTCTCGTTTCTCCCTCTGCCAAGGGGGGTGATGGACACGGCCAGGGGAAAGCCTTTCTCTGGGATTACAGGAGAAAATGGTGGGGACCAGGCGGGCTGGGCAGGAGGAGGATGCCAGGAGGGTCCCCCCCTTGGTGACACTGGCAAAAAGGAGCTCTCTCTCCTCTCTGCAGCACGTCTTGGCATTGACACCGGGCTGGGGATGCTGGTGGCTTGGCCACCAGCATTATTACGTGGCTTCTTGGCTTTAAGGCATCAGGACCAGGCAACTCCAGGTCCATCCAGTCCAGGTCCCTCACGGGAGCACCTCTGCCATCCTCTGCTGCCGTGGATGCCAGCACCCCACCCCACCCCACCTCACGGGCTTGCTCCCCTGCAGGACCCAGCCTGGGGCTCTGCATTCCTGCTGTGCCCACAGGAGCTTTGCCTCGGCCCTCTGGAGGTTCCGGTGGCCTACAGGGAAACAGGAATTGCAAACACTGAAGAAGATCCCTCTGCCTAAGCCCCTGCTTTATATTCAAGCTGTCCTGACAGGCGTTTGTCAGGAACAGAGGATACAGTGTTCTCTGTCTGCAGCGTGTCTCCGTATGGCAGCGCTGGCAAAACCAACCATTTCTACTCAGGGCTGTGAAATTCAGCCTGGGAGGTCTGTCTAACCCTCGTGACCTCCAATTTCCCAGCTAAAATAAGTTTTTGTTGTTGGGAGGAGAGCCAGACTCCCTCCTGGGGGCTGCTGGAGCCTCTCCCCCGGCGTGTGGGACAGCATTCTCCCATCTCCCCCATGCCTGCAGTGCTGCACAGCAGTGGCAGAGCCACCCCCCTCCACTGTGAGCCCAGAAAAGGGGCAGAAAATGGGGGAAAAAGCCTATTTCTCGGCCTGATTTCATCCAGGAGATGATTGTAGAACAGCACTTACCCACTTTTCCTTCCCAGCCTGAAACCTGACCTGTGCTCATAGCCTGTAATAAAATCTCTGATTTAATTCACTGGAGCTGTAGTCACTTGTGTGCCAAAATAGGGCTGAAACTCTTTCCCTTGGTGCAGAGCCTGGGGAAAACGGGGCAGCAGCTCAGCCCCACCAAGAACAGCCCTGAACTGAAAGCCTCCCAAACTCCCACAAGCAGGGCAAAAAAAGGGATTTCTGCAGGGGGAAACTTTTTGGGACACAATTGAAACATTCAGGCGATTGTGTCCAACACCAAACCACAGGCGCTGGCACAGGCTGGAGACCCTCTGGAGGAGGGAGTGCAGGGAGAAAAGAGGCTAAGACAAGGAGAGAGTGGTGGCACATGCGGCTGCTAATCCCATCCGCCGTAGGTCTTCCCGCCCCCCGGCGCTGCTGCGTTGGAAGAGCGGGGTGGGAAGGTGTCCCTCTTCCCAAACCAGCGCTGGGCAAAGCAGGGATTTGCCAACATTCATCCCAAAACCGCCCTCAAGCAGCACAGAGGAGCGTGTGAGCTTTCCCTGCCTTTTTTTCCCCGCACCTCTCCTTGCTCTCTGAGCCAGCGGAGCATCTTCCACCCCTGGGTGATGCTGGCGACGAGGATGCCCGTCCTTGCACAGGGGTGCAAGGGGACACGCGGGGACCGGAGCAGAGCCCCTGTCCCCAGGGCTGTGGGTGGCAGAGTGACCCGAGGATGTCCTTGAGAGGATGCAGGGATCCCTGCTCGTCTCCCCCGTGACGCTTCCCCCTCTGCCGCAGAAGGCAGCTGCAGCTATTCCTGCCGGGAGGTGTAAGACGAGCCTTTGCCAAGGGGCAGGGGAGGCTCTGCTAATTCTCAGCTCCTTCCAACAGCTCGAGCTGCTTTCCTAACGCGCTCCTGGCTGTTAAGGAGGTGAGACTCGCTGATCCAGCACAATATCACATGCTGGAGGAAGAGGGGCTCAGGCTGGGACAAGTCCTGAAAAACCTATGGCTGTGTAAATGGGGGGCCGCCCGTTGATCAGTGTGAAAAAACGAAAAAAAAAAAAAAGACAAAGAAAATAAATGAAGCTTGATTGTGCTCTCCCCCCACCTCCTGCCCCCGAAGTAAATTATCGACAAAATAAGGATATTTGCAAGCCCCTGTCAACACTTCAGAGGCCAAGGAAAGGGGCAGCTGGGACTCGTGGCTCTGGCTGATGGTCCTGCACACTGCATCCCTCACCCAGAGCCCCCAGAGATGCACAACCCCCCCCATTTGCCCCGATACCATAGGATTAAACTTTGCTGGGAAATACAACCTTGGCTTTATTTTTTTCTCTGCTCTTCCTCTTCTGGAAAGGAAAAAAACAAACCAACCAAAAAACCAACTCCTCACATCATTCATGACGGCCGTGATTCTGTAGATCTGTGAAAAATCAATTTGAAGATCACATCATCTGTGGCAGAGTGCTCCATAAATTAACTGGGTCCCAGGGGAGCGTGTGTGGGAGGGAGAGAGAGTCTGGCCTAGGCCTGGCTTTAAAAAATAACCCATCCCTATCCCTGATGCCTCTGCCTTGCACCCCGAGCATCACTCTAGCTCTGCTGGAGTCTGGAGCTGCCCAGCACACGCAGGGCAGGGTCCCTGGGGCAGCTCAGCTCAGCCCTGCAATGCCTCTGAGCTGAGCACAGAGGGGAAGCTGCAGCCAAAATCACCCCAAATCACCCCTGCTGGGTTTCCACCCACTTGCCCAGCCCTCCCAGCATCCAACTGCCCAGTGCCAGGGACACCTGGAGAGCCCTGGAGAGGGAGGTGCCAGCTGGGAAAGGAGAGCAATTCGTGCTTTTGGCATTCATTTAGAAGCCAGAACGGTGTCGGTTTGGGGTTATTTTTAATTATCTACACAGAAATAGCAAAGTCAAATGAACAGTGGGCTCTTTGCTGCTCAGTGGAGTTTCAGCAGGAGATGGGATTGTGAGACAAGACAGGCTCAGCCCTGCCTATCCCCCCTGCTCCCTGCTGCCTGTAAAGCCAAAGGTGACACAAAAGAGCTCCCAAAAAACCTCCTGGGAGTCAGCAAGTCCAGCTGGCTCTTCTGTGCACTGGCAGGGGTGGGTTTCCAGGGAATTCCATGGGATTTCACCTGCTCCCCAGACCCCCTGTCCCCTGGCAAACACGGCCAGTGCAGGTGTGCAGTGCTCCATCACCGAGCCAGGCAGATCAGTGCCAAGAGACAGAAATAAATGAGAAGAACAAAAAATAGAGGTGCTGAGCCAGGCCAGGCTGTTCCAGCCCTTCGGGGAGGATAATCCCTGTGAGCCCTTCCTGCTTCCCTGGGGAACGTGGTGGTTCTGGAAAAGGAGTGGGGCTGGATGGGGTTGTTTGTCAGCAGGGTGCTCACCTGTGGGGGGATGCTCATCCATGGGGGGATGCTCACCTGTGGGAGTGAGAGGAATGAGGGATTTGTCTTTCCAAACAAGCCCTGGGTCTGCTGGTAGGTAAAACCAGCACTGAGAGATAAAAGAAACCATGGGAAGGATTCCACTGATGGATGGATGGAATGAGAGAGGTTTGTCTTTACAAACAAACTGTGGGGCTGCTGATAAATAAAGTTAGATGCAGAGAGATGAAAGAAACGATGGGAAGAGCCATAAATTCCGTAGGAATTCCACTGATTGACACAAGGAAAAGAAAAGGGAGGGGGTATACATTAGAAGGGGGTCTTAGGTATTAGGTAGCTCTCAAGTACCTCAGCCAATGGGGATAGAGAGAGAAATGTGGCTGGGAAATTGGGATGAATTTAAAAATTTACCTCTAAAAATTGGAGAGACCCCAGGGGAAATGCCCCATGGCCTCTCCCTTTATTCAAATAAAGTTACAGGACTGCTCTGTCTCCTTTCTGGACATAAACCTCTGGCTTTTGTGGATTATTTTTCCTGACAGGGGGATGCTCACCTGTGGGGGGATGCTCCTCCATGGGGCAATGCTGTCCCCAGGAACTGTCAGTGCTGCCAGCCCACGAGCCAGCAGCTCCACGGGGCTCCCGGTGTGAGTAAGCAGCAGCCCCACTTCAGAGCCCACGCACATCCTTGGTGTGCTCCAAAGTGCCACCAGGGGAAGGGAAGGGAAGGTTCAGGGAAGGGAAGTTTCAGGGAAGTTTCAGGGAAGTTTCAGGGAAGGGAAGTTTCAGGGAAGGGAAGTTTCAGGGAAGGGAAGTTTCAGGGAAGTTTCAGGGAAGTTTCAGGGAAGTTTCAGGGAAGTTTCAGGGAAGTTTCAGGGAAGTTTCAGGGAAGGGAAGGGAAGGGAAGGGAAGGGAAGGGAAGGGAAGGGAAGGGGGCGGATGAGAGCTACCCTGGCGTCTCCGATCCCAGCCATCAGCTGTGCCCCCAGAGGGAACAAACCTTGCCCCCTCATCCTTGAACGGATGGATTTTAAACACCTTGCTAGGATGGGAAAAAGGAAGAGAAGAGGTTTCATTCTGTCAGGTTCCTGCCCCCTCCTCTTGTCCTTTGCACCCCAGAGGGATTTGGGTTTGGCTCCAGCAGCCTCATAGCCAAGTTTCCCTTGTTTTCCTGGAGGAGTGAGCAGAGTCACCACCAGATGTTTGACCAAAGGACCAGAGCCAGGCTTCCCTTGCAGGGATGCACAATTGCTGACATCCTGCCGATAAAATAATCCAGGAAGCCTTTAGAAAAGTGCCCGTGCCTGCAGAGCTACAGATGCACCCGATGCCAAGGGCTTTCATTTGGCTTTGCAGGAGGGAAAGCGGGGCAGAGACAGAGGGAAAAAAATCCAATACAATGAGGCCCCTTCCCAGGAAAGCATTTTCCCAGCAGGAAGAGCCAGGTTATGGGGTGCTGATCTGCAGCTGTCCCAGGACAGGACTGCTCATGTCCCCCAGGTACCTGGACGTGAGCCAGGCCACGCACAGGGCTCGCTGCAACGCTGGCACCAGAGGCTGGGATTGCTCCCACATCCCAGAGCCTGGGCAGCTTTGCTGGGACCAGAGAAGGCTCCTGGAGCATGCAGGGCAAGGTGAAAGGAGCACACACAGACCAGGTTTTTGGGCTCTGGTGGCCCCAGTGGCTCCTCAAGGAGGAGCAGCCCCGGCACTTCTGGCAGCCGCACGCCAGCAGCATCTGCTTCTGGGGTACTTTTGTTCCCAATTTATCCCCTGTCTCCTGGAGCTATTATAAGCAGGTACAATCTGCATAGCCATTGTTATTCAGATGATGTACAGATAATTTTAACCTTTCTGTTCCATTTGTCAAGGGGCTTTTTTTAGCCTCTGCGCCTGCCAGGCAGAGCTCTGGCTCTCCGACAGCGAAGGCTCCCCCTTTTGCAGCACCAGTTTCCCTTGTGAGGGTGAAGCTCTGCCTCTGCATTGCTCTGGGTGTCTCCTTCGTGGCCCCAGATATTTTAGGGGATTTTGGGGGGATGTGGTAGAGGTGGTGCATTCACCACTCATCCTCATTCGAGCATCCGAGGTGGGGTTCCACGGGATGTCCATCAGAGACCTGCACACTCCAAAGGCTTTCAGAGCTTTTGGAGCAGCTCATACTTGAACCAGTCACTTCAAGGAATGTTAATGCAGCACTTCTGGCCCACACAGGAGGACATCCTCTCCTCAAACTGCTTCCAACAGCACTGCGAAGTCCTCAGCGCTGAAGGTGGCATCACCACCCTGCAGAGCCTTCCCCACAGTCAGGGCTGCAGATCACTTTTTTGGCTATGAAATGGGAGCTCACTTCCCAGCCCGAAAAAACGCTGGGCTGTCATTGCATTCATCGCCTCGGGAAGCGCTCTCAAAGCTGGGCCATCTCCTGGAACTCCACACTTCCCACTGAAAACTTTCTATCACTTCATGAGCCAGAGAAGTGAAAAGCAGATCTGTCAGCATTTGGGAAATAAAGGGAAATTTGCACAGAGTGAAGGGCAGGATAAAACCAGTTCCTACTCCAGGTCATTTGGGCTTAGTCCTTGGTGGCACCACACTTGTGAAACACACCGGGTGAAGCTCAGCTCAAGGTGGTCCAGAGAAGGCAACTGCCTTCATCCTTCCCTGAGCTCTTCTTGGCACAGCACTGGGAAAGGAGGAGAGTGTTCTTGAAAAGCCATAAACCATCCCTGTCACCCGAGCTCAGCCTGGAGGCTGCCACAGGCTGCGTCCTCACCTCTGCCTGCCGGAGAACTTTTCACGCTTTAAACACTCCCGCAAAAAAACAAGTCTAAGATGTGACTTCAGCATCTTTGCTTGACAACTCACCCACAAGCTCTGGACCAGGCAACAGCATCTGCATCCACCTGACATCTCTGTGCAGGCATGGGGGGGTGGCCAAGCTGTTTGGATGCCCCAAAGGCACGGATCCCAGCGGGGTTTCCAAGCTCACTGTGCAGGCTGGTGCTCCCTTCCACTCCTCCAGTGTCAGGATGTCACCATGATGCTCTTGGCTTCCCCTGGCCAGTTTGCTGCAGTGCCACCATTAACAGCTCCTCAGGCTCCTGGCCCTGGCTCTCCCAGCTCCCCCAGACCCCAGTACCCCTCAGCCCCCGTGTCTGGAAGCAGCCAGGTCCGAGTCACAGCCAGCCCAGGATATCTCAAATATCCTCCCTGCCCCTCTCCTCCACAGCCCCCCACCCTGCCTGGGGTTGCAGAACGCCCCATCCCACATGCTGGCAGTGCCTCCAGGCTGTGAGCCTCCCCCTCCCTGCCGTGGGGACCTTTTGCAGGGGTCCATGATGTTACCCAGAGTCCCCATGGCCCCGCCAGCACCGGGGGGGTGCCAATGAGACCCAGTCTGCAGCGGTTCTTTACAACAAGGTTTTATTTTTCTTTCCTTTTGACAAAAAACATTGAGGAGTTGTACATTGTTGGTGGTCAGCTCGGTTCCCCGTTTGGGTCCAAACGAGCAGGTTATGTTACAACATCCCACCCCAGAGCCTGGGGGATGAAGGCAGAGCATCTCCCACCCACCCTCCCACAGTCCCAGGAGACAGCAGCCCCACACCTGCAGGGCTCTGCCATCCGAGGCCTCCTGGGGGGACAGGATGATGGTGCTGGGACAGCCAGCCTGGAGGGCACAGCGGGGCTCTGTGTGCCAGGGCTGCCACACCTCCTCGCCCACCCACCACAGCCCCCCCAGGAGATCTGCAGGGCTTTGAACCCAGTCCCAGCACCCAACTGGGAACCAGTTGCATGCTACTGGTGAACTCCTGCCTGGACAGGGCATGTCCTGTGCAGGAAATACATCTCCCCTCCCCATCCTGCCTCCCGTGGCCCAGCATGGCCAGCAGCCACCGAGGGCGAGTGCAGAGGCACAGTCTTGGTGTCCGGGAGGCTGAGGAAATGTCCAAAAATCCACAGAGGAGAGACTGTACAGCAGCAAAGCCGAGTCCAGCGCCTTGAGAAGCAAGGCACAGGCTGCAGTGGTGCCTTGGGGCTGGTTTGCCTCCCCCCTCGGCACAGTCCCTCCCGCGGTTCTCCTGGGGGTGTTTTTGGTTTCAGAGACGCGCTGTGGAGGTGCCGCCTTGTCCCCGCAGGTCCCCGCCTGTCCCCCCACCGCGGGGGCAGCGCTGTGGCCGCTTCAGGAGAGGCACAAGCAGGGGGTTTTCGGACCCTTTCCGGGTAAAAAGGGGCTCTGTTTTGTTCCACACAGTTTCTGGACGTTGGTTAAACACGGGGCTGGCATGCCAAAAAGCTCAGGTTCGGGCACTGCAGCCCGGTGGCAGCGCGGGTGCGCCCCTGTGCCACCAGTGCGGAGCATCACCAACACCGCTCGCCGGCCCCACGCCGGGGCTGAGGAAAGAAAAGCTCCCAAAAAGCTCGAAATCCGCATGAAACGTGCCCCCGCTTCGAGAGCATCGCTGCCTCCCTCCCACCCGCCAGGCACAGACACAAAAAGCCGCCTCCTCCCCACCCCCCGCGGGCTCTTACTCAGAGCCCGGCGCATTGTCAGACACCTTTCCGCATTTAGAAGGAGACGATACCGACACCTATATTTAGAGCAGGTACGGCATCGCCTTCCCCGGCCCCCAGCAGCACCGCGTCCCCGGTCCCCGATCCCACGCTGCCCGCCAGACCCGGCTCTCCCAAATTCCGCCACAGGGAGCAACGCTCCGGAAGCTTCAGGGTGAAGGCAAAACTGCTCACGGATGGCTGGAAGGGACCAGGTGATGCCCGTGTCCCCAGGCACCGCCAGGGACCTTCCCCACGGCTGCATGGGACATGGTTTGTCCCCAAGAGCCGAGAGGGGGGAGATGCAGGATCTGAGCCAAAGCCATGGAGAGGTCTGCCTGTGGAATTTTTGGGTCCCTGGGCAGGTGGTTTTTGGGTCCCTGGGCAGGTGGAAGTGTCTGTTTGGGAAGCAGCAGGGACCACTGGAGGCAGGAGGAGCTTTGGGCCCTGTAAGGGGTGCACGGAGGGCACTTTGGCCATTAGAAAGAGGGTCCATGCACGAGCCCTGGAGCAGGAAGCCTTCAGAGCCACTGGGATTTGCTTCTCACAAAGCAGAGCTCCTCCGGGGGAGCTCCCGAAGCGCTCAGGGCAGGGGCTGATCTGCACATGCAGGAGCAGGGCACTTTGGGCATCTTTCGGTCAGGAGAAGACACGAGCTACCCAGGACCAAAGCAAAGCCTGGCCAGAGCTGGACAACAGCCTCTTTGCTCAGCTGGACAACAGCCCCGAAGACCCAGACCACAACAACCTGCAGCAGAGCAAAGCCACGGGCAGGAGGAAGGGCAGGGTGAGGGCTGTGCTGCCTTCACCTGCCCATCCCCACGTCCCATCTCCACTCACGGCCACCACGCCTGGTCCAAAGGCACCGAGCATCCCCCAGCCCACAGAACAAGCCCTTCCCTGAGGCTCCAAAGGCACAGCACCCTCCAGCTCCCAGTGGTAGCAGAAACACACCACTAGTCACCAGGGTGAGCCACCCATCGCCACAGGCCACCAGCAGCACCTCCCCGGGCTGGCAGGCACAGCACTGCACCCACAGCGTGGATCGCTGAGAGCTGACAGCACATCATTACCAGATTAATTAATGACTGGCACTGGAAGGTGGCCCTGTTCTGCATTTTCAGTGTTTGCAGGAGGGCTGAGCCAACCTGCTCACCCCCTGGACAATGCTCCTTCCCAAAGTCTCCCCAGCTCTTGGACACCCACCTGCTCCCCCCCACCGGGGGCACGCACACCCAGCCCCCCACGGCAGCCCTTCTCCAGAGGGGTGCCAGGCCCCCAAGAGGGCAGAGGCCATGGCTGCAGGGGAAACTGAGGCAGGGCTGGTGCCGAAGCCAGACGCCTCTGCCCGGAGGACAGACCTTAAGGTACATCATGCACTCACAACATCTTCCCTCCCCTGCGGACATGGATATCTTCTTTTCCTGGGAAAACAAGCAAAGAGGCCTCTGAGAGGTTTGCCATCACCCCCTTGGCACTGCTGGTGCCAAGCGAGCCCTACTCCCGGGGACAGCTCTGTCCCCATCCCCTGGGCACCCCACTCCTGCAGGCACTGAGCTGCCCAGGGAGCCCTCGCCACAGCCCCCTCGAACAGAGAAAATGCAATTCCCACCGCTGGAAACACCTGGGAGAGGGAGCAAGGTGACATTCCCAATGCTCTGTACAGCAGCCCCCCGGGGAGGCTGGGTCCTGCCCCCACCAAAGCAGGGTGCAGGCAGCCCCCCGAGGGGCTCCCCAGCGCTGTCAGATGATTACAACAAATCTATGTATGTGTATATCTTTATCTATACAGCATATAAATATATATACACACACACACCCCGTATATACACACACAGGCACACCTAGAGTTCTCCGTATATAAATAAATATATGTCGGTGGGACACAGGATACATTCGGCAGCACTGAGCCCCCCACCCCCAGTACAAACCAGTTTTGCCCCCTCTGGCAGCCAGAGCTGCTCTGGTCTGTCTGGGTGCATCCCAACCCCTCATCCCCTGCACCCCGCCATCGCATCTTGCCCCTTTTCCAGGCAGGATGAGACCCTCAGGGAGGGAAGTTCAAAGCCACAGCAGCACAAGCCCAAGCGACAGAGCAAAGGGGGTCCCTTGCATCCCTTTGCTGGGACTCTCCGGCCTTAGGGAGCAAAAAACCATCGGGATGAGCTTTCCCGGGGATCCCTCTTGGGGCAGGGAGCGGGGCTGCGGCCGGGGGGGGCTCTCCCTTGTCCCCCAGCACACAAACCCGGCCGAGCCTCTCTGCCCCCCATCAAATGCTTCTCTGTGCAGAAAAAAAAAGTGATAGTAATAAATGAAAGTCGACAGATTTTAATTTTTTTTTTGCACAAAGACTATTTTTTTTTCTGTTTCTTTTCTTTTTCGTTGGCTTTTTTTTTTTTTTTTCCCCCTCCTTTTCCTTCCCCCTCCATTCCGGTCGGTTTGGGTTTGTTTCTTTTTTTTTTTTTTTGTTTGGTTGGTTGGGATGTTTTTTTCGTTTGTTTTCTCCTCTTTTTTCCCCCTGCGTTTGGTTTTGGTTCGTTAGTTTCATTCCCAGGCGTGGCGAAGAGCATGCATTGGAGAAGGGCAGGGCGGGGGGCAGCCGAGGTGGGGTCGGGTCGCGGGTTGCGGCGGGGCAGCTTCTAGCACTTGTCGTCTTCCTCGGTGTCGCTGAGCACGTCGATGCTGGCCCCGCACATGACGCCCTGCGCCGCCCCTCGCCGCCGCCGCCGGTAGTGCCCGTTGGGCATCTGCCAGCTGTGCCGCAGCGGCGGCGCCGAGCCGATGGTGTTGGAGCGGCCGAGGCTGGTGGCCACGGCCGCCTCGAAGGTGAGCGTCTCCTCCTCACCGCAGTCTGAGGCGTGCGAGTCGTCGTGCAGCGCCAGGTAGGGCTCCGAGATGTAGCGCTGCGGCGTGGACTGCCGGCTCTGCTTCCCCGCCGGCGAGCTGGAAGACTCGGCCGGGCCGGCCGTGTTGGGATCCAGGGTGGAGGAGAGCAGCGGCGAGCCGCCCTCGCTCTCGTCGGCGGGAGGAGAGGCGTCCCCGGCGTGCCGCAGCATGGAGGCGTAGGACAGGAGGGGACGCGGCTTGGGGGGCACCGGCGGCAGCTGGCGGCGGCCTCGCCGGGGCGTGCTGGTGTCCGAGATGGAGGGGATGGAGCTTTCGCTCAGGGAGCCCATGCCCTGCAACGCACCGGCACACGCTGGGGAATGCAGGCAGCACCACACCACACCACACCACACCACACCACACCACACCACACCACACCACACACCGCGCCACGCCACGCCACACCGTGCCACACCCCCTCTCCCCCCACCCTGGGCTCCCGTGGAATCCTCTGTCTCGGAAGGGTGATTCTGCCCCATCCCTGCCTCGGGGTCCGCCCCACGATGCCCACGGAGATGCCACCCATGGAAAGCAGCAGATGGCGAGCTGTCAGCTCTGCCTGCGGCGGGTTTGGGAGTGCTTTTTATTTGAGCACCAGGAGCATGGAAGCGTAGAATATCCTGAGTTGGAACAGAGCACAAGGATCATCGAGTTCAGTCTCCATGGGCAGAGCTCATCGTGGTCTGTGGCTTCCTCACAAAGAGAAGCACGCAGGCAGGTGCTGATCTCCACGGTGACCAGTGACAGGACCCAAGGGAACAGCGTGAAGCTGTGCCAGGGGAGGGTTAGGTTGGATATTAGGAAAAAGTGCTTCACCCAGAGGGTGGTCGGGCATTGGCAAAGGCTCCCCAAGGAAGTGGTCACAGCACCAAGACTGACAGAGCCCAAGACGCGTTCAGACAATGCTCTCGGGCACATGGTGGGATTCTTGGGGCTGTCCTGTTCAGGGACAAGAGTTGGACTCGATGATCTTTGTGCTCTGTTCCAACTCAGGATATTCTATGATTCCATGCTCTTGATGGCCAAAAGCAAAAAGCACTCCCAAACCCGCCATAGGGAGAGCTGATGGCTCGCCATCTGCTGCTCTCCATGGGTGGCATCTCCATGGGTGGCTTCAAGCTCACTCAAGCACTGGCACCTCCAGGCTGGGACACCCTGACCTTGGCAGGGAGCGGATGCCATAGCAGCAAGAGGATCAGTATGAGATCCACCTCTGTCCCCAAATACTCTGCAGGGTGCCTGAGCAGCCCCAACCTGCTCAGCTCACGGGAGACACAGAGATGCCACCACCAGGAGATGAGACGGTTCAGAGCTCCCAGAATGGGGGCTTATCTTCCTCTTCCAGGGAGCTTTTTCTGTGCTTCCCTTAGTGCTTAGGAAGGGATCTCTGTCACCCACCTGCCTGCTGGGTGTCTGTGACCTGCCCTCGCTGGGTGACCGGGACTCGCGCCGCCGCTCCGGCGACTCCTCCTGTGCCTGGGGACTCCTCTCCTCGGAGTTGCAGCGGGAGATGTCAGGGGACAGCAGGTGCTTGCGCTCTTTGGATCGGCCCCGCTCCCTGCCCGAGCGGTGCCCTTCGGACCGGTGGCCTGCAGGACACCCACGTCAGTCCCCACCATCCCCACGTCAGTCCCCACCATCAGCTGGAGCATTTTTTTGGGGTTTTCTGGGCTCACCCGAGTCAGCGTTGAGGCGCCGGGCGGACAGCTGGAGCGAGGAGTGGTAGCTGCGCCGGCGGGACTTGTAGGTGTTGTCGCTGCTGCGCTCCATGGAGAACTCATCCAGCCAGGAGCTGTTGGGCCGCTTGTCCCGGATGGTGGAGAACGATCTCCGCATGGAGCTGGTGTCTGTCACCACCTGCAAGCAACCCCGGCCAGCCGGGGACAGCGTGAGCGCCAGGCAGGGCTGGGGGTCAGGAATGACCAGCTCACCCCCACCACGGGCATCGCCACCTGGTGGGATGGGGAAATTCGGGGTGGGGGCAGCCAGCCTGGGAACAGCCCCCCCAGATAATCTCTGCACAAATCAGGGCTGGCAGGAAAGCGGGGTTTGGCCTCGGAGCTCCTGGGCTCCTGTGCTGTGCTGCACAAGCAAAGCCAGTGGATCCAAGCCCAGGGGCCAGGGGAGAGCAGCAGCACCTCCCGCTGGGTGTGGGGACACAGAGGGTACCAGAGCACTGCCCCCCAGGCTGCCTCCCCAGCACCCCTCCCCATCAGGAAAACAGGGTCCAGAGGACCAATCATGGAGAAGATTGTTGGGAGAGAGGGGTCCCCCAGGGCCCCTCGCTCTGTGTTCATTTTTCCACTGCCACCACTTTTCCACACGCCTCCCTACTCTTCCTTTATTCCCACATTTATTTCCCCTGCACTCATTCCCTATCTCCCCGCTCATGCTGTTGCTTTATCTTCCCTTTCCTTTTCTTTCTCCCTCCCATGCTTCTCCTTCCTACTTTCTCCTCTCGTTACACCCTGTGTTTTCACATGTTATGGGGAAAACATCACCCCCTTCCATACTTCCTTTGCTTAATTCTAGCAGCTCTTTGCCACGGCAGCCTCAGGCTGTTCTCCATCTCCTCTCACCTTTCCTGCTCCCATCCCCTCCTTCTGGTCATCTCCTTTGCTGCTGAATGACCATGAGACAAAGCCTCCCTTTGTCTTCACACCCCCACAAAGTGCCACACCAGCACTTGGTGCCTGCACCAAGGTGAGAAAGCAGACCCAGAGACTTCACAGCAACACCAAACCCCCAAAAACACCTGCGTCTTGTGGGGGGCTGAGCACAGGACAGAACAACAGAGAAACCAGGCAGACAGATGAGGAGGCGAGATGCGGCCTGGGTTCCCCTGGACAGACAGAGAAGTGCACGTGTTGGGACAATGGGAAAGGACAGAGAAGGTGTTTCATCACCTGTGGTCATCTGACAGCTGGGCTGGGGCTCCTCGAACCTCAGCCAGTGCCCAGGGCTGGAGGAAAGGAGGGGGTGTCCCACTGTGGGGACAACGTGCCGCCTCCCAGCGTGGTCCTGGACCTCCCCCACGAGCCAGGAGATGGATCCCCCAGGCTGCTCTCTGCTGCCAGCATCCCCCTTGTAGGGCAACAGCAGCTCTCCTACTTGTGCAGCACCCAAAGAAGGGGAGCAGCTCCAATATCAGGGTGCTGGGGATGCCACGGGGCTCAGCACAGAGAGAAGCCCCAGCGTTTTCTGGCAGGCTTTGATCAGACCCGGCGCCTGTGGGGGCTTTGCTTGGTTTTACCTGGGGATCCACAGTGAGACGAGGCATGGAGGAGGCCCTCCCAGAGACAGCGTGGTCCTGAGTGTCCACGGGAAGGTAGCTGCCACGGTTAGAGGGCTGCACTCTTTGAAACTCCCTAACCTCTGGCTCCTGGAAATAAACACACAGCCAAGCTCTTGGGATGGGCTTGGAGCAGGGCAGCGCGCTGCTTTGGCCCTCTGGGCAGGGGACAGCCCTGCTTGCTCAGCCAGGGGCAGAATTTCAGTTGGCCAAAACCAGGTGGTAAAACACTGGCACAGGTTGCCCAGATAGGTGGTGGATTCTCCCTCCCTGGAAATGTTCAAGGCCAGGTTGGATGGGGCTCTGAGCAACCTGATCTGGTTGAAGATGATCCTGCCCATTTCAGGAGGGTTGGAACTAGATGAGCTTTAAAAGGTCCCTTCCACCCAAACTATTTGATGATTCTATGAAAAACAGAGTCTAAGCCATTAGAATTCATCACATTGCCAGTGAAAAATACTCTCCCAGTCCCCAGGTGAGCCCTGATGTGGTGCTGATGGCCAGCTGCCCTTGCACCTCTACAATGACAGTGGAAACCCTGCCCAGGTCTGGGGACACCCTGATTGCTCAGGGTTTAACTCCTCCTTTTCCCAGGAGGGGACAAATGGATGGGATTTGGTCTCTGACCCTGCTTCAAAAGCTTCCTGGCCACATCCCTGTTAAAAGAGCACACACTGCCCACAGCACCTCTATGCTTTGGTTAATTCCCAGTTTTTAGGGGACTCCGTGGACGTTCACGTTCGCTCATGGTGTCGATGACATGGGCACAGAGTGACCCTGGAGGCCACTAGAAGGTGACTTTATGGGGGCAGGGGGAGTCTCATCTGCCACCTCCCCACGTGGCTGGGGTGGCCAAGGCAGGGGACGCCCGCCTGTGTCATGCACAGGTGACACAGAGCTACAGACCCTGGGGACACGGACGGGGCTGGGGACGCACGGTGGTGCCACACTGCGTCGGGTGGTGCAGGAACGCAGACATGGAGATATATAGAGATGTGTGATATATCTAGAGATGTGATATATATAAATATGTGATATATATATATATACACACACACACAGACAGGCCGGCACGTGTGTGAGGCCGGACAGGGCTGCTCCTGCTGGAGACAGCTTGACAGCTTGGCTGGGGACTGGGGACACCACCAGTGACAACAAAATGGACACGAATCCGAAAACATCAGATACCATCACTCAGCACGGGGCAACCCACTGACATGAGTGCTCAGTGGAAAAAATAGCCTGTGGAGAGAAGGACATTTTACTGCAGGACACTGGTCATGGCTCTCGCCCCAAAAGCACTTGTGCTGCCTGGCCCCACGGATCAGGGATGGCTGTGTCCCCAGTGCCAGAGGCGAGGGGCAGAGCCCCCCAGCTGGAGGCCATCCAGGGATATTTGTCCCCTGTTTTGGATCTGTGCATGACCCAGCAGCTGCCATGCCTGTGCTGTGCTCACTCCCCACACCTCCCCGTGCCCACCAGCATCCGTGCTGGGACTGCAGAGGAGCAGTGCATGACTTTACCAGAGACTGGTGCTCCTGGAACTGCTCCTGGGCCGGATCCATGCACGCCAGCTGGAAGATCTCCTGCGGCGAGAGCGGGCTCAGCGAGGGGAACCCGCCTCGGCTGCTCCTGCAAACACAGCCCAGCTTCAGGGAGGCCACGAGCCGGGTTCTGTCATCCCTGGGACCACCTCTCCAGCAGCTCAGAGCTGGGGAGCCCCATGCCTGCCCCCCCAGGCTGTTGAGACCACATGTTTGAGACCAACATCATGTTCCCTGGAGAGATGAAGCTCTGCCCCAAGGCAGGAGAGGACACCAGTGCCCCGAGTCCTGCAGCAGCAGCAGGACATCCCAAGAGCAGTGACAGAAACCCTTATCACCTCATTCCCACCAGCCAGGGTGCTGGGATCCCCCAGTGACCCTGCACTGCTCAACAGCTCCTGGGGTTCAGCTTCACCCCTAGGTGAAGAGTGATCCTGCAGGAAGAGCATCTCCAGAGCCCTGGCCATCCCCTTTTGCCACCTCGGCTGCTGCTGGGGATGCTGACACACACCAGGTACCTGGAATCCTGCAAGAGCTCTGTGCCAGGAGATTTCTCCCTGCTCCCAGCAGCAATTTAACCCTTCCTGCAGCCCAGAGGCAGCTCCAAGAAGGAAACAGGGGCTGCAGGAACAGAACAGTGACAGGCAGTACTCACAGGCCCGAGAGGGTGTCCTGCTGGAGGTATGGCAGAGCCTTGGCATTGGAGATGATTTCCTGTGGCAGAGAGGATGGCTCCATGCGCTGGAACATGGGAGCATTCTTCTGCAGTGGAGAAAGGAAGAAACTCAGCCTGCAGGAAACGTGCATGAACATCCCCAGCCGAGCTCCCACCACTGGGAAAGAGGACACCGTGCTCGTGTTCCCTGTCAGGGACTGAGGGTGATCACAGACACGCCTTGCAGTCCCCAAACCCCGACCCGAGCCATGGGTTTCATCCCAGCTGGCTGCACATTTGGGTTGGGATGTGTGGGAAGCAGAGAGGGTGGTCTGAACGTCCCTGTCCTGCCCTGGCTGAGCCTCACCTGCTCCTCCAGCTGCTGCCGCTGCTTCTTCGCCTTGCTCTGCTTGTAGTAATCCATGATCATCATGGCTGCATATATTTTCCCAACAGTCAGGTCAGAGGCTGGGAGCATGAGAGGGAACAGAATGGGGTCACTTGTGCTGTAAGAGAAGGCACCATTGTGGATCCTGGGAAGAGCCCTGCTCTGGGGTACCCTGGTGACCCTCAAACTCTTGTCACTGTTCCAAAAGAAAGAGTGCTGAGCACCCAGGCACTCCCCAAGGAGATAAAATAGATGAAGATGGCTTGAGGTCATCATCCTGAGCCACCAAGGCACACGTCCTCATCGTATCATCAGGTGTGCCCAGCCTCCCTCCCTGCCATGCTCCAGAGAGGATTTACAGCAGACTGTGGCTTTGGCAGGAGTCGATCCCTGCAAACTGGGTGGTTTTCCAGAGAGTTCCCAAGCAGCCAAGCAGAACAAGGCAGAACAAACCCTTTCCCCACTTCTCCCTGAGCTGGGGATGGGTCAGGCCATCCCTTTGGGAAGAAGTTGCCATGGGGATGAGGGGAATTTGAAAGCAATGACAGCCCCTCCAGAGACTCACTTTTTGGCATGGGCACCAACAGGTCAAGCATCTTCTGGGACAGGTGAGGCCAAATGGTCAGGATCTCCTTTTGAAGCTCAGAGTCCAACTGCTGCCAATCTGCACCACCTTCAACAGCAGGGAGCAAAGAAATGGCCCACACATATCAAACCTTGGCACCAGGGTCCAACCAAGCCCCGCTTTCCCATCCTGAAGTGAGGTTCCACCTCAGCATCCATCTCCCTGGGCTGGGAGGGCCATCTTGCATCAGCGAGCCTGGTCTCCTGCTCCCACAGGGAAAACTTTCCTACCATCCCTTCCATATGTGCCTCCATCTCCCCATCCCCTGCCCTCCCACTCAAAGCTGCCACCTTCAAGCTTGCCTTGGGTCCGTCTCTGCAGCTCCAATCCTACTCCAGCCCACACACACCTGCTGCTGCCCCACTTTCTTTTTGCTGGTGAGCAGATCATGTGCTGGTGGAAGAGCAGCTCCTCTTGGTAAATGCTGAAATGCTTGGTGAGGCTGTGCACGGAGAGCAGAGTTCTCTGGCCAGGGGTTTGCTGAGCTTAGGAAGCCCCGGGATCATCCGAAGCTGTCAACGTGCCCCAACAGAGCCACCCAAGCACAGGGCAATTTGGGTGAGCTGTAGGAGGCCCAGGTTCAAATCTCTGCTTTGTCTAGAGGGGTTTGAGCCCATCCTTGCTGTCTGAGCACTGGGCTTTGGATGACATCTTGCCCTGGGTTGGGTTTTCTTCCAATAGGTGAGCTGTTCCTAGGGGATGTTTTATTGAAAATGCCGTGTTTCTGCAGGAAGTTTTTGATGTGATGAATCACAGCCTTTCCAGCAACAGCAACAAAGCAGGTTTTCCTGCTCTGAACATTTTATCTTCCCTGAGAGAGAGAAAGGTTTCTTTTCCCCACAGCCTGAGGAAGCTGAGCACGTATTTTCCATCCTTGGTTTGGCTTTTTACATGGGGAGGAAGGGGAATTCTCTCTCTCCTCTATTATACAGTGGACACCAAGCTGTTTCTTTTGTCTAGAAACAGCATCTGACAAAGAATTCTCTACCTCTTCCCTAAAGAAATAGATTTTTTTTTTAACAGAAAGTGGCAGAAATTTGCCTGTTCAAGGTACTTGCTCCCATCCATGTGCATCCAGGCTCTGGGCAGCCAATCCCAAATTAGCTGTGAGGTCCTCAGCCCGGCCAAAGAGAAAGGAACATTTTTTGCAAGGTGATAGGACAAGGAAGAATGATTTTAAGCCGAGTGAGGGTAGATTGAGATTGGCTATTAGGAAGAAATTCAGAAGGTGGTGAGGCCCTGGAACAGACTGCCAGAGAAGCTGTGGATGCCCCATCCCTGGAAGTGTCCAAGGCCAGGCTGGATGGGTGGTGGAAGGTCTCCCTGCCCATGGCAGGGGGGTGGAACAGGATGATCTTTAAGGCTCTTTCCGACACAAACCACCCTGGGATTCTACAAAAGGACGATGGTTGCTCCTCAACCCTGCTGGCTCCATCCCCTCTCTGCCACAGCCTTTACCTTTGGCAATTTTGATGTCCAAGGCCGTGCGGATCAGCGCCATGAGGGTGGAGGTGAAGTGCACCGTCATGTCCTCGGCCACGGGCATGTTCATCAGCACCAGTCTCTGCGCAAGAGAGAGAAGAAAACAGCGGACGGAAAACAATATCGAAAAACACATCGACCGGGCTGGAGGAAAAGAAATTAAACATTAAACGAAAGGGGGGGGGGGGGAAAAAAAATCAAAATTTAAAAAAAAAAATAATTAAAAAAAAAATAAAAAAAAATAAAAAGCAACAAGGAGTGTCAAAACAGCACAGCCAAAAAAGAAGGGCAAGGATCACCCCAACGCACCCGGCCCCGCTCCCTGGCTCCTTCCACCCCAGGACACCGGCTCACTGCCTTCCAGGGCTCCTCCTGCGCCCCAGGAACGGCCCCTGAGCCCCCCTCCCCACGGCACCGGGGCTGCCACAGCACCCCCTGGCACTTTGGGGAAGACACACCTGATCCGTCAGGGATGCGGGCAGGTGGGATGTGCGGGAAGGGGAGATGGGCTCAGGTTTCCGTTCCCGGGTGGTTTGGCTTTCCAGCTCTCAACCCTTCCCACCTGGGGCAGGGGAGAGGAGGGTCCCTAACCTTCAGGGACTTCAGGTCGGCTGGATTCCTCTAGCATGCTACATCCTGGCACTCCCTTTTTGCGTCTTTCAGAGATGAAGTTTGCCAGCACATGCAGGGGGTCCAAATTATCCATGGGTGGGGAAGGGAAAGGAAGGGGAAGGGGAGGGTGGAAAAAGTGCAGAAGGAAAGAGAAAAGGGCAACCAAGGCAGGTTAGACACGCCATGCTCCTTCCCCACCCTGGGCAGGCGGGGTGCAAACTGAAGTGACCAGATCCACTTTCCAGAGAGTATATTTTGCTTTGTGAATACCTTGGGTCAGCCCTTCCCTGCCCATTCCTTTTCACCCAGCTTCTCATGTCCCTTTCCTGCTTTCAAGCCTCCCTTTTTCCCCCCTGGAGAAGTGTGATGGTGGATGTATTGCTGCTTGTGTGAACAAACACGTGAGAGCCGGAGAGCGTGGAAGCGTGTTTGGAAGTGTGCAGGCACCCCTTTGTGCTAGCCCTGCTAAAAGGCCAAGAAAACCCTAATTTCCTCCTCGACAACAGATCCTCCTGCATCTCTGGGTCTTGTCCTGGCAGCTGCTGCCGTCAGAAAGCCACGCAGCTCCCACAGCACATCCTCCTGGTGCTCCTGATCCATGCCTACGCAGCCGGGACCTGACTGACAGCCTCCACTCTGGGTGGGACAACTCAGAGCTGCTTTTGGAGGGCCTCTGGCTTTGCCTTGCACAAGCCATCCCTTGGACAGCCCCTGCTGATGGTCCTGGCTCCCCACGCACTGCAGGCCTGCTCCTATGGGATTTGGGATTTGTCCCCACTGCTTCCCATCTCCGTGGGCTTCTGCACCAGCTGGGATGAGGACGGTTCCAAGCCGCTGGGGATGAACTCCTAAGGACATCTCACTCTCCTAACTGTGCTACAGGGTGGTTCCTCACCTCACCTCACCTCACCTCACCTCACCTCACCTCACCTCACCTCACCTCACCTCACCTCACCTCACCTCACCTCACCTCTTCCAGCCCTCCCACTTCCACACTACTGCTGATCCTGCCCCTCCTTTTCCCCTCGGAGCTGCGAGTGACCACGGCAGCGTCACATGAGCGGGCAGTGGAGAGCAGCCAGCGTGGCCAGGGCTCTCGTGGGCACACCAGGCTCCCCAGGAGTGAGCCAAACACATGTTGGACACCCCAACAGCTCCCCGGCTTCCCCGGTCCCACCTCCCGCAGGTGCCCCGGGCTCCTGCTCGGCTCTGACCCCCAGAGAAGGAAGGGTTGATCTACCTTATAGGCCACTTTGGAAGGACATCTCTTGCCGAGGCCTAGCGGTGGTGACATAAGAGTCAGCATTTCATACATCTCAGTGTAATGGATTCGGCCACTGCTCATGGAGGGGGAAGGGGAGGGAGGGAGATGCAGAGAGAGGAGGCATTCCCAGAGAGCGGAAAAAACGTACAAACGAAAAATAGTACAGGAAAAACAGGAGAGAAAAGAAAAACAAAAAAAAAAACAAACAAAAAACAAACGGACAAACAGGAAAAGAACAGGAAACCCGTTAATCAAGGCAAATCATACATGAGAGACTGTCCTGATGTGGATTTATAGCACTGCTCACACAGACCCAGGAATGCTGGCAGAAAGCGACTCACCCCTCTCCTCTCTGCTGCTGGCCTCAAGCTCCTGTCTGTCTACCAGCCTGGGACGACTCCTCTGGTCTCAACCCCTCTCCTAAAGCCCTCCAGCAGCCCCCACCTCGTCCCACAGGTTCCAGGGCTGTGTGCGAGTGGTATAAATCAGATACACGGCACTCGAGCCATGGGTTATTTGAGATAAGGGTGCTTTGCACCACGGTGCTCTGTGGCCTCCGGAGCGTCTTCCCTCCCGGGGGGGGTGCCTGGTATTGCTTGGCATGGCCACCTAACCCATAGCCAAAGGCTGTGTATCCCCAGCTCGTGGGGCTCTATGCAATTGGGAGGCAGCATCTTGCATAGAAGGCAGTGGGCCAGGGTCACTTGTCAAAGGAAGATGCCCAGTTGCTTCCGTCTGGCTCTGCGGATGGACCGCTTTCCCACCATGCACCAGTGCAAAAGGCATGCTGAATCGGCTGGAAAAAAAAAACCGGGAGGAAAAGTTGGGCATGCCATGCTCCCGCCCTGGCTCTGTCCCACATGCGGCTGCAAGTTCCACCAGGTTGGAGTTTAAAGAGTCTCAGCAGAGGCAGCTGTTTGGGCCTTCCAACATGGGGGCTCGTTTGGGTTTCCCACGGGAGCAGTTAGGGCGGGACCCCCTCCCCGCCCCGCCCTTGCACTCCTCTGCTCCATGAGGACCTGCCTGGGATTGCTGAGCAAGGAATGCCACCAAAAACGGGCCACCCGAGGCTGCCCTCTGCCAGCCTGGGGGAGCTGGGCTGGGTCTCCCTCTCTCTGCACGTCCACATTTCCCAGGGATCCTGGAATCAGTCACCTCTTCTTCCCCCCTGCTGGGCTCGCAGCCTGCACTGCAAGGTTCAGGAGGGTCAGTGGCCTGGGGCAACCTCGTGACACCAAAGGCATCCACCCTCACTGCCGGCCAGGAGCCCATCCCAGCTGGGGTGCCCCGTGAGGGAGGGCACTGCCAGAAAATTAAGCATCCCCACGGGGTCTTGGCTTCTTCCCTAGAATGTGCTCAGAGCAGTGTGGAAAGGGGAGACGAGATCTCCTCAGGGTTTGGAAGCAGCCCCCTGGTCAAAAAGGCCCCTACCAAGGTAAGCCCTGACATTTCAGGTGTGAACAGAACTGGTGACAGGAGCTTTCTGGGGGGCAGGCACAGAATGGGCTGGGCCAGTCACACCCAAAAGATGGTTGATAAGAACACTGAAGAATGATAAGCAGGGTGATCAAGAGGAAATATCCAGGAGTCCGCAAGCAGCACCTTGGCAGAGCTGGATGAGCACCAGCTCAGGGTGAGATGACTAAAATTTTCATGCATGAATTCAGTGCATTTAGGGAAGCAAGACAGTGATCTTCCAGCCATCCTTCCTGGCAGGGGGAATTTTGGGGAACCCAGCACAAAGCAGGCGCTGCCTTTCGCACCGAGATCCTCCACACAGCGAAGGAGGAATGGAGTCCATGAGAGGAAGACTCTTGGTCAGGGACCAAGAGGGATCACATGAGAACTGCACGCTTTGCTGCTCCTCAGAACAGAGATCTTGGAACTTTCTGAGCAGCACAGCTGTGCCCAGATGCCACTTCCCCCAGAGTGAAGCACAGGCAGGCACATGGAACAACATCCATCTGAGCAGGAAGACTCCCAAGAGCTGGTCCAAGCACGGGCACATGTGGGCTGGGGGATCTGACCCATCTGTGTCTGGACAGAGATGTGACCCACAGCTGCAGCACAAGGTGGCCTCTAAAACCACCAGGGATTAATGGCTTGGCCCTGAGAGAAGCCTGTGAGTGGCAGAGGAGGAAATGTGGGAGACAGGACACCTGTCCTCCTGTGGCTGTGCCACACAGGCTGTTAGCAAGGGAGCAGCAGGAGTGCTGTGAGAGAAAGTTCAGGAAGAGGTGAAGTCCACAGGGATATTATCTGTGGAGCATTCACCTGGCAGGCAGGGCAGGCTGTGGTGTGCAAGCTGACTTGGCGTTTTGGGATCTGGCAAGATGCAAACAACCACGTGGATTTTTTTTTTTCCATCTTTTGGGAATTGTTCCAGGGCAATAGGAACCCCTGAAAATCTCGTGTTCTTGACATATCTCCTGCACAGGGAGGAGGAGACCGAGGTAACACAAGGTAGAGATGGGGATGGTCTCCCCCACATGACTGTTCTCTTTGCTTCTGCCTCTCCTTGAGTTTATCCACCTTCAGTGCTCTGCCCATCCACAGTCAGCAGAAATCCGATCGCTCGGAGTTCCCTCTTCCAAGGAAGCATTACAGGGACCCCTCTGAGCCCCAGGTGATCCAGCTTAGGAGAGCAGCATCTGACTCCTCCCCAAGGTGTCTTCTGCCTGCAGGGACCTGAGCAAGTGTCCTCAGCCAAGCTGCCATCTTCTGCCAGGGATGCAGCAGCAGAGAAGAGTGGAAAGACTCCAAGAAGCCCTTCCTGGAACAGATGACCCCATCTGAGATTCCTGCAAGAAATCTGCTGTTCCTAAATTCATCTTCCTAAATCATCCGGGCCTTGTCTTCCTTGTGCTGCTTTGCCTCTGGCAAAGCCATCCCCACGTCCAGCTGTGGAGGGTGACAGAGCTGTTCCTGGGGTGTCATCTGGAAGAAAAGCCTTTCTGATGTTTCCAGAAGGATGTGGTGACTACACCACACTGCAGCAAGGAACCCTCCTCCTCTGCAGAGGCAAGAGCAAGGGCTGGGGTTGTCCGAGCTCCCTCATACAGCCCAGAAGCCGTGAGGGATGCAGAGGGAAGAGCAAGCTCTGTGATTCATCCTTCTGTGCCACAGGCACAGACAAAGGTGTCATGGCACTTCAGAGAATGCGGCAGGTGCAGGACTTTGCTCAACCACCACCCCAAAATAAAGTTTTAAAAAACCCCTTCAAGTCAGAGAGACACAAGGAGACCAAATCGCTGCCCTGGACTCATGGCCACAGCCAGGAACTGAGCTCAAGGGAGAGGAGCTGCCAAGCTCCAGAGGTGTGCCCTGGTGTCACCATCTCCCAGGCAGATCCAGCAAGCTATGTGCAAGACTAGCAAGAGTCCTGCTCCTCAGAGACGTGACTGTTTGTCCTCCAAAGTGCCACACTTGAGGACAGGGCTGTTGGATACAGCACAGCATCCCCCAGGGACAGGGGTCACCCTGGCCTCCTCGCCCTCCCCCAGCCCTCACTGTCCAAAACAACAGCAGAGTCCCCAACATCCTCCAGCCTTTGCTCCCTCCTTCCCTCCTGAGGAGCAAACCCTCCCAAAAACCTCGTTGTCCCACGTGAGGTGCTTTGAGAAGTCGAGCAGGGACAGTGGCATTTGGCCTGGCGCCCCTCGGGGCTCTCTGCACCGGTGGAACCGGGGCGGGGGGCTTGCTGGGGGGCACAATTTGTCAAAACCCACCCCAGGAGGCTCTGAGCCCCCCCCCGACCCCACTGATGCCTCCCCTGGAGGGGAACAGCTGCTGGCTCTGGGAGGCAGTGGACCTCTTTAAACTCGAAGGAAAGCAACGTCAGGGTTCCCTGGGGAGGCGCGGTGGCGGTGGAGCGGGGGAAGGAGGGGTGGATGGTGTGGCCCGTGGCCAGGTCGTGGCGGAGGACTGGGAGGCAAACCTTGCACGCCACCCTGTAGGGGCAGTTCTCTCCTAGGCCCAGAGGAGGCGAGATCACCCGTACTAATTTGTACATATCCTTATACGAGATCCTGCCGCTGCAAAGGAAGCACAGGTGGGTTAATAGGACACTGAGAGGGTGGAGGGGAGGATGGAGAGCTTAACGGGGGGATGCTGGGGCCATCTGTGGGGCAAGAGCCCCAGCAGAGCACAGCTTTTCTCCTGCTGGCTCTGTGAGACCCAGAAAGGAGAAAGCCGTGAGCATCAGCTACTGCCTTTTCCACCATGAGAGCTGGCTCGTATCTCCTCGCACTGTCCCATCTTCACCCTGGAGAAGGTTTTGGTGGTGGACACCATCCCGTGACCCTTCCTCATTGTGCCCCTGACCCCTGCGCCTGGTGGGAGAGGGCTGGGACTTTAGACAGGGTGAGCCTGCAGCTTGGTGGAGTTCTAACCCGTGGAGATGTGCCCCGTCACATCAGCAGAGCCCCTGTCCTCACACAGCCAACTCTCCGAGACCCACGAGGTCCCAGCGAGACTGGCAGCTGAGCCACTTGTGCCTCCAAGATCTGGGGAACCTGAGACAGGGAGGGATAATGTGACCAGCTGGTGGCACCTGGGGCTCTCGAGTCCAGTCCTCTGCTCTGACCACCAGCCCAGCTCTGCCGAGGGTGCACATTATTAGAAGCAAACCTCCCCAAATGCACACCCCCCTTTCCTCCCACAGAAGCACACGTGCCCAGCGCCGGTGCAGCCATCCCAGGATACGCCGCATCCTCCCGCACCGCGGAAACAAGGAAGCAGCCGGGGCAAGGAGCTGGCAGGGGGGGTGCAGGATGCTGAGCTCCCCACTCTGCTCCAGCCCAGAGCCCTTCGGGAAGCGGGACCACGAAGGGTGGAAGTGCTGAGGTGCAGCTGCTGCAGCCTCCCGGGCATCCTTGGACAAGCTTGGAGGGAAACCACGCGGGGAGGCGAAGAGCGGCGTCACCGTCCTACCCAGCGCCTTTGCCTCTGGTTTCTGTCTCCCTGCTCTTCTCCCATCCCCTCTCCGTTGCTGGCCAGAGGTGAAGAACCAAGCAGACCCCAACCATCTGGACAAAAGGCATCCCTGCTCCCCCCTGGTGCTGGATGTTGGCCCCGTGACAGCTCCGTGGGATGGTGCCACTGTTGGGATGCGGTGGGAGCTGTTGGGATGTACTCACCCGTTCCTGGCCCGGCACCGGGGCCAGGGCTGCCAACACTGTCTGCCGTGTCCCCTAACCACTGGCTACAAGCATGGCTTGTTCAGGAATCAGAGGGGCATATGGCATGGACAGGACAGCTCAGGCTTGTTTTACAGTGGCTCCTGGACACCGAGGCCACCATCATGGGCGATGAGAGGGAATCGGGTGCCTGGTGTGAAGAAACCCTTCCCAAGAGCCACCCCACAGCTGGGTGTTTCACTGCTCCACCTCCTTCATTTCTCTGGTTGGAACTGATATTGGGCATAAAAAAATACCTTGGCTGGGGCTGGTCTCCTGAGGGCAGGACGTGGAGGCAAAGAGTCTCCCAAAGGAGTGTGTGGGGTTGCCAAGGCCAAGAAGTAAGATGGCACAGGCTCCCTGGCAGTGGTGGATCACGGCCCCAAAGAGTCCCTGGGCTCTGGAGAGGGCCACACGAGGCACCCTGGCGGTGCTGGGGCTGAGTGAAGGGCAAACACGTTCCCAGAGCTGCCAAGGGTCCCCCATTGCTCTAGGGGTGCCTGGGATGGTCCCAGAAGGAGGAGCAGTGGAGAGCAAGGCCTCTGCAGCAGCAGCAGTAGCAGGAGCAGAGCCAAAATCTGGCCACCCAGGGTGTGTATGGGCCCTGTGAGCCCATCCCACTGCTGGGAACAGGCTGCTGCCTCCAAATGGGAGCCCTGTTCTCCAAGGCCCTCATCAGCAAGGGCAGGAGTGCAGCAGCCAAAGCCCTCCCATCTCCAGAGGGGTGTGTGGGCTGGCCAGCACGGAACACAGCCCCCCAAACACGCCCCAGACAATGTCCTGTGCGGGTGGTTTGGCAGGAGCCCAGCAGATCCCCACGGGCGGGAACAAGCCCCGCTCAGCCCTGCTCTTACCAGGAGCTGTGGGTGCTGGGGACCAAGGGATGGAGCCAGTCTCAGGGCAAAGGCTCCCAGCTGGTGCTGGGGACAGGAAAGGAGGCTGAGAGGGAGCTGCCTGCTGGGCAGGGAGGAGAGGAAGAGCAGGAACGTCCAGCAGTCAGGATGAACACCCCATGGCAAACTGAACATCAGCCAAGACGCCTGTGCCACCAACCAGTACAAGAACCAGCTGCTGCCCTTGTAATGACCACGGGTGACAGCAGCACACCCCTGACTATCCCAGACATCACTGAGAACTACAGTTCCAGTAGCAGAACACAGAGACCCTGGCTTAAAACCAGCTCTGAGAGGTTGCTTGGGAGAGAAGGAGCTGGCTACATACCACGCTGCTCGGTCATACTCTGCCCAGATCCGGACAAACTCATCCAGATGGTGAGGGCCCAGGATGGAGGAATCCCGTGTCAGGTACTCAAAGTTGTCCATGATGACTGCCACAAACAGGTTGAGCATCTAAATGAAAGGGAAAAAAGCAGAGAGAAAGGAAAGCGGTGTGGGGAGGGATCAGAGAAGGGAAGGGAGAGAGAAGAAAGAGTGATTGTGGGAAGGTGGTGGAAGATGACCTGATGGCTGGGGTGCTGACAAGGGGGATCCCCAGAGCCCTCAGAGGAGGCAACTCACCAGGAAGGAGCAGAAGAAGATGAAGGACACGAAGTAAACGTAGGCTAGGTCAGTGCCGCAGCGCTCGTTCTCGTTCTGCCCGGACGTCGCCGTCGTGTCCGGCTCGCAGCCTTTGCCCTCCAGGCAGGACAGCATGATCTCCTGCCACGCCTCTCCGGTGGCACTCCTGTTCCCAACACAGCCCTGTCAGCAGCTCGTGGTGGCACGGGACGGAGCCAGGATGCCCCCAGGAGAAACCTCACCACGCCCTGCCCAAATGGCACGCGGAGGAACATTTTCCACGGCTGCTCACCTGAAGAGGAGCATGAGGGAGCCCAGGAAGCTGCGGAAGTTGTTGTGCCGGTTAATGTGGCTTTCCTCGTCTAGTTTGATATTGCCAAAAACCTACAGAAGGGAGAAAGAGGGCTCAGCTCCTCAGGCAAGAGCTCGTCAGCCAGGGAAGCAGCTGCACATTCACATTTCTGTCCTTGAAAACATTCCAGGTCAGGCTGGACAGGGCTCTGAGAAGCCTGATCTAGTGAAGATGTCCCTGCCATGGGGTGGGACGAGGTGGCCTTTAAAGTCCCTTCCAACCCAAAGCATTCTCTGACTCTGTGATTGCACAGAAAGTACCCCAGCAAACACAGGCTGGTGCACAGCCAGCGTGCCAAGGAGCTGGTGCCAGGCAGCCATCGGGGAAGGAGGCTCTCCTCTCCTTGGCAGGGATCTGCTGTGGGTGGCAAAGGCTGCGAGAGGCTGAGCTACCATGGAAACAGGAGCATGGAGGGCCTGGGATCAGCTGAGTCCAACCACTGCACATCCATCCCTCGATGCCATCTGAGCACCACACGGCACCCAGCGAGCCCAGCTACGCTGGAGGTGCAGGGACAAAGTCCCACCATCCTGGGTGGGTGCTGGGTCACAGTCCTGGACACTCCCAGGAGCTCCTCCCTTGGTGGAGAAATGGTCTGTGATGCTGGGGTCAGGCACAGCCCTGCAAAAAGGGTGGGGAAGGGCTCAGGGAGGGAGGGAGGGACAGACCCCACCACCCCCAGGGCCAAGAGAGGCAACAAAGATCAAACTGTGGGCAATATTCTAACAACAACCCTCAGCCAAGGCTGTGGTAAGACATACCGAACATTCGTAAAGTGCCTCAAATTGGAAATATGTGCTGTTATTACTGTTAAATATTTATTCCCCTTTCCCTGAACCTAAAAATACACCAACTGCAGAGTATTTTTTCCCTTTACAGGTTTTTTGGAATGTGTAATTGTAGAATATTTTCTGCCTCCAGCTATTTTGCTCAAATAACGCCCACAGACTTTACTGCTTGGGGATTTGTTCACAATGGTGTTAAAAAAAATAAAAAAAAATAAAAAAAAAAATCTAATACTACCACCCAGCAGGGAGGGGGGCTGAGTCAGATGGCGGCTGTTTAGGAGAACACCTGGAGCCGATGCCGAGGTGTGTAGGACAGGGTGGCAAAAATCAGCCACGGCACTGGAAGATCCTAAACAGCAGCACTGCCAAGAAGCACAAGCCAGGGGCCTCTGTCACCCCAAAATCAGCTCCTCTCAGGGGCTGGGTACTGTGGCAGCTCATCGGGCAGCTCCACATCCCCAGCGCTCGTCGTCGAGGATGCTTTGTCACATCTCCAGCGTGGGATTTAGTCACAGCAGAGGCGAGCCAGCCCTGGAGCTGAGGGGTTCAGCTCACGTGCCTCTTATTCACCAGCTGGAGCCTGCGAAGCTGACGCCTCCCTGTGCTCTGCAGACCCCCCGCCAGCTGGGACATCACGGCAGGGCCCTAGATGTGAGCACCCAAACAGTGGCGCAGCGACAGGGACAAGATGGATAGCAGAGGCCCAGCTGGGTCCCCAAGGCCACATCTCCAAAGGTACCAGTTGGGAAGGCAGCTGTGCAGCTTGACTGAACAAGCCCGTGGCAGTTTCCCCAGGGCATGTGGCCCTGCAGCTCCCAGAGCAGCTGTTCCATGCTCAGCACCTTCCTGGCACTGCGACTGGGTGCGGCAATGACAGGCAGGCACAGGGCTCGCTGCTGTGTGCCAGACTGGGGACATGCCGGTGTCACCGTCTGTGCCAGAGGGACGCACACGGACACGTCTGTCTCACCTGCATCCCAATGATGGCGTAGATGAAGAAAAGCATGGCAATCAGCAGGCAGACGTAGGGGAGTGCCTGCAAGAGAAGCAGATGAGTCATCTCATCTGTCACAGCTCCAGCCCCAGAGGAGTACAAAACACACAGGTGAGCTGTGCTGACCCTTCCATCCTACAAGGCCTTGGGGACAGCCCGTATTTGGGAGCAGCACCACACCCCCGTGGCCTGGGAAGAGGCCAGGGCACGTGAGACTGACCTTGAAGGACTGCACAAACGTCCAGAGCAGGATGCGGATGGTGTAACCCTGGCGGAGCAGCTTGATGAGCCGAGCAGCCCGGAAAAGCTTCAGGAAGCTCATGTTGAAGCTGCTGGTGTTCACCAGCTGGGAGGAGATGAGAGGGTCAGAGGGAGGTGGGAGCTCCCACCACCACCCCGCAGCCCACTGCTCCCAGCCCCTGCTTCACCTTGGTGTCCGTCAGGATGATCTCCGTAATGCTGCCGATGACCGTGATGAAGTCAAAGATGTTCCAAGTGTCCCGGAAATAATTCTGCAAAAGAAAGAGGGAGAGAGGCAATGTGGATTTGAGCTCAGGGATGGCAGCTCTGAAGGGCGCTGGGCCACGGGCCAAAGCTGCTCATGGACAGTGGTGGAGGCCTCGCAGCCCATTTGTATGCAGGCACAGTGCGGAACAGCGTCCTGTGTCTGAGACAGTGGCAGACCTGAGCAGGCCTGCAGCAAGCTCCTTTTCCTGGGAGGTGATTCATGCATCCAACAGACCACCCTGGCAAATGGGAGCAGGAAAAGTAGCCACAGCCTAGGTCAGGCTGCAACAGCTCGGCACATTGACCCTCACAGCCAGGAGGCTGCTTTGCCCTCCTCTTCACAGACACCTGGAGGCATCTCAGCCCCTGCTATTTGTGCAGCAGCTGGAACAAGACCAAACGTGGCCGTGACTGGTGCTACTGGGAGCAAGGAAGGTGGCTAGAAACCCTCCTGATAGTGGACTTTGTCTCCCACAAGCAGCAAAGAATAGCTGAAGAAAAAGCAATCCGTGGCTTCAGATCCCAAATGAGCAGTTGAGAGCTTGAGGACTGTGAATCAATCCGGGAGGTCTCACTGCTGCTCAGGTCTGGTCCAGCTGGCACAGCCCAAGGACAGGAGTGCACCAGCACCTCCTGACTTGTGGGGACAAGGGAGCACAGCCACCAGCACGTGCAGCAGCAGTGGGCTCTAAGAGAGCAGCAGCACAGAACACCCATGGTCCCGGCACAGAGCACAAGGCAAGAAGTGTGGCTTCCCCCAGCAGCATCCAGCACTGGGAAGTGCAGTGAGAACCAAAGGACTCCAGCCCAAAAGCAGCTCTCAGGCCAGGATCCAAAGTAAGCAGCAGCAACCTCGCGTTATTAACACCTTCCCTCTGTGATCTGTGCACTGCCAAAGTCCAAGTTAACACCCTCATAAAGAACAGGAGCAGGCACTCACCAGGAAGCCGAAAGCAATGATCTTGAGGACGCACTCCAAGGAGAACACCATGGTGAAGGCAATGTTCAGGTACTTCAGGGCCAGCTCATAGGTGTATGGAGCAGAATAGTACTGATGGAAACAGAGACAGCACTAGCCAGGAGGGGCTCTGCCAGCCTCTTGGCTGATGACTGTCCCAGCACAGACCTGACGTGGCCTATGTCTGCTGCCCTGGCTGCCTCCAGAATTCCTTCCTTTCTTCACCCCTCCCTCAGGACAGACCTGTGGTGGTCCATGTTCCGTGCCTTGGGGGCATCAAGAACATCTCCTCCTCACTCCCACCACCCCTCTCCCAGGACAAATGCCACTTCTTCTGAGAAGGGAGAACAGAGGAAATCCAGATCTGCCTGCAGTGGTTAAGAGGTCTAAATAATTCGGGTCATTTCTTTTAGAAAAGGTGCCACCTCCATTTCGGGTCCTGTGTTGTTTCACGTGGATGTGCCAAGGGAATTCACACCCAGACTCTGTCTCAAAGCATCTCCTCAACCAAAACACCCTCTGCTCCCATCCTGATAGATCCCACTGCTCCAAACGAAGAGGACAGCCTCACTCTGACCACCAGCTCACCTTCATCATGAGCACCACGGTGTTGAGGGCTATCATGGCCATGATGGTGTACTCGAAGGACGGGGACACCACGAAGTGCCACACACGGTACTGGAAGGTGTGTCTGTTCTGGGGCATGTACCGCGTCAGGGGCTTGGCGCTGATGGCGAAGTCAATGCAGGCCCTCTGCAACAAAATAACACCCATCAGACCCCGTGGACACCTGCGGGGTGGTGGCTGCCACAGATCTTTCCTTCATCATCTGGGAAGGCAGCTGGCTCCTGGGTTTCTCACCTGTTCAGTAGCAAGGGAGTTCCAAGCTCCCAAATTGCTAAAAACCCCGTGGAAATGTCCTCGCTCCCCCTCCCCAGACCATACCTCGTTCTTCTCCAGGCTGCACTCCTCCATCATTTTGTCTCCTTGCTCTTGGAAGGTGATGATGATGAGAGCCACGAAAATGTTGACAAAGAAGAAAGGGAAGACCACAAAGTAGACGACATAAAAAATGGACATCTCCATGCGGTTGCTGCGGCTGGGCCCGCGGTCCTCCTCCGTCACATCCACCGAGTGCTGCAGCACCCTGTGGGCAGAGAGGTGAAGAAAAGCAACCAGGGATACACCCATCACTTCCAGTGGGACCCAGCTCTGTCTGTCCACGCTTGTAGAATGACAAGGTAAAGCTCTGTCCTAATCTGCTTTCAAGGATGACCCTTTTAAATGGCTACAGCTTGTTTTATGGTGCTTTGCCGCGTCCCTCGTGGAAAATGGATTTTCCTGTGCTCTGCACACAGAGAAAAAAATATTGCCCAAACTCACATGAGCATTTAGAGAGGTCCAGTCCTACCGTTATCCCTAATATTGACTTAAAATATATCTCCAGGCCACGCAGAAAAGGCATTATACATCACTGACTCCCTAAGGAAGAAGCTAACCCCAGGCACAGCCCCAGCCTCACAGCGGGGCCAAAAGCTCTTTTGTGCTGGTTTAATTTGTTATCCTCCCCACCTCCCTGCCCAGCAGCTCCTCTCTCAGTCTCACTGGGTGTAACCTGAGCACCCCAACAGGGCTGTGACCACCCCTATTCAAGGGGACAGACGGAGCAGAATACTCACTGGGGCCACCCCTCGCCGGTGGACACCGTGAACAGGGTGAGCAGAGCCCAGATGATATTGTCGTAGTGAAACTCGTGCCGTTTCCACTCCCGGCATTTCACCTCCATCTTGTTCTTCTCGTGGTCCACGTAGTTCCCTCTGCAAGGTTGAGAGGGAGCAGTGACCTCGGGTTTTTGGGTTGCCAGGGTATGGGATGGTGGGTCTGAACCCTCGGGGTAGCGCGGGTGTGTGTGGGGGTCACCTCTCCTCCCACAGGGATAAATGGGGAGAAGCTGGATAACAACCACGAGGAAAGGGAGAGAGAAGGGGACAGTAAAACAGAAGAGAGAAGGAGGAAAGAACAGGAGCAAATTAAGAGCTCTGCACCCCATAGAAGGATGGGCCACAGCACTGAGGACAGGGCTCAGCCCATGCTGTCCCCAGGAGCAAGTCATGGCCAAGGACTTAAGAGGGAACCGCAGCAGACATGACCCAGCGCCCTGCCCTTGCCAGAGGGGCCAGAAGCACCAGACCTACTCCACAGGGCACCTACATGCAGTCCTTCTGCGTGTCCTTCGAGCTGTCAGTGCAGTAGAAGAACTTCCCCTTGAAGAGCTGCACGGCGATGACGGCGAAGATGAACATGAAGAGCTTGTAGACAATGAGGATGTTGAAGACGTTCTTGAGAGATGTCACGACGCAGTCAAAAACAGCCTGAAAAGAGAGGGCAGAGCTCACCCTGGGGAACCCACAGCCCTGGCAAAGGGCAGGACCAAGACCAGGCTACTAGCTGGGGAAAGAGGGAAAGAGCTGGGCCTTCTCCCAGGCCAAAAGCTATTTTGTGAATGAGGTTAACACCCAGAGTACCCACAGCACACGTGTAGGCAGCATGCAGCCCCTGAGACAGCACCAGGGATGGATATTTGTATCCTCAGTGTTCTCTGCAACCAGGGAAGCAGACAGGGGACCATCCTAATGATGCAATTAGCAGCACTCAAGACTAATTAGTGAACACTTCATCATTTCGCATCACCCCGAATGACAAGGCACAGCAAATACTTCTGCCTGCCACAGCAGCACGTTCCTTAGTGCCCTCAGCCCTGGTTCTCACAGCACTTCAAGTGGGGATTGTCCTTATCCCTGTTTCCTGATGGAGACAGGCACTTCCAGGAAGGAACTGACACGGGCTGACTCCATCCACTGATCAGGAAGAAAAGCTGGGGTCAAACCCCGTGTTTCTGGGGTGCCACCCTGGGTCTCATCAATCAGCCAAACCACGTACAAGTTAAAAAAAAGGGCTTCCTCGGTCTCACACTCTTTTTTGGCTCTGTGCCCCATCAGCTAAGGTAGGGAAATTCATAATCCTACCTGTGATGCAGAAATAATCCCATTATTGAGATGGGAAATCCCTCTCCAGTGCAACACCGTGACAGCACGGCACACAAAACCCCGAGCTGTTTGCAGCCTGCTCTGGTGGGAAAGATCAAAAACTTTACAAAGAGATCTGAGCTCTCCAAAACCAGGGCAGCCTGTTTTTCAGGAGAACATCTGGGCTTTGCTCCATTTTGTCCACTCAAGCCCCACTTTCCCTGGCAGAGGAATTACTTCTGGACACCTTGCAGTGGTCCAGGCTTGCTTTTAAAAACTCATTGCACCTCCAGACACGAAGCAGCCTGAAGGGTGGTGTGGTTGCAGACGGGGCTCCTAAAACACCCCAAGAACTTCAAAAACAACTTATTTATTGCTCCCAAGCAAATCACTGTGGTGGTCCCTGCTCCCAGGGAAGAGGAGAAGAGGATGTAAGGCAGGAGATGGAGCTCGTTACCTTCAGCTTGGGCAGTCTCTTGATGGTTTTCAGGGGCCTCAAGACCCGCAGCACACGGAGAGACTTGATGGTCTTGATATCGCGGCCCTTGTTGGTCCTGCCGCGTCGGAGGGAGGCACACGCACCCAAAAATGGAACAGAGACACAACGACCTTGTAGACCTGGGTGCCCTGGGGAGGTGAACTGCCAGCAACACCCCCCCAGCACGTGTGAAGATGGGAACAGGAGGGGCACAGCTGAGTGCTCAGCCCACCTAAACGCGGCTCCTCCAACACACGCGCTGGCAGCCGGCAGAGACAGAAAACAAGGCAAGCCTCTCTTTCCTGGGATTAGCACCCTTAATTAGTGACCTTAACAAACCCCTCGCTGTTGGAAGCAGTGCCAGGGCTGGGGCAGGCAGTGCCAGGAGGTTTGCAGGGCACAGGCAGCACAAGGAGGTTTGCCTCCCTCCTTCAGGCACACGCTGTTTGCAAACGGGGCTTGCACAGGGTCACCACCACTGCAAATTGTTTCCTACCAGTTGCAGGAAATTCAGAATGAAATGAGGGAGGTTCACTACAGTGCCAGGGAAATTGTGGGTGCCTCATCCCTGGAAGTGTTCCAGGCAAAGTTAGATGAGGCCTGAACAACCTGGTCTAGTGGAAGGTGTCCCTGATCAAGGCACAGGGATTGGACCCTTGGAAGGGTCTCTAAGGTCTCTCCAGATCAGGGCTACTCTTGCCTTCACCCCAAGTCAGCTGAGGGAGGCAGAGCTCACCAGGAGAATTCTTTAGAAAAGCCCCCTCATGACCCTCATTTCTTGAATATGATGATTATTCCCCAACCACAATACCAGAGTGGTTTTTTTCTTGTCTTTTAACTAAAGACTGATCTCAGGGTGGAGCAGCGAGGTCCTGGTGAAGGTGGCACAGCTTGGATCCACCAGGCACCCTTGAAAAACGTCAAGGAAATTGCTTGCAACAACAGATGCTCCCAATTACACAGCTCCTTGGCGAGGGTTAATGCAACAGGGAGTACAATAATGGGCTTAATCATTATGAGATGTAAACAAAACCACTAATTAATAGTCCTCCCTAGGAGCACAGCCCTCACATGCATGGGAAGCAACTGTACAGATGGACCTAGGACCCACTTTGCTCTTGTTTTACTCAGAAATAGGGCCTGGGTAAGGTCCTGGGCCATCTGACTGAGGGCTGGGGTGGGGGTTTGAGGGCAGCACTCAGCTGGTGCACGTTGTCACCAAGGACACCCCAACTGCAGTGTCTGACACCTGCTGAGGGGGGATCCCTCCAGCCCTCAGGAGTGCCTGCAGAGCAGCGTGCTGCAATCCCTGAAAATGCAGCTAAGGGTCAGCCCAGGTGTTGGACAGACTGACATCCACCTGCACCCACCCCTGTGTCCCCAGGAGCAGCATCCTGCAAGGATGCACCATAGTTACCCCAAGGCATTCCTGTCGGCGATCCAGCCCAGCAGCCACCAAGCAGCACCAGCAGAGAGATGGAAAAAGAAAGAGAGGAGGAAGGTAAGAAAAGTGTCAGGGGAGCTGCATGGGACCCCTGCAGCAGCTGCCCACCACCCCAGGAGAAAGGCACTGTGTGTAGGCCGTGTCGTACCCTTCAGGATGGGGCACATCTCCGGGGGGACTCATCCAGAAGCCCCTCCTGCCCTCCCTGCTGGAGGTTTTGGGTGGGGGGCATGAAGTGAAAGCTCTGCTGGGAGAGGAACCTGCATGGAGGGGGACAGTGGGCAACAGCAGGAAGGCACACGGCCCCCCTTAGCCAAGAGGTGTGGGGGTCAGTGAGCCAAAGGCAGGTGCCTCCAAGGGAACCTACCTGCAAGCCACAATAGCACCCTTCCAAATTCTGCTAAATCACCTCTACTGAGAGCTCCACTGATTAAGAGCCTGAGCTGCAGTACAGGATCTCCTGCAAGCCAGCTGGACACTCAGCTGGACAAGCCAGGGTGGGCTCCGAGGTCCCTGGTTGTAACCAAGCCTCTGTCCCTGCTCGAGCCAAGGCCCTGCCACGTGCACTCAGAGTGCTCAGCACTGGGGGCAAAGCCTGTAAGTAAAACATTTCCTAAGACACACAAAACTAACGCTAGCCCCTGGCTGTGTGTTAGTCTAACATGTGCAAGGAGTGCTGAAAAGGGGACAATTTAACTTTGCAGCACTTCCATGGTGGGATCTCTGCCCTGACCTGCCTCACACCAGGTTATTTTGCAGTACCTAGGGGTCCTTCTTTCTTCCAGGCCCTGGTGCCAATGGGCACAAGGAGATTCTGCAAGGAAAGAGGCCCCTCTGCTGGGAAATCAGCCCTTGCACACCAAGGGCTCCACACTGGCCACTCAACCTCTCCAGCAACCTTTCTACCACCCCTGGACAGCTCTGCAAAACTGCTGTGAAATGCCTCCTCGGAGGGAGGCAAAGGCCAGCAGGGTCTTTAGTTGTGGTTCTGGTAATTTCAGCTAATTTAATTTGAACTCTGTGGAGATTTACAGCTTTTTATTTAGGCTGTGCATGGATTGATGTGGAGAGCTATGGATGAATGGAGACAGCCTCTCTCGGGATCTGTGGCCTCCAAGGGAGCAGTGGACAAGCCACAGTGGCACACAAAGAGATGGCTTTGTGGGTGGCCACTTGGTTATCAGAGATTTGGATGTGACACACACGGCCTGTGGGTGATGGTGGCACTGCTGAACCAGCTCAAAGATCTCCTGCTGTGCCCACCCAGGACCCCCGTGGGAAAACCAGGGTGCAGAGGGGAGGAAAAAGGGGCAGAAAACCTGCATGGCACATCCCAGCATTCCTACTGGGAAGTGCTGGACTCAGTCACCAGCTGCTCTCACCCAGGTAATTGCCAGAGCTGCTCCATGGGCACTGCTGTTCCCACCCAGCACCATGGAGNGGAGAAGGAGAAGGAGGAGAACACTCCCCCTGGCCCCACATCAAAGAGCTCACGGAGGGAGAAGAAAAGGAGATGGATGGAAACATCACCACCAGAGTTTTCCCCTGAGGATCAGGAGGGAGGCTGGGAGGGAGGGTGACAGGCTGGGACATGGAGAGCTGGTGAATATCCTGCAGCTCCCACAGCTGTGGCGGTGCTGGGCTGCTGAGGGGAGAGGCAGGTGTCCTTATAAATGCTTTATAATGTATGAACCCATCGGAAATCACCGTGGTGCCTTTGTTCCCTTCACTCCCGGAGCCATGAGCTCATCTCCTCCAGCAGGAGCCACGCTGGAGGCGGGGCAGACGGACAGTCCTGCAGGTTTACATGATCAAAAGCCCTGGACAATCCTGCAGGTTTACATGATCAAAAGCCCTGGACAATCCTGCAGGTTTACATGATAGAAAGCCCCGTGCATGGCACAAGCAGCTCAGTGTCTACCCAGCTACAGCTGCAAGAGAGAGCAGGAGACACCAGTGCTTGCTGTGTGTGGAGACGCCAAGGCCTTCTCCACGGGAAGGGCTTCGGAGCCACGGCCGATGGGGGTGCTCACCCTGGAGAATTCAGCTGCCCCATGCCCAGAGGGAACGTCCTTCCCTCAGGAGGATGGGTGGAGGCAGGCAGGTGGCAAGCAGGGCTGGAAGGTGCCCAGCAGCTTCCCCACACGCTCGGTGCTGGGCCCTGCCAGCTGTGGGGGCCGCTGCAGGAATTGTGGCACCCTTGTGGGGTGAGGGCAAGGGGATGGTAGACAATTACTGCACACTGGTGAGGACACCCCTCCACCCAGGAGCAGGCTGAGCCAACAACCCGTGCTCCTTCAGCCATCAAAATTCTTGATGGGAGTTGCCTTGGAAGGAAAAGGCTCCCTTGTCCTCCTCCTCAAACCACTCAGTGCATCTTCAGGCCTCTGATGCCCTTGAGCCCTGCCAGACATGCTCTGAGGGGCTGTCCTGGCAGAGGAGGGATCAGCCAGACCCTGGAGATGCTCGATCCACCCTCGTGGTGGCCGGTGTGGCCTTCCAGAGGCTCAGAGCATTGTCCCCAGGCAGCAAAGCTGCCCCAAGGCCCTTCCCCATGCCGGGGTCTGTGGCCAGCCCCCTGCCCTGCCCAGGGGCTGCTTCATCCCCGTGCTGAGCGAGCTGAATTCTCCCATGCTCTTCACAAGGAGAGAACAGGGGCTGGGAGCACCGGGCCAGGAATGGGGTGAGGAGGGTGAGGAAGGCACAAGCAACAAGCCAGAGGGGCACAAGGGGGTGAGAACCAGGAGAAGGAGCTGCTGCCCAGTCTGGGCTGAGATGGGGGGGATGGATTAGGGGCTGTAATCCATCGAGGGACCTCGTGGGCACCCCGAGAGCCCCGCACGGTACCTGAGCTGTGGACAAGGCCAAGGCTCTCGTCTGCTTGGCTGCCAGGCCCTCCCCTGTCACCAGCCACTGCTGCCAGTGTCACAGGCACAAAGAGAGAACAACAGCATGACAAAGGAGCCTGAGCCTCTCCTCCTCTCCCTCCTTGGGCACCAACGGGGCAGCACAGCCCTGGGGACCAGGGGATGCCCCTTCCCTGCAAGCATCACCTTGGCTTTTCCGAAGCTCACTGCATCCCCTGCCCCAGCCAGCAGCACAGGGGACATCAGAGCAGCAGGAAACTCCTCCCTGCGTGCTCCTGCCCTCCATGGCACGGGCACCATGGACAGCCCAGTACCCACAGGTGCCACAAGCTCAGTAGCAGAGCCCAGTCTCAAAGCAGTGCTCAGTGGGGACACTGCAGGGCAAGCACACAGCCCTCTCCGTGATGCCACAGAGGACGCTGGCACAAACCCCACCAGCCTCACCCCATTCCTGCAGGGCTCCAGAGCAGTGTCCCCCTCAGACCAGAGGAAAAGTCACCAGCCAGGGGTACCATTTCCAGCACAAACGTGTTCAGAGGGCAGTTCCACCTGGCAGACTGCTGCTTTTGCCATCTCTGTGCACCCCAAGATGCACAGCAGGTGTATAACTCCAGCTCTGGCACCTTTAGGCCATTTCCCCCCTCTCTAAGAGCCCCTTCTGCTCTGTTTCACTTGCACCACCAACTTCTTCCTAGCATCTCCAGCTCGCCTTGCCCTGCTCCCTGCCTGCTTTCTCACCAGCTTCCAACAAGCAAGGAGAAACACATCCCTGGAGCAGCCACACGCCACTGCCAGGAGCCGCACCAGCAGCAGAGCAGAAGGGTGCAGAGAAATAAAATACAAAACAAAATCAGAGTCCAGTAGCCATAACACACAGTTGCATCCTCCTCCCAGCCCAGCCGAGGGAAGGCAGGGAGCTGACGAGGACAACGGCCACTTACGCCAAGGCAAAAGCCACCAGCGCTCCCACCACCACGATGAAGTCCAGGATGTTCCACAGGTCTCGGAAGTAGGAGCCGTCCTGCAGGATCAAGCCCTGATCAATCATCTGGAGGGGAGATACAGAGAGAAAAACAGGCAGGGAATGAGCAGCTCAGACATCAAGTGGAAGGGACAAGCTGGGGGACAAGGACACTGCAGACACATCCCAGTGTCCCCGGTGTAGGACTTCATATTTTGTGGAAGCCTCGAGGCTGATAAAGGAGGTGCTGAGCACTCTGGACCACCACTGCTGAGAACCAGACTTTAAGGCCTCCACCATGTAAATTTAGGACCAGAACTGCAAAACAGAGCTATTTCCCAGAGGTGCTGCATCCTGTCAGGGCTCTTACCTTGATCACCATCTCGAAGGTGAAGACACCAGTGAAGACATAGTCGAAATACCTCAGCACCTGCAGAGAGAGGGCACAGCTGCTCTGCAGCTGCTGCCGAGCAAACCCTGCCCACCCCGACACCCAGCTACAGCAGCTTGCCTGGCTCAGGGGCAAACATGGGGTTGGTTTGCTTGCCCCAAACCCAGCCTCGTGCCTAAGAGTTCAGGACAGCCCCAAACCCAGCCTGTGCAGGCAGGAGGGAATCATTCCCCATGCAAATGGCTTGGGAATGACACTGCTAGCCAGGATCGTGTGCCCCATACCAGTGCCTGTACCAGTATCTCCTCAGTTCAAGCCACTTTACAGCTGACCAGGCATCCTGGTCTCTCCCCAGGCTCTAAACCCCACATGTGGGAAGCTGAGAGTGACTCCCATGATGGTTCATAACAGAAGGTGACGGGGGAAGAAGTCAGATCCCACGGCACAGTGCAAGTGCTGCCCTGATCCTACAGCTCCCATGGAGCTGAAATCCTCCAGGAGCTCTGCCTGCACTGGGGGGGGGAGAGGGAGGGGGCTGCAATCACTTTGTTGCGGTCGGAGTTGGTGAGGACGGGATCCTCGGCGGCGAGGGCGATGCTGCTGGCAGCGATCACCAGCAGGATGCACATCTCGAAGTAGCGCAGGTTCACGATGTAGTGGCAGGCCCTCCTCACCCTGTGGGGACACAGCACACAGCCCACCTGTGAAGCCCTGGCAGGCCACAGCCACAGCCCATGTGCAAAGCCCACCCCATGTTGCCACCTTCCAGGGTGGGGAGGTGGGCAGCAAAGCCTGAGGAGCAAAAGATGGGAGCTCAAGGGGAGTTTGGGCTTGTTGATCCCTCTTCTCAGCTGTCTCAGCCCCACAGCCAGGCAGGGAGAGTCCCTAAGAAATTGGGGTGTTTACTCTTACAGACTGCTGGATCTGGGGAAGAGCTACAGAGCAGCAGAAAACTGCAGGTAAATACAACAAACAATGAATAAAAATCCCAGCTTAGCAATCAGCAGTTGGGAGAGAGAGCCATGAGCCATGCCACAGAGGGAGAGCGATGTGTGGCTTGGGGAACTCTGTGGCTGCTTATCAAGCCTGTTTGGGAGACACTCAGCTCCCTTCTCACAGGGATTCCCTGGTTTTGGTGATGTCTGGGGTCCTTCCCCTTGCAGCCTTCCCCAGCCCCAGTGTGAAAAACGTCTCACGGGTTGGTGGTGCTGAAGATGAACATGGAGCTGTGCGGCACCATCGCTTTGCCCGTCTCGCTCTTTTCCTTCTTCCGCTTCTTCTTCTCCATTTCTTCCTCATCCTCTTTGGTCTCAGCCTCCTTTAAGGGGCTGGCTTCACCGTCTGTCTTGTTGCTAACTGCAGGAAAGCGAGAGCCTTTGCCCGGCCTTGCACCCAGACAACACCCTGGGGTGTCCCTGCCACCCAGGCACCCCCCTCCTCCCTGCTCTGAATCCCTGTGCTGTTACAGGGAGAGGGACTAGGCAGAAAGGAAACACACGAGCTGCTGGGATGGAGCAGATGAAATGGGTTTAACAAGGCCAGTTTTCACCTTGCTGGTTAATTAATAACACTGTTTAAAGCAGCTCACCTTGACAGCGAGGATGCTGCTAAGGGGTTTGAGTGACAGTGAGCTGCCGGAGGCTATAGATGTTCCAGGAAAAACAGGGAATACGAGAGTTTTGCCCAGGCAGAGAGGAAGGGGAAATGATGGATCAGATGAAGAGGTGGATGGGAAGAAGTGAGAAAGGGACGTGGGCCCCAGGGGATGCTGGAGCATCGGCGTTTGGGCTCCCCTGCAAAACTGGGGTGAGGCACTGCAAGGAGCAGCAAGGAGATCCCCCCAGCTGATGGATGCGGACAGGAGAAGCCACGCAAGCGGCTTTCCATCCCCGCAGGCTCCCCGAGGGCCGGGAGAGGGGCTCAGGAAAGAGAGACGGGTCCTCACTCTGTACCACAGCAGAGTCGTGGACATCAATCATGATGGCGGTGCTCTCGGTGGCCTTCTCGGTGTTGGGGGTGATGGAGGAGAGGTCGGGCTCGCTGCGGCTCACGGTGCGGCTGGGCTCCAGCAGCGCCTGCTCGCTCGTGTCCGGGCTGCTGCAGTCCTGCTCCGTCAGGTTGCCCGTCTTCCCCTGGGACAGCTCGGGCACACCATGTGGGGGGCTCCCCTTCTTGGTGCTGCCAAGCAGATCGGCATCGCCGGCAGGGACCCCGTTTGTCCTGCAGGAGGGACACGGGAGAAAAAGAGGTGTGAGAAGAAAGGGGGACAGGAGAAGAAGAGAATACGAGGAGCTGCGGGGATGGCAAGATGCCCTCTGCAGGTACCAACCTGACGGACTCCCCGCTCGCCCCCGGCTCCCCCGGAATCAGCGCCTCTGCTGCAGCCACGTCCCCACGCCGGTCCCCATCCTGTGCCCCCTCCGTGGTGCTGGCCTCCTCCAGCCCCATCTCCTGGCTGGCCGAGCGGCTCCCCAAGATGCCAGCCGTGTCCTTCCCCTCCGCGCGGACTCTGCGGTGCCGGCTGCGCCGCTGGCTCTGCCTCATCCTCGCCCTATCCTCCATGCTGCCTCCTGCTCCGTCCTGTTCTCCTGGCTCACAGTTCCCGTGGCAAGATTTCTGCTGCCACATGTCCTTGTCCCGCTTGGCCCGGGGCGATGTCCTGTCCTCGCCACCGCCGGGGTTGGCCCCTGGGACCGGCTGCTCGGGTCCCTCAGCCAGCGGCCGCTCGCCCTTGCCCTGCTCCTCAGCGCATTTCTCCAGCGTGACACCCTCCCCGGGTCTCTTCCTGCGGAAGATGCTGGCGTGGGGATTGATGAGGGGTGGCTCATCCTTGTTGATGCCCTCCTGGCTGGACATCTGCATGTGCCGGCGCAGCTGGCTCGTGCGCTGCTCCCACACCGACATGTGGTGCCGCCGGCGACGCTCCCGCCTGTAACAGGGGACAGCGAGGGGTCAGCATCCCGGCCGCCCGCACCATCCCCCGGTGAAGCACCCGCCCTGGATTTAATCTGGGAATCCCAGGGAGAAGGAAGTGCCGCCGCCAGGGTTACAGGCTGTGCTAAGGCTTCGTCAGTGTCCCTCTGGTGCTGGCGGGGGCTGGAAATGGGGCTGGGAGTGTGCTTGTGCCCCTTCAGAAAGCATCAGGCTGATGGATGATCAGCCCCAGCAGCCTTGCTGCTGCCCTGAGGCTTTCAGGCAGCACGTCCAGCTTCTGGGCGCAGCCAGCATCCTGACTTGCCCTATCCCAGACAGGCAGAGACCACCTTCCTCTTGTGTGACTGCCTGGGGACACCTTAAATGCAGGCCAAGCCCTCTTGCTGCATCCAGGGACCTCTCCTCGCCTCTGTCCCAGCACATCCCGGGTAGAAAGCCTGCCCTGAGGCTTGAGGAGCAGCGATTTTGACTGTCTGAGGGGAAGGAGCTGCACTGGGCTTCTGGGCTACGCCACGAAACCTTTGCAGCGTCGTCAAACAACACCCTGGAGAAGACAGACGCGCCCTTCCCGACACCCCCGCGGCACAGAGAAACACCCAGGAGCACACACGGGCACGGGCACTGCTCACACCCCACCGCACACCCACGGGCAGCGAGCGACAGGCGCCGCACACGGGGGGATCCGCACACACCGCAGGGGAGCACGGGGGCACACGGATACAGCACGCACACACACACAGTTAATTCCCACTCCCGTCCCCGCCGGCGAGGCCGGAGGGGAGCGGGGTGTGCCCCGGCCCCGCGGACGCACAGACAGCACAGGAGGCACAGACGGACACGCGCCCCCGCCGCCCACATACAGGTGGCTGCTGCGTGGCTCCCACATCGACATGTGGTGTCTCCTCCGCCTGTCTCTTCTGCGGAGGAAAAACAAACGGGTTCAATCCCCTCCTTCCACTCGTGTGGGCAGCGCAGAGAGCTGTCCCCCCTCCCTGGGCATCCGGCCAGCGCAGCGGCCTCATCCTGGCCCTGCACGTCCCTGGGCTCCTGCAGCCCCCACGGGCACGCTGGTCACGGGCTGCCCACGCCGGCACTCCGTTCCCTGGGAGCCTTCCCCACACCGTGCACCGGGAGAGCAGTGCAGGCTCCAGCCCTTCAGAGCCTCCGAGACGTGCTTGGATGTTTAACCGCTGTCTCAAACTGCTCCAAATTCACTTCTCCCAAGAAACACATGGCAATTGGAAAGAGGAAGCAATGCACCAGGCCAGCCCTGAGCTGCTCAGAGCCATCACCACGAGCTGATGCTGCCCTGGGAGCACAGAGGGGAACGTGAAGTTCCCCAGCAAACACGAGGCACGAGGCCAGGCTGAGATGCCACAGAGCTCCTGTCACCTGAGCAGCACCCACACAGAGCAAGTTAACAGGGCTGGCAGGGTCCTTCACACACGCCAGCAGCTGGGGAGATTCCAGGCTTTAACCTTTGCACCAGCACAGAAAAGACTCAGATACACACAGCTCCAAGAACACCGCCCTGAGAATCTGCAATCACAGAAACACAGAACATCCTGAGTTTGAAGGCACTCACAAGGATCATTGACTCCAGCTCCTGGCCCTGCACATGACAACCCCAAGAATCCCACCATGTGCCTGAGAGCACTGTCCAAACGCTTCTTGAGCTCTGGCAGGCTCGCTGTTGTGACAACTTCCTAACAGTTTGAAGACATTCCCTCTTGTCCTATCACTCATCAAAAAACCACCTTGTCAAAAGTCCCTTTTCAGCTCTCTCAAGGTGCTCCAAGGTCTCCAAGCTTAACAACCTCAATCCTCCCAGCGCGAGCTCAAGGGAGAAGTGCTCCAGTCGTGCCAGTGATTATGGTCTCCGTGGTGCATGGGAAGGGCCCAGTGCCACGCTCGAGGCAGGGCCGGAGCTGCCGGCACCCACAGCATTCCCACAAGCGGCTGCCGAGCCTCCAGACGCGTCCCCGCAGCGCGTCCGGCACCAACGCGCGCCCATCAGGCGGCCCCCGCGCCGAGCAGCGCCGAGCCGTCTGCGCCCAGGTACAAACACGGGGCTCCGACGGGCACCGCGGCCACCCCCGCCAGCCCTGGCCACGTGGCAACACCCAGCCGTCCCCACGCTGCCGCGGCTCTCCGCCGGCCGGAACGCCCGTGCCAAGCCGCACGCAGCGGGCGCGGAGACGGCGCCGCCTGTGTCCGCGCACACCCGAAGGCAGAGCCCGGCTCCGAGCTCCCAACGTCCCTTCTGTGCCAGCTCTGCTCTGCCTTGGCCACCACTGTGTTGTCCCCAGTGTGCCTCCACAAGCTCAGCTCCACCAAAAGCACGCCGAACCTGAGGCTGGCTATACCATCCAGCCTAACCCGTGGTGACTGCTGCCTGGCCCTGACCCCAATCCATCCTGGTGAGTGGGAGGAGCTGGAAAAAAGCCCCATGAATATCAGTACCTCCCCTTTCAAAGCCACCAGAACAACAAGGAAAGGTTGAAAAGATCTGTTTTCCCAACCAGCTCTATCTGGCAATGACTAGAGAGCTCTATCAGGGATGTGCAGTGTGGGCAAATCCTGTACTGTCCTAGTATATTCCATCTCCCCCTCTTCCTCTCTCCTATCTGTCCATCCCTCAGCCTCTTCCGCAGCCTAAAGCTCTCTATTCCCTCACTTTATCCAACACATTCCCACTGGCATCCAGAAACAGAGCCAACATACAGACTCCACCACCTCCCCCCAAAGCCCCCCTACTACTAGGGCAGGCATGGATTTATTATGAACATCCCATCAGCCCCAATCCAGGGTAAAATCTGTGGCTGCAGGCCTTAGAAGCACACCCCGTTCCTGCTGCCCCAAAAACCACGCAGGATGTGGGAGCACAGCATCCCAGCACTGCCAAACCAGGGAGGGGGCCGTTCCCAAGGCTGCCTCTGACCCCCCCAGATCAGCACTGGCCTGAAGACAGCAGTTTCTCTCAGCAAATCTGCAAGAGATTCTGCCGTGTGCAAGCTTGGCTGGGTTTCAAGGCATAACGAAACCTAAAATTCCCTGGGAAGGGATTCTATGGGGAAAAAAAAAAAAAAGGAAAAAAAAATAGAAGAGGGAGAAAAAATAAAATAATCCCTTCAGCTGTACTGAAATGTACTGTTTTGGGAAACAAATCAAAACGCCTCGTTCCAATGTTGACTTTGAAAGTTTTATGTGATTTAGACCATATGACACCGCAAAATAAAGAGAAAAAAAGGCAGCTAGGAAGGAAAAAACAGAATTTTCTCCTGCTGAAATGCAGAGACAAGGCTTCTTAACACCATGCTGGAGGTTTATGTGGTTTGGGGCTTTTTTTTCTCACCCGAATCAAATTTTTGAACAATCAAACATGGTTTCACAAATCTGCTCCATCTTTCCTAACTGCATTCGCTCCCAAGGAAGGAGCCTGAGGGAGATTTGTGACACCACTGCTCCTTTCTCCCCCAGCCCTGGCTGCTCTCCTGCAGCTCTGCCACGAAGAAACACTCCCCAGGAACAAATATCACCCCTCCTCAAGAATAACTTGAGATACCTTCCTCCTCCCCAGCCTCCTACCATCAGCCCTGAGTGCTTGAGCTCTATATTTGGGGCAGAAAGCCTCTTTTAGCATATTTTTGCCATGCCCAAGCACTGAGGCTGCAGCTTGGTGTAGACATTGGCAATTTCAGGACCTCCCTGGAGAGCTGTTCCCCACGCTGTCACCTCTCTAAAAGCGCTGCTGCTCCTGGGGAGCACACTCCTAGATGTCCATCCATCTTCAGGAAGATGCCCAGAGAGGGAGTCACCCCATGTGGGGACCCCTTTTTCTCGTTGGCAGCCCCCCCAACCAGCCATGCCAGGCTCTGCTGCAGCGCTGTGCCCTTCCAAGCCTGGCTGGGCTGGGGGGGACACCAGGGTGGTGTTGGGGAGTCACTCACTCGATAGCAGGCATGTTTGGGGCAGACATGGGGCTGACTTCTTTGGCTTTCTGAAGGGCATGCTTCTGGTTAAAGGCCTCCTCTTCCTCCTGCTCGTCCTGCAGAGAAAAGAGGGGCATTGCTCAGTGGGATGTCGGGGTTCAGGAGAAAGCTCAGCCTTCGGGAGCAGTGAGGGGTGCGCAGGGCAACCCCTCATGCCCGGGGTTGAGGGGGACCTCTACTTCTGATGCCTTGGAGTGGCTACCTAGAACAGAGGCTAGACAAGGTTAGGAGAATAACATGGGTATTTATTAAAAGACCTTCAACAGGCACACCTTGGGCAGTCAAAGCCTCACAGAGGGGCTACACCCAAGGTGGACGATGGCCACAAGTTTTTCAGGCAATTATGAGTTTAGTCCATTTAGGGGTTAATCCTCCAATTACAGCTTCAGGTAATGAAGCCATATTCCCCCAGTTTGCTCTTCCCCAATTCACTTTTTGTTTATACTTTTCAGGGCCTGAGGCAGTAGGGTGTCCTTGAGTTTCAGGCCCAGAGGGATTGTTTTGTCTGACCAAAATGTGAAGACAGTAGCTAGCACTCTGTATGGAGTTTAGAGTTATATACTAAGCAGCACAGGATTTGAAAAATATAAAGGCTAAAATTTTAAGGCAACACTTCCAGAGACACTTCATTTCCCCTGTGCTGTGGGGATGCAGGTTCCCCACTACACCAGATCTTCCCCAAGGCATCAGTGCTGCTTAAATAAGTGAACCCAGCCCACGCCAGGCAAGAGCTGGGCTGAGCATGGTGGGACAACCCCAGACAGCACAGACCAGCTCAGCCCTCCCTTCTTCACAGCCACAGGGGCCAGACAGGCATCCCCCAACCAGAGTGGGAGGTGAGGCATCCATGAAGGACCCCGGTGGAGACCGGATTGCTTTAATGAGTATGGTTGTGTCTCCGGAGCAAAGAATGTCATTAGCAGTCATTAGCGAGCATTCAGCCTTTTCAAAAACTCAGTGCTCTCTTAATTGATGCTGCTGATACCCGTGGGGCTCTCCCATCCCTCACACCCCAGTGGCAGCCGGCAGCCCCTGGAAGTGCCATCTGCACCCTTCCCACCGTGGGAGGACCCCTGCACACACCTCTCAGGCAAACCAGCACCATGCCCCCTTTCGGGTCAGATTTACACCAGCGTGGAAGCCTCCCAGTGAGCCCCAGGGATGTGAGTAATAGCACAGGCTCCACAAAAATCTGGGCACCACAGGATCACTGGTCTGCTCCCAGGAGTGGCAACGACCTTTGCAGCTCTCTCCTACTCACCGATATCCAGATGGTGCCCCAACAATTTAGCTTCCCCCAAATATTCCCCAGCATGGTCTTAAAAGCAGCAAAGCACCAGCCTAAATTGCATCCTAAATCACATCTGCTGCCCTGTAGGCAGATGGGGAATAAACATTGACACCACTGGAAAATGCTTCCCACTCCACATGTCCAGAGTGCTCGGGAAGATCACGGTCCCCACATCAGGTCCCATCCCTAACAGAGGAGGGTTATCTCCATCTGACTGATGGCAAACAAAACTGGGGAGTTTAAATGGAGAAACAGTTCAAGCCATACTCGAAGTGTGGGTGTTCCTGGAAAGACCAGCAGGTCTGGGCATTTTCCTAGATTGAAGCCTAAATGGCTTTGCCCCCACTCTCTCCACAGGAGAAGGAGGAGGAGCAGCAGGAAGGTACCTTGGTGAGCTCCTGAGCGTTGGCCAGGTTGTCCACGGCAATGGCCAAGAAGACGTTCAGCAGAGTATCTGAGAGCAGCTAAGGATGCACAAGCCGCCTGTTAAGGACATGTGTATCTGCAGCTCCCAAGGGAGGGGGTCCTGGATGGCTCCTTGCCAGCTCAGCCAAAGGCACAAACTCCTCACCATGCCACAGAAACAGCCCTCAGCACACCTCCCCACAGCTCCTTCTCTGGGGACACTCTCTCCTTCTCTTTGGGACACCCAGTGCTGCCACACGCACATGGTGGGTCTCCCTCAGCTGGGAGGGGAAGAAGGAGCGGCAAGCAGGGAGGGGGACGCCCTCAGAGAGGGTGAGGAGATGGGGTTGCCAGCACTAAAAGCACAGCAGAGCAGTGGATACAGTTTCCAAACAAGGTGAGGACGATGAAGTAGATGGAGGACCACATCCCTGAGCGCACGCCTCCCTGGGAGCGGATGCCGTTGTACATCACCTCGTTCCAGTCCTCGCCTGTCAGGATCTGCGGGGACACAAGGCAGCAGCTCTGTCACCTGCACCTCCTCATCAGCTGGACATGTGTGCCACCAACGGAGACCCCGTGCAGTGGAGAACCCAGCTCTGCAGCCCCAGCACCTGAGGGAGATCCCACTGGACACTGATGAGGATTTAAAGCCTCCTCAGAAGAGTTTTGAAACTCTTCGTCTTCTGTAACAGAGGTGGAAGAGTTTCCATCTCTTCCCGTCTACTTTGTTGTGCAGGAGAGGGAGGAAGCAACAGCTGATAGAGGGGAACCTGTTTGGTGTCAGGAGCCCCTCCCAGCCATGGGGCAGTAAGCAGGTGGCCCCAAGTCCCTTTGCTTGAGTCTCCTGGCAGCCCAGCTCCTACCTGAAACACCGTCATGATGGCTGCAGGGAAGGTGTCAAAGTTGGCCGATGGAGTCCCATCCATGAAGTTAAACCTGGAAAGGGAACCAGGTGAACATAAATGGGATGAAATACCAAGGTCACCAAACAAACCCCTGACTGCTGTGCTGTCAGTTCTCCTGTGTTTAGGAGGACCTTTCTCCACTCTAGAGAAGGTCTCCTGAGCATTGATGCCAGAAACCAGAAGGTCTCCTGGCTAGAAGAACCCACACAGCCCAAAGGCAGTCCTGGAGCAGGGATTTTTGTGTGGGAGGAGACTGAGGGGGAAGGTACAGCCTTGCTGGGCTCCTAAAGAGGGTGTCATCACTTGGCTTCAACACCAAGAAACTCCTGTTCCTCAGCCTTGAAATGACATACCTGCCTCCAAACAGCTGCATTCCCAGCAGGGCAAAGACTACAATGAAGAGGAAGAGGAGGAAGAGCAGACTGATAATAGATTTCATGGAGCTCATCAGCGAGACCACCAAATTCCTCAGGGATGCCCAGTACCTAGGAAACAGAGGTATTGCTGGAGCACTGGCAGTGATGCTGACTCCATCAGCAGGAGGGCAGGAGTGACTGGATCTGGGCTGCAGCCACAGTCTGAGACGGAGGATAACGGGCACTGATGGTGGGTACGCACTTGGTTATTTTAAATATCCGCAGGAGACGAAGAGCTCGTAGGACGCTGATCCCAAAAGAGGTTCCTGGTCTGAATATAGCCCAAACCACTTCGAAGATGCTTCCCACTGTGACCTGAGAAGCAGACGCAGCCACAGGTCAAAGACAGGCTGAGGATGGGCTGCTGCAGGGAATCTTAACATCCCCGAAGACGAGGCACCCACCAGCCAGTCCAGGACCTGGTGTCTCAGGCTGTCCTGGCAGAAAGTGCTCCCTGCTCACTGTGAGGGCCATCCTGATCTCCCTCTTAGTGCCTTGCATTGCAGACCCCTGCCAAGCATCTCCCCCCACACCCACAGCATCCCCGGGGCCGCTCACCCCACAGTCGAAGCAGTTGAAGGAAGAATGGAAGTAAAGGCGTGGCCCCATCCCGTACATCTTTAAGGACATCTCCAGAAGGAAGAGCCCAAGAAACAGGAACTCTGCATAGTCTGGAAGACAAAACCCAAGCATGCTTGAGGCACCGAGCTGTGTGGAACACACTGCATGCACCCACCAGCTGAGCATCCAGCACACCACAGAGATGGGACAAGTCAAGGACCACGCTGCATCCCCAAACTCTGGGGTTTGGGATGAGGGAATTTTATCTGTGAGGAGCTAAACCCTATGTAACAGAGCATCCAGCCCATGAGTTAATCATTCAGGGAAGATGCACCAGTGTCCCAGGGGATTGAGAGGACCAGACATGGCCAGCACGGAGCAGAGCAGCTCTTTGGCATTAAACCACAGCAGTTGAGGAGCCTACAAAGGCATCAACCACACGACACTGTAGGGGAATATTATCAACCTGGATTAAAATCATTGCATGGCTGGAATTTGGCCAGGAAAACAGAGCTGAACAGCCAAGAGGCAGTGAAAAGCCTTTGCAGCTATTTCATGAACATTTAGCAGGCAAGAGCCTGGCTCTTCACCTTTCCCAGAAGATGATTCTCACCACGACCAGCTGCCATACCACACTGCAGCGTGCTGGGAGCCCGGCAGGCCTGAGCCTACTACTGCAGATTTGGGTAGAGCTGGGGCTTGACAGGGACATTTTCAAGGTGAGGAAGAATAACACATCTGAGAAAGCAGCACTGTCCCCACTGCAGCAGCTCAGGAGTGACACATGTGGGGCTGACCACGCTGCTCTGCAGTAGCCCACGCTGCAGAGGACATGGCGGCAGTGTTTCCAAGACCTGACCTTGTGCCCTGGCCCATGCTGGGCTCAGGGAGGCACCATAACTGGGAACCTCCAAGCCTGGGAGTCCCTCACCATGCTCTGCACAAAGATTTTAACCAGGGTGTTCTGCCACGACCAGACCCATCCCTGCAAATTTACACCTTTCCATCAATGGCTTGTGCACATTCCAAGGTGGTTCTCCAGCAAGGTTTCCATCACCACCATTCACCATTTTGGGATAAACTCCACTGAGACTGGCAGTGTTTCTCTCTCACGACAAACACATCAGACCTGAAGGACACGGAGCCAGCACAACTCCTCCATGTTTGCTCACAGGGCTGAGACAGCCCTCAGTGGCCATAGGGCCAAGGGCAAAGCTGAATTAAATACCTCTACATGGTCGTTTGCTATCAACAGTGAATGGAGCTGAGGTTATTCCCCACCCAGCTCCACACCAGCACGACTGTGGCGGGACTCATCCCTATGTGCCTCGAGGCAAGCAGTAAGGCCACTGGAGATAAGAAGGCTTTTCCTGCCCCAGCAGAGCTCTCCCACCTACACAAGCCCAGGGACTCACAGAGGAAGTGGGTGAGCCAGGCTGGCTGGTTGTGATGGACGATGGCCACGCAGGCAGTGTTGAGAGCCACCAGGCTCAGGACGATCCAGTAGAAGACCTGGGATTTCACCATGTGGCGAACGGAGATGCGCAGGAGCCGCTCCTTGTGCCGTAAGTAGGAGGCACCGTCCACCCTGGCGCCTTTGAGGCCAGAGTGACTCGAGGGGTTGCCTGAAGGGAAAAGAAGGGGAACAAGGAGTTGGATGCTCCAGCCTCTCCTGCAATACGAGACAGGACAGATGGCTCACGGACATTGCTCTTATCCGGAGAATTTTTACGTGGCACGGGGGGCAGCAGGAGGTTTGCTGCTAAACTAGCAGAGGTGTCTGGTTTGTGACACTCTCCACGTGATGAGTGTGACTCCGGGAGCCCAATGAGCTGCCAGAGGTTTGGGGGAAGAAAGCTGCAGACTGCACTGACCCAAGGTTGGATGAAGAGGTCTTCTCTGCGCCAGCCTCCGCTCGCCCACGGAGGAGATGTCGACACAGTGCTCGTCACCCGACATGGCATCTGTCCGGTTCCGCTTGATGGTGGCTCGCCTGAGCACTGGGAAGGCAAGAGGAACAGGTGCTGGACTCTCAGTGGCCCAGCTCTGCCAGCAGCCAGCTCGTTGGATCAGGACCTGGTGATCAGTACTCAGGTCTGGTACTGACCCAGGTGATCCTAGTCCAGAGCTATCCCCTGCGTGGGACCAGACACCTCCCAGCCTCCATGCTCCCTCAGGAATTATGGTGCCAATCCACCTCCCCTCGCCCCTCTCTCGGGCTGCAGACCCCACTGGGGCCTCCCCAGACCTCCCATCACAGCTGGAGGGTCTGAGCCTCCAGCTCTAGGCAGGCAGGAGGAAGGGCAGGCAGATTTTAAGGGCATTGCTGGTCTTACCTTCTAAGGCTGAGGTCCCCGAATTTTTGTTCTCTTCAGCCAGCATGACTTCCTCTACGCAAAACACAGTTCAGCATCAGGAGACAAGGCATTGTCACATGTCACTGCCTGGTACTTAAGAACTTCCCCCAGCCCAGAGGCTGGCTCTAGACTGCAAACTCTTACCAAGTATTGGTTAAGGGCCCAAAAGCAAATTCTGGAGGGTGACAAGTGGCAGCTACCAAACATTGCATCAGAAAGAAGAATTACTTGTGATCAGCCCTTCTCCCTCCACTGTCACTAAGCTCATGAAAGAAGTTGGAAATGGTAGGCAGGTCTCGGGCTCAAGCAACCCAGCCCAGGGCTAAAACTGTGGTCTGGCACTCAGGACTCATTTGAAGACACCCATCTTTTACAAGTCTGAACGCTGGATGAAAGTGTAGATCTTCCCTTCCCAGAGCTGAATGCACTGACCTGATTCCTACGAGGAGCAAGCAAGGACCTGGGCTGTGGCAGCTGGGGAGCCAACACCCACAGGCTGTCATGCCTGGTGTCAGGAGGAAGCCTGGAACCTCCACCACCCCCAGCCCAGGTCCTGCAGTCCCGAGGTAGGAACCAGTAAGTTCATCCCCTCCAGATGGCTCCAGGAGGAGATTTAACTGGAAAACCCCTCTCCCTGTTCACTGCTCTTCTTTCCCACTGCCCACCACTGCAGGGCACTCCAGCGAACGCCAGGAGAGAGGAAACCATGGCAGAGCACAGCTGACAGCCGTGCTGCTCACAGCCTCCCCGGAGAGCTAACGCGCTTCCTGCACAGAATGTGACAATTTCATGCTACAGAACATGAGGACTCACCGGAGGTTGGTGATGCCCTGGCTTGCAGCCTGGTGGGACCACCACACCAAGCTCACCCATTAACTCAACATCACCACATGAGCACCTTGGACACTCGGAGGCTCGGGGATTCCTTTCTATCGCCACCACCCCACAGCACCAGCAGTCCGTGGTGCCCGTTGTCCCCCCGGATGTCCCCCTGGCCACCATCCTTTACCCGCTTTGTCTATCCACGCCCGGTAGCCGTTGAGCTCCCGCTCGATCTGCTGCTGGCGCCGCAGCTTCATGAAGGCTCGGCGGTTCTCCACGCGCTCTCGCTCTTTGGCAAACTCCCTGGGGAAGGGCAGAAGGGAGGGCTGAGAGCAGGGCCAAGGGGCAGCAGGATGCCCAGGGGGCTGGGGAGCCACGGCACAGAAAGCAGGGACCAAGGCGATTGCTGGGGGCATGCACGGCCATCCCCGGCCAAAGTGTGGCCAGAGGATGGGGGAATGATCAGGGAGGAGAAAAGCGGCACTGGATGGATGAGAGCAAACGCCCCGCTTGATTGCTCAGTCCTGCAGGCTCCAGCTGGGAGCTGCTGCCACTCAGGGAGGATGCTCCCAGTACCACCCAACTCCAGAGCCAGCTCAGCTTCTGTGTGTCCCTTCAGGGAGTAAAAACTGGGCACTGTGAGGAGGCAGTGAGGGGATGGAGGAGGAAGGTCCCGTCCCTTGCCTTCACCTCCTCCTCTGAATCCTTTTCCTTTCCAGCCTCTCCTTGGAGTATTTTCCCAGAACTTGAGACATGCCTGTCCTCCTGTGGATCTCAGGGTCTCACAAGAGCTGTCCAGGTGTGATGACCAGCACAGACACTCCCTGCCTCATCCCCAAGCTCCAGCATCTACAGAACTCCAGCCCACACCCTCAGCCCCTTCCCGGTCCCAGGATGCTCTGAGGGAAGCGTGATTACAAAGAGCAAATGGCACTGTTCTCTCTGTGAGAGGAACATCTCCCTCCCCAGAGACCAGCAGCAGGCCTCAAAAAATAAAAACTATTCCAAAGAATGGAAAGAGCTGGTCTGTCTGCTGCAGAGAGCATTCAAGTGCATTACCCCAGCTGAGCTATTACACCCTGATGCTGTGTGGGCTTTTGCATGTGTGTGTGTGTGTGTGTATGCGTGTGTTTGTGTGGAAAGCCCGGAATGTTCCCTGCATCTCTTGTTTAAGATCCCCAGACAATTCAAATGCTTTTAATTCCACCCCAGGAAGGTGAAGTTTCCTGCCGCTCTGGCATTAAGTGTCAAATGACTCCCCCTCCAGCACTGGCTTTCAGACTGAAATGAGACTTTCTTCCTGGGGCAGGGAAGTGGTGGCGTGAGGAAACAAAAGGCAAGGAAGAGAAAAGCAGCCTAAGTGAAGGGAAGGAGGGTGGGAGGACATGGGGGAGAAGGAAGGAGCTCCCCAGCCAACAGTGAAATGCACTCTCAGTTTTGGGCATGCCATGCCAAAACACCTCCTTGCTCTAGCTGGAAGAAAGGCAGGAGCATTTTGGCTGTGCAATCACCCCTCACCACCCTTTGTTTGCAAATCTGGGATGTCAAGGAATGAGAAAATGCTCTTTGCAGTCAGAGTTGGAGGGGAAGCTGCCTGTCCTCTGGTCAGGTCCTCTGGTCCTCCCAGCTCTGCCCCACGGGCCATAATTCCGTGGCAGCCTTGGCAGCACTTTTCCCAGACCCCAGAGATACCAAATCCTAGAATGATTTGGGTTGGAAACCCAAAAAGACCATCTCATTCCTCACCATGGACAGGGACACCTTCCACTACCCCGGATTGCTGAGAGTCTCATCCAACCTGGCCTTGAACCCTTCCAAGGATGGGGCAGCCACAGCTTCTCTGGGCAACCTGTGCCAGCGCCCCACCACCCTCACAGGGAAGAATTTGTCCCTAGTATCTAATCCAACCCTGCTCTCAGTCAGTGGGTAGCCATTCCCCCATGGCTTATAACTACATGGCCTTGTCCAAAGTCCCTCTCCAGCTCTCCTGAAGCCTCTTTAGGCACTGGAAGGGGCTCTAAGGTCCCCCCAGAGTCTTCTCCACTCCAAGCTGAACAACCCCAAACGTCACAGCTTGTGGGCAGCTGGGAGAACTCGGGAAGCCCCTCCTGATTTGTATCAGCTGGGAACCTGGCCACTCTCTGCTGCTTCCTGCTTGCCCATCCCTCTGTCCTCCAGCTCCTTTTGCTGCGTGGCAAGAGAAACCATCATCGTGTGCCTACAGTGGAAGCCACCCAGAAGGACGAGCTGAGCCTCAAGCCACCTTTTCCTGCAGAAGGGAATGGGGGCATTGGAAGAGGTGCTCATCAAGCAACACTTTCCCCCTGGCCAGCCCTTTTGCTCCTGGAGCACTAATTTACAGGAGGCTGGTGCCACACGCACTCGGGGACAAGGTCCGTGCAGCTGCGGCAGCGTCTCCGAGGGAGTCACTTCCCACTCCCTTGGTCCCTAATGGAGCTTAATTGCTTTTGTCCATTAGGAGGAGGAAGGGGTGGCAGAAAGGGGAGGGGGGAGAAAGAAGTTAATCTCAGCTTAATGAATTATTACATTTCAGAGAGACACGTTCCCGAGCAGGGCAGCAGCGGGGGCTGGTGACATCTGAGAGTGGGTGGGCGACGCTGACAGATCAGGGATTGCTCAGAGCCAATTTGCAGCAGCGGGTAGAGATAATGCTGTGTGCAAGTGAGAACAGGGCCAGCCATGGAGACTGACAACTGCTTGGGAAGGCTCCAAGTCACAGGCAGGGCAGCCTGGCATCGCCCAGAGAGCCGGTGCCTGTCTCCCATTGAAGGGCTCTGCTCCTGCTCTCTTGGGGTTACATCACCAGGGACGGCCCAATTCTGCCCTGCAAAGAGCCCAGGGCGGTGCTGCCCCATGGGGTCCCTGCAAGGGGGCTCAGAGCACCCCAGCAGACTGCACAGTCTCCACCAGCAACACCTCTGCTTGTCCACCCAGCTCTTCTGGCCCCAAATCCCGATGGCTCCAGCTCGAAAGCATCCACCCCTGACAGCCAAGATCCGTGATGCCAGCCTTGTGTCCTGGCAGCCCCTCTCTGCCCAGCCTTGGGAAGCCAAAGACACTCAGAGAGCTCTAGAGGCAAGTGCTGAAGGCCCTGGTGGGGTTTGGGGATCAACGTGCCATCTGTCCTCCTGCTCCCGAGGGCACCACTGCCCCATACCCCGTGCATGGGCAGTGGGAGCACAGATGCTTCGCTCCTCCTCTGCCTGCAAATTCTCCTCCACAGCCTTGGCATTTCCCTCATGTGGCCTGAGAGCATCTCTGCTCCTGGCAGGAGACCCCTGGGGCACCACCATGCTCAGCCACATTCCTCTCCAGGCCCCCACAGCCACCCTCACATCAGGAGAGAGATGGTTTTAGTCCAACGTTATCTGCTCTAAGGACTGGGAAGCCCAGGTCTGGTTTCAATGGGAGAACCACTCGTGGAAGCATCCAGCTTGAAAATGGGTCCCCTCTCAACAAAAACCAAAACAAAACACAGGAAAACAGGAAAAAACCCCAAACAACCAATTACAAGAAAGCCAAGAACCAAAAACAAGTTAAGACAAAAGAGTCTCACGGCTACTCTAATCCATTTTTTTCTACTTTTTAGACCATCTTTGAGTTCAAAGCAGGTAAATAGTGCTGGTCACATCCATGTTGTGGCCTCCATGCTTTGAAACAACAAACCATCTATCTTCAAACCCATCAATTCATCACCTCTTGCCTCTATTAAAGATGCTTCCAGCAAACCAGTTATCAAATCAGCCTTAAAACAACTTGAAGCAGCAGGAAGGATAGGATGGAAATCAGAGAAATACACACTGAGGATGAGGCAGCAGCACTGCTCTGCTATGAAAAAAAACAAATATAATGGGATGCATAACGAGACCATCTGTAAGACATCAGGTAACACTACTGCTCTCCTCAGGTCTCGGCTCATGGCTCCACTTGAGGTTTGAGCACCACAATCTGAGGAAAAACTGTCTCTGAGACTCCAGGAGGGTGTCAGGGAAGGTTATGGGACAGAACTGCCAACAGACGGTGTGGCAAACACAGCTGAGACAGCTGCAAACCGGGGGGATCAGATGGTATTTACCCAAGAGGTGTACAGGAACTGAAGTGAGAGCGCTGAACTGACTGCACAGTCTGTAACCTGGAGCCTCAACTTAGACAGTGACAGGCAGAACTGGCACTGCAGACTGGGATTATTGCACTGAACCCATGGCAGAGGCAGCAGCAAAGGTACAAAAACCCCTGCAGGGGTTAGGTGTCCTTCACAGGTCTGCCTTGAAGGAGACCACACCTTTTTCAGTGAGGGTAATTGCTTGATTTAAGTTCACTGGAACTGCCAGAGTCAGAGAAGATTCAAGGCCAGGCTGGATGGAGCTCTGAACAACCTGGTCTAGTTGAAGATGTCCCTGCTCATTGCAGGGGGTTGGACCAGATGGCCTTTAAAGGTCCCTTTCCAGCCCAAACCATTCTGTGATTCCTTAACAAAGCTGTGCTGTCTCAAGAAACTCTCCTCTGAAGCACTACGCGGTGAAGAGAAAGGATACAAAATAGGAAAGGCAAACAGAAACAGCCCGTTCCTTGTGCTGCCCGTCCATCAGCTTTGATGATGCCCGCGGACTCGGGCAGGAGCTCTGTGTCACCGCGGAGCGACAAACCTGCAGGGGGAGCATTTACAGAGCGCGTTTGCAGAGCGCTGGCAGGCACACGAGCCGGGGAAGGAGAAGCTGACAAGCTGCTGGTGGCATGGAACGGTAAAACGGGAAGGAGTTGGGAGATACCGGCCCTGAGATGACCCATTACATCACTCACTGTCCCAGTTAAGAAGGGGCAGATGCTGGCAGGTACCTTCCACCTTGAGGAAAGCTTGTGGGTGTCCACCTGGATTTCTGCAAGGCCAAGTGTGCTGATACCAAACGGAGTGGGGAAGTGGACACTTCAGAAGGGAGAACAATCCTGGGCAGGCTGGAAGAGTGGGATAACGAGGACCTTATGAAGAGAAGCTGGGGCTGCCCCATCCCTGGAAGTGTTCAAGGCTGGATGGGGCTTGGAACAGCCTGGCCCAGGGGAAGAGTCCCTGTCCATGGCAGGAGGGTTGGAATGAGATGATCTCTACAAGGTCCTTTCCAACCCAGGCCATTCTCTGATTGAAATGTAAGGTCTTGGACATGGGAAAACAAAATCCAGGAGGGCAGCACAGGCTGGGATCGGAGCAGCTCTGTGGAAAGGGACCTGCAGGTCCCAGGGACAAGTTCAGTATGAGTGAGCAGTGTGCTGCAGCAGCAAAGAAAGCCAGCAGGGTTCTGGGCTGCATCAACCAGGGCAGAGAAGAGAACCACAAACATTCTAGCTGTAGACTCTCAATTTCATCATTTTTCCACTGATAACACCACCAAGGTTTGCATCGCTGTACCACTGCCCAGAGAATGTCTGCAATGCTGCACCAAAGGCAGCAATGCTCAGCCCACGCTGCAAAGAAGCTGCAGAAGGGTTGCAGAGGGTCTGGCAGCCCCAGCAGCAAGCAGCAGAGACGGGAGCTCGAGATGGTGTTTCGCTCTTATCAGGCAGGGCTGGCATGAGCAGCGCAGCTTCAATGCTTCAAGAGCCCCGGGCTTTGTTCACAATCACTCCCACTGGCTCACGCAGTGCTGGGAAAATGTCACTCCTCCCTTTCCCTCCTATGCTCCAGTTTTTATCCCCTCTGGAAGCAGAGAACATCTTTATAGTCTCCCTTTGCACGCGACAGCAGTCCGCAGATGAAAGGTGCGTGGTCAGTACTGCAGGTAAGATGTCGTACGGAAAGAAAGCCCCACATCACTCTTCAACATTTCATCACAGTAACTTCCCAGGAGCTTCCAGCACTCCAGCCAACACCTTCTTCACCCAACAGCAATGCCCAGCACCCCCTTGCCAGGGTGGAGCTGCTCCTGGAGCAACTGGGTATCTCCAAAGCCATCCAATGGTTCAAATCACTGGAGTCACGGCCACGCGATTGCTGCCAAAAACCAGGAGGACAGAAATTACCATAATCTGGAACAAACAACTCCGAAAGCAATCTGTAAGCAAGCACTATCTGCTGAGTGCTTTGTTGAGAGGATCAAAACGGAGCCTTTTCACCCCCAGCCCGCAGACCACAGGCAGTCCACGGAGCAGATTTGCAAGGAGGCAGGAATAAGCGCAATTTTGAAGCAGCGGAGACATGCTGGCAAATAATTTGCCAGGAGAAATCAAAGGGGAAAGTCAGCGAGTCATCTTTTTGTTGTGGATTTTTTTTTTTTTTTTTTTCCCCTTCTCACCCAGCTGGCTGTAAGAGGAGTCATTATTCCCTGTAACAGCAGAGGATCCGGCACAGCAGCCACGCACGCCTCTTGTCAGGCAGCTTGTTTGCACGGGGCTTGGAGCCCTCGGCAGAAAGGTGGCCCAGCAGAGCACGGCAGAGAGGCATGAATATGGATGCCCACCTGCCTGCTGAACAGAGATGAAGGTCCCCAAGACTCCTTTGCCTGGCCTGTGCTCAAACGCCACGGAGATGACGAAGAAGCTTCCCCAGAACGAAGTGACGAGCGCGGACGTTTCTCATGCATCCCACGCTGGTGCTGGGGGGCCTGGCAGGGGCATCACTGCCCCCTCCTCGTGACACCCACTCCTCCGTTCAGAAGGGGTCTCAGCTACCCTGCCCCCGAGCACAACACAAGAGCAGACATTTCACATCTCACCCGAGCCACGCCTTGAGATCCTACAACCATTCCAGGAAAAAGCCAACGCGACGCTTCCAAGCTTTCATACTTCCAACTCCGTATTTCTTGGGTGTAGAATCACAGACTCATTCAAGTTGGAAAGGCTGAAGATCCTCAAATCCAACTGTTAACACAGCAGCACCGTGTGCACCACTACAGAACGTCCCTAAATGTCACATCCACACATTTTTTGAACGCTTCCAGGGATGGTGATTCCACTACTTCACTGGGCAGCCTGGTCCAATGCCTGAGCATTCTTACGGCAAAGAATTTTGTTTGTTGACATCTTGCTGGGAATTTATGGTCTCCCCACAAGCTTTCCTGCATGTCCCCCACTTCTCCCTCCACGAATCTTTGAGACATTAACTCTCTTCCCAACGTTTTTGGCTTCAAAGCACCAGATCCTGCTCAACGGCGTGGGGCCCAGGTTTTTGTGTGGAGCTGGCAAAAAGAACCCTCTCTCCATTGAAAATGTACACTTGCTCCCTCAACACCCTTATCATTAATTGCTACAAATCTTAATTTTATTCGTCGTTTGTTATGCATCCAAATTGGATGGGGAAAAAAATTCAAATTAACTGAAGTGAAAAGATTTCAGAAGATGGTATAGAAGGCTCCTGAAGGAGCTGAAGAAAACTCTCCGGAGACTGGGAACGCAGTGCTAACCCAACCTGAAAGAAAGATCTTAAGACAAAGAAATCTTGCCAAATTGATCCTTTAATTATAACATTAGTCGTTTCTTTCAAAGGCTTAGTGTAAGAGCTGGGGGTGGGGGGCAGAAAAGACTTAAAGGGAGAAAAGACTTAACATTACCAGGATGAGTGGAAGCAATTAGGAGGATTTAAATTACTCTCTTGTTTGGTACAAGGCAGATACATTTCATTTTTCTTGCCACCGTGCTCGACTTCTTGCTCTGCCATTAGCTTCCAGAGGTCTTCTCCTTGGCTGGCCTGAGGGCCCAGTCTTCCCAGGTCAGGCAGCATCTCCTTCCACTCTGCACCCACTCTGCTATTTCTGCAGACCAGGAATACCAGTGACTCTAACAGCTCTGACACCCTGGAAAGGGGCTGGATGCACAAGACTGGATATGGGGATGGAGCCTCCCAGCTCTCAACAGAAGGATGATGCTGCAATGAATGGAGGAGGGTGATTGCAAACCAATTTTTTTCCGCAGAGGCTGTGGAAAGGGGGGTGGGAAAGAGTCAAAATGGAGCCTGTTTGGTGCTGAAGCTCTGTGTGAGTCCTCAGGCTGTGGTCACTCCTGGGGTGGCACTACTGCCACTGGCACATGGCACCAGCAGCAGGGACAGGGCACCGTGGCTCTCGTCGGGTCTCTGCTGCTCCGGAGACAGAGCCCAAACACACACACTCAAATGGTTTTATGTGAGAAACAGCTGAGGGAAAAAAACCCCAAAAGTCAACAATTTCACAACAAAAGGGAGAGCAGATCTTTGCGAATCTCCAGCACATGCAATTCCTCAGGCCACAAGGCAGCCTCAGGTTGAAAACAGCATTTCAGTGGATGCTCCATCCTCACTCTCTCCCACTGAGTGTCTTCTGCCAGGATTACCTCAGTAGCTCATGCAGCTTTAAAAGCTGAGCAGTCACATCTCCCTGGGCTCCGTACCTGCTCCCAAAGAGGAGCGGGGCCCATTTTTTTTTTTAATCTTCTCCTGCTTTCGGTCAGAATTAATTGACCCGTAATTGCACCCATAGAGGGGGAAAGTTAAAAGACACAGTAATGAATGCCAAAGCCACAGCAGAAGTGGCTCTCCAAGACCCTGCCTGGAGGAGCTCCATCTCCTCCCAACAGAGCCGCACGCAATTCCAGTGCGTGTGTGCCTGTTCGTATTTAGGGAGAAAAACTGAGGAGCCTCGCTATGATGGAAATCATTTCTTTCCCTCTCCCACATACTTTGTGCTTAAGGAGCAGATGGATCCAGGCTGTTTACATCACAGAGGTCATGCCTCAGCTTAACAGTTGGGGAGCTGACTGTTGGGAGAGATGCTCATCGCAACCAGGAGATTGCTAAATCTGGGCTCTGGCAAACTTCTGCTGGTGGCAAGTGAAACACACAAATGTCCTCCTGCAGCCCCTCCGTGCTCGGGACCCAGCCCTGCTGCTGGGCTGCTTCCCCACAGGGAGCTGCTGCCGAGACGAGGCGAGGGCAGGGGCAGCTCGGCAGCAGCTCCTGAGCGTGGACCTTGAGGAGAACGCTGGAAATCCCGAGTGGACCTTGTTATCCACCGATGCAGATGGTGCAGTTTGCAAGCTACGTGGGCCCAGGTTTCTCCAAGGAGGCTCCCAGTGGCCATGATTTCAGCTGAGCACGGCCTGGCTTTCCCAAAAGCAGTGGTGTAACTGCCAGGGAAAGAGTTCCTTCAGTGGAGGTGTTTCCATGGAGCTTGTTCCCAAAGTGACCATCTCTTCTCAGTCCAGCACAGCCACGTGACAGCTGGGGGTATCTGGCCAGGCCCTGCCTGTTCATTCAGCTGAGAGCTGGGCAATGGAAAGGTCACACCTCCCATCCCCCAGCAGAGCCAGGTACTCTCTTCCAGAACCAGAGGATTGCGGTGAGTGCCAAAACCGAGAAGATCTCAGCAAACAAAGCAAGGAATGAGGAACAGAGCAAGTCCTGCTGCACTCAAGGACACGCATTATTTGTGTCCATGAGTACCTCCTCCTGCCCTTAGGTCCTACTCCTCCACGGCTCCAGCAGCAGCTTTGGATGATTCACCCAGCCGAGGTGCTGCATCCACTGAGCCACGGAGGATGTGGCCGTGTCCAGGACACGCACAGTGGCCTTGCCATGGAGTGGCAGAGCCCAGCTGGCCACCTGCGCTCACCTCGCTCAGCCCTCCGGGGAGCTGAGCAGTCCTGCTTTACCCTGGATATCTGCCACGCCACAAGAGCATCTCCGTTGCCAATTAGGCCACCCACCCACTTGCATCCTTCCCCAGCACAAACCCTATTAGCAATAAACAAACAGTGGAAATGCCAGCCAGTGCCTGGGAAGAGTCCTAGACAACTGCATCCCATTCAGCAGGCATGGGAGCAGCTGCCTCGGGCAGTCCTGGTGCAGGGAAGCACCAAGCTGGGCCAGGGAATGGCCAGCCATTCCACTAGGCCTGCTGTGGTCCTCTGGCCAGTGGCTGGCTTGTGTCCCCAAGCTGCTTTCAGCATCACCCCAGCACCAAAAGCCTGGGAGCCCATACAACACACTGCACTGACACGATTCACAGCTTTAATAAGGGACTCTCCCAGCTTCCTAACTTTCCTTCTCCAGGCTTTTGTAGGAAAGCTCCTGCTTGACACTGGGACCCAGCTGGACTTTGCCCAAATGCCCAAGCTGGATGTGGCATAAGAAGTACAAATTCCACCCAAAGCTGCTCAGATATCTTCATCCCCTACAAGAATTCCCTCTCTGCAGGGCAAAGTGAGACCCTTCCTGCAGCCTGTCCCCAGAGCCCCTGGACTCAGTCAGACCCCAGAATGAGAGCTGGGAAGATTCAGCCCAATAACAGACCCCAACCTGCCACTCTAGCAGCTCCTGAAATCACCACCATCGCACTTGAACTTCCAGGGACACTCATGAAAGGGACAGGGACGACCAAGGCCATTCTCCACCCTGACCCTTGAGTCTAAGGGCTTTCCATCTGGCCAAACCAGTGCTGCGATGACTTTTGCATTTTGTAATTAGCTAAAAAATGACCTGCTTCAGTCAGAACAGAGGAGCCCACATCTTCCCCCAGTGCAGGAGAGGGCACCATTCACCAGCCCCTGCCAGCAGTTGAGGATGTGCTGATGCAACCACAGTTCATTGTCATGGAGACAAGAAGAGCTTTTGTCTCCAAACCCAGCTTAATGGCTTGGATTAAAACCACCTTCCCCTTGGGAAGTGCAGGACGGGGACAGTTACTTTGTCCCTACTTCCTGATCTGCTGGGCTTATCTGTGTGCACCCCAAGCATCCCTATCCTCACCAGTTTGCACCCCACCAGTGCAGGGCCCATCCTCCTGGTCGCAGGACAGAGGTGCTCTGTATCACCCCCCAAACCCATCCCAACCCACGCACACCCCACCACAAACAGCCTGCACTCAGACACATTTTCACAGACCTCCCCCCATGTCTCTCCCCTCTTGCAGGTCCCAAGCAGCCAGAAGATCCCCCGTGACCATTTCTTGCAAGGGAACCAAAAGCACAAGATCATCAGCATGGTGAAATAACAGTAAGGATAAATATCTTCAAGGCTGTCCCTTTCCCAGCTCCCCAGGTTGAGAAGAACCAAGCACAGCCAGGGAGCAATCCCGTGCTGTGGGGCAGGCAGGTATGCAGGGGATGGAGGGACACAGGGACCAGCCCTAGGTCCCAGAAATGCGTGACAGGCACAGCTCAGAGGGAATGACCACTCTGCTTACCCTGACAGCACTCCCAGGACAAGGTTGAGGACAAAGAAGGATCCAATGATGATGAGGGGGATGAAGTACAGCCAGTTCCAGGTGGCTCCTAAGGCATCATTGGTCTGGAGGAGAAAGAAAAAAAACACGTGAGACATCACCTTCAACACCAGCGACGGGGCAGAGGGAGGGTGAGTTAACCTCAGTGCTCCAGGCTGACCACACCAGGCTCCTCAGGGTGACGTGGCCATGCCTGCCAAGCCTTGGTGGGCAACCTTCCCTACCAGAAGAGCCCTGGCACCCCTCAGCACCCTGCAGCAGCCATACTCTCCAGCCTCCAGCCCTCATCAGGCAGGACCGCTCTCCTCCACCCCCTCCAACCACCCCTGCAGAGACTGGAAGAGATGGGTATAGCTGGAGGTGCAGGGTCCTGCAGCCCAAAACTGGGGTGCTGAGGGCGAGGGGTCACCCTGAGCATGTTTTCCCCAGCAGTTTGATTCAGGGCTCCCATGCACCTTCACTAGGACGGGGCAAAGCAGCCCCACGGCAGCAGGGCCTGCTGAGCACAGATTTATAGGGTGCCTTAAGACGAGGGAAGGTGGCATCTAGAGAAGAGGCAGCAAACCATCTAAAGAAGGTTCGTCCCTTCACGCATGGTGGGAAACCTCCAAACAGTCATTTTGCTGCTGGCATCATCACTAACACCTTGCAGACACCCTCCCACCACAGCTACATCCCCCAAAGCCAAGGAGCTGAGATCACACGGGAGCTCTGAGCGCCCGGCACAGCCCGACAGCTGCAAAGGCTCCTGATGAGCCCTGCTCAGCACCTCCAGACATTAATTCACCAGAGGTTTTAATAAAGCAGTGCCCCTCTGTCCCTCCCAGCCGCCTCCCAGGCCCCATTTGTCCTCCGGTGTCAGGCACGGTGCGCATGACGCCGGGCTGAGGGTGATGCGGCAGAACGTGACTGTCTGGGGGAGGTGGTATCAATCTTCTTGCAATGAAAGACTCTTTCTCTTTTCTCTCTCTTCCCCCCTCTCCCTGTGCTAATTAAGCCCTCATCTTCATCTGAGTCATTGGCACCACATCTCCTGGTCGGCCAGCGCAGGAGCTGAGGCAAGGCTCTGCAATGGGAGAAGCGCGATTCCGAGGGGGAAAGGAAGCCACCGTGCTGGAGTCCTCCTCCAGTGGGAACTTCTGGGTGTCCCCACCACCCTGACACCGAGCCCGAGGCAGGAAGGGTGACACCAGAACACCCCAGCACAGGCACTGACCACAGCACTGGGACAGGGGACGCGGGCAGCGATCTCAGTGACAAGGAGCACCTGGCACACAGCAGCCGTAAGGGCTCTGAAAACATCTGGAAGGACTCACTGCTCTCCTCCTCTGGCACTTGGGAAACCACACACGTCCTCTCAAGATCCTGCTCTTTCAAGAGCCCCAGTTCACCTCCAGCCCCTTTCTTTAGGGCCACGGGAGAAGCAAGCACAGGGAGGAAGGAACGATGCATGGCAATTCCAGGCAGCCAATGTTCACCACAGCCCTCCAGAGACACCCAGGCCACTGTGCTCTGCTCTGCTCTGCTCTGCTCTGACAGCACCATCTCCCATGGCACCAGTCTTCAAGGCATCGTGCAACCCTCAGCCCAGGCTTGGCGGGGCTTCAGCTCCCTGCCAAGATGCCACTGGGTACCTGCCACTCATGTCAGGACTGCTTGCCTTTGAAACTGGCTCCTGCCCAAAAAACACAGGCTTTCCCCGAGGTCCTCCTCACAGGGAATGCAAAACAGATGAGCTCCTTTCCTACAGAGGAACAAGACATCTTCTCCCAGAACTGGGCCATGGCCACCTCTTCTTTAGCCACCTCAGCAGGAGAGAGAGGGGGAAATGGGCAGTTTTCCCAGGGTTATCAGTGCCCAGACCACCTCTTCCCTCCATTTTTCAGGCACAGCACAGGTGGCACTGGGGACCTGCAGCAGGGGAAGCTGAGGCAGGGGCTTGGCAGGACTCTGGTGGCATGGGCTGACTGTCATCCCAACCTCTGTGCATTTGAGTGCCTGGCTCCCCTGGAGGTGGAGGCAAAGGGGGTTGGAGAGGTTTTTAAGGGGATTTGGGAGGTCGCAGCACCACTTGCACCCAGCAGCTGCAGGAGGGGCACTTCTAGGGCAGAGGAGGAGATGGGGAGCTGTGGCCATGGACCCACATACTCAAGGACACAGCACTGGCCACAGGGAGCTTAGGGATGGTCCCAACCACCCAGGCTGCCACCAGCAGCCCCAGGAACAGCACTGCCACCAGCAGCCACACAGGTCCTCCTGCCTGGTGCCAGCTTTGCTGGCATCCCCCAGCCCAAGATGAAATTCACAGGGGACATCCCCTACAAACCCAGGAACTGGTGATGCCCAGTCTGGATGCAGTGGCTCCAGACCATCATCTGGTACCTGCTCAGCCACCCAGACTGCCAAAAACTCACCATCCCCACTGGAAGCCTCCTCAAGCAGATGCTCCTCCAATGGCTGCTGTAATTTCCAGCCTAAATTTATTTGTGGTCATTTTCTATACCACTCTGTTCTTTTGCCAGCACTGGCCTTTGGCTGAAATAGCTCTTTTCCTTCCTGTTTCAACCCTGATCTATTTCTAGACAGCAATCACGGCCATCTCCAGCCTCTGCTGTTCTGGCCAAAGCAAGGTTCTTCCAGTTCTCTCCTGCCCAACTGGCTCTCCTGCCCTATTTTATCCAGCAGCCCCTTCCCTGCTCCAGTCCAGGCTCACTTCATCCTTCCTGGACACAGGAGACCTGAGTGAGCAATTTGATGGGTCACACTCCATCCCTGCATGATGCCACAGAGACTTCACCACCTCACCTGCATCCCACCATCCTCCCTCCTCCTTGGTGACACCCCTGCCCCGCAGCCACCTCGTGGTCACCCCGATGTCACCCGTTCACCCTCTCCTCCTCCATGCTGCTGCTTCCCAGCCAACGGGGCCTGAGTTCCACGGAGAGATCTTTGCTGCTCCTCAGCAAGCACTTGGCTTTCCATTTCTCCCTGCATCCCACATCTCAGATGCCTCCCAGCCCAGAATGGCAGCCTCTGTCCCCCCAGCTCTGGGAAGCCAGTGGACGCTGGAGGCAGGAAAGCCCACGACGCATCCCCAAGGACTCCACCAGTCGATGACATCCCCCTTGTCCCCTCAACACCATCCCAGCACTGCTCACTTCCCCGCCAGCCTCACAGAGCTCCCCATCCCCTTCCCCCTTCCCCTCCCCATTACCACTTTCCCACAGCAAACCCTTTACTACAAGGAGCAGCTCTACGACGCTTCCAGGCCGGCGATGCCAGGTTAGCCCGGCGTGACCTACCTTTGACAAACCCATGACTCATTTTCCTCTCTTGCCTCCCAAATCTGTTCCGCAATGGCGTTCGATCGAGGTCAGCCTCGCAGTCCTATTCCTGCCTGCCTTACTTTTCCTCCCCTCCTCCCCCCGCTTTTAAATATAGGCATCGCATTCGCTATTCTCCAGTCAGATGGTGCCTCCCCCAACTCGATGGAGCTGTTAAAAATACTTGTTACCAGACCTGCCATTTCATGTGCCAGCTCCCTCCGAGCTCGGGGGGAAGCCATCCCAAGCACCCAGGCTGGTGGGTGTGGTGGTCTCAGCGTTGGGCGTCCTCGTTGGCCATGCCCTCGTTCCCCATCTCACGCCTTTGGTTGCTTTGTGTTGACCAAAAGTGGGGCTGCAATGTCCATCCGTGCCCAAAGCTCTCCAGATGTCATTTCACTGGGCCTTGCTTCCATCTGCAGAGGTGGGGAAGCACTCACTGCTCCTCCAGGAGGTCTGTGCCAACACAACTTTGCTACGGCCCTCACAGCACTTCCCAACTTTTTTGGCACCGAGATGTCGTTGTCTTGACTGAGCAGCCTCTTTTCCCGTTCCATTTGTTCTTGAGATCCCTCTGTAGGCAGTAGTTCACCATCTTGGTCCACTGTGCCTCCCCACAGGTTTTCTTCCCCTTTGTTGAAGGTACCAGGAGGTTGTTGTTTGCAGAATTCCGGGTAGACACAGGAATTTTAATCCCCAAATTACACCAATTCCTTTAATGAAGAAATTCCAGGATCCTGCCTTGCTCCCTGCACAGATGAGCAGGTCCCATCACCCACCAAAGCACTTTGGGACAGGCTTTTTATATTCCTTTGGGAAATGGAGGAGCTGCTTGGTGCCAAACCTTTGCTGCTTCTTCCCTTCCCTTTGAGAGGCCTCCTTCTCACTGTGCACCCCACCACCCCCCAAACTCTTCTGCGGCCACCAGACCAAGGACCACCACACTCACATCTTGGCATGACCCATCCTGCTGCCAGGAAAGCCCTCTGAGCCTATAAATGACACCACCAAGGCGTGGGAGCAGGACCCTCATGAGGGAAAGAACCCCCACCAGCTCCTGCTTCTCAACCCCCAAGCACAAGGTTATTCTTTAGGCAGCTCTTTGTGGTGTTTGCTTGGGTTTTTTTGGTTTTTCTTCTTTCCCCCAAAGGGCAGGAAAAGGCACGGGAAGCTGCAAAAGCAGGTCTCACTCGGGGGGCCAGAAATCTGAAGAAATCTAAATATATCCTCAAGTTGAATGCACAGCACAAGCGCACAGCCCACACGTCCCCTCCCTCGGGCTGCGGCGCATGGGAACCTTCAGGATTTCTTTGCTCTAGGGGAAGGGAGGGGGGAAACCTCAATAAACCCCTCAAACTCAGTCTCTCCTGGCTAAAAATAAGCAGAGAGCAGGTTCAGTCTGTGCAGGGAGCCTTAATGGCCACTCCATTGCTCACCAGCTTGGGGAGGGGAACTGGGGATTTGTGGGCACCCAAAGCTTTCGGGGAGCAGCAGGATGTGGATTTCATCCACCCGGAGGTTTGGGGGTGATGAAAAAAGCCATGGATCTCAAGGATCTCCAGGACATTTGCCTTGGGAGCTGTGCCTGCCTTGCCCAGCACTTCTCGGGTGCTTGCAGAGCAGGACAGCAGGTGCAGAACCACCACAGCTTCCATGATTTGAGCTCCAAATCCTTGGCTTGGCAGCTCCCAAAGGTCTTTTCCTGGTGGTGACACCCACCGTGCCCCCCAGCACTTCTCGGGTGCTTGCAGAGCAGGACAGCAGGTGCAGAACCACCACAGCTTCCATGATTTGAGCTCCAAATCCTTGGCTTGGCAGCTCCCAAAGGTCTTTTCCTGGTGGTTCTACCGTGCCTGTGCCATGGCTGATGGTGTCCCCCAGCATCACCTCCCCAGCCCCTGACCCTCTCCTCCCTGCAAACCACGGCTGCATCCAGCTGAGAATCACACACAGGCCAGCAGCCACAGCCTCACAGCCCAGCAAAAGGGGGAGGAAATTAATTATCAAAATACCTCGCAGCCGATTCCCTGGCCTAAGCAGCTCCCTCCAGACCCTGACACCCGCTGCTGCTCTCGCCAGCACAGTAACAGATCTCCTTGTTCCCTTTAATAGCAGTAATTGAATCTCCTGCATGCAGGGCCATGCTTCACTCCCTGCCTGGGATCCATCAGCGACCCTGGCGCTGGACAAGATCTGAATGGAAATGCTTTGCTGTCCCAAATCAGGTTAATGAGGAAATGGGTGCATTTCCTCTGCAAGGCCAGGACTGGACCAGGGTGGGACACATCCTGCCATGGCCAAGTGTCAGGGTCTGCAGGGAGGGTGGGCACCTCCTGCCCCGTTGCCTTCCTCCAGTACTGCCCTTCACTGGCCCTGGGAAGCTCTGGGGTGCCAGGGACAGGCAGGACTAATGCCAGAGGAGGACACAAGGCTCAGCACAATCTTCTCTCTGAGTGGGTGCGGGGAGGGAGTGGGGAAACGGGAAAAGGACACGATGCATTTCATTTTTCTGTTTCCTAAATGGAATGCAAAAAATGTGTTGCTAGAAGCATTACTAAAAAGCGTTTCCAAAATATTTGAAATCAGCACCGAGACCAATTTTGGCGCTGTTCTCCTCCAAGAAATTGCACAGCACTGATGCACAAACCCAGTCCTCATGTGTGCCTCCTGCTCTGCCTCTCCCCACAGTCATCCCTCACTGTGATCCCTCCACTTTTGCTCCCAAACTTTCACTTTCCCCCTGCCCAGATCCCTCCTGTGCTTTCCCCAGCACCCCCCTAACCCCTCTGCAGGCAGGATGAACTTTTCCTGATGGAGCATTTGCAAAGCTTCACGGTCCTTTCTGGTGCAGACCGATGTGCCAGCGCCGCTGCCTCTCCAGCTGGACCCAGACCCTGGACACTGCAGCAGGGCATGGCTTCCACAGGACCAGCTTTGGGGCTGTTTTCTCATGGGGCCTGGATCCCTGCTTTGTTTTGGGCATGCTGCAAGCCCAGAGAGGCAGCTTGGGTCCCAGGACATGATTTTCATCATTGTCTGACGTTCCTACATGAAGGAACATCCCCCAGCTTCTGCTGTGCTGCTCTGGGACAACAGACCCCTGCACGACCTCACTCATGGACCCCCACAGCCCCATAACCCAACCCTGGAGCACGGGAGCACATTCACCAAGAGCTCTGGAACCAGCTTCCCAACACCATTTCCAACACCATTTCCAGCTAATGGAATTACAGGTCCTGGGCTTAACAAAGATGAGCAAGGCAGCACTGAGACCCTCTACCACCTCCCACCCTTGAGCCTGGAGCTGCTGGGTAATGCCAGAGTGATACCTTGAGCTTTTCTGTTCTGCTTTGGTGTGCAGCTTTCAGCTTTATATGAAGTGGTACTAGGATCTTTTCACAGGGTGGTGAAGACAAAACAATCCTGTTCTAGCTGGGGACTCAAGGACAATCTCTTCAAACTTCAGGCCCGAAGCACAAACAACGTGAAAGAGGAGGGCAGGCAAGCAAGCAAGCAAGGAGGATGAAACTCCTCAATTTAAAGCTATTAATTGGATAGTTAATTCCTATATGCAAATGGACTAAAACTTATAAAAATGTGACCAAGCCCTCTTTTGCTTCCATCTTGGAGGCATCTGGGCAGACCACCACTGTGGCTCTGGTACTGCCAGGGTGTGGCCTTTGAAGGCACTTCAATAAATATCAACTTTATCCCTCTTAACTCCTTCTAGCCTCTGTTTCAGCTCCTCAAGGCATCAAGAGCACCCGTGCTGGAGCACTGGCACCTCCACCAGCCCCCCTCAGCTCCTCCAGTGCTTCCAGCAGACCGTCTTGGAGTGAGACTTTCCCGTGCGGGCAGGGAGGAGGGTGTGGGCAGGGAGCTTTGGAAAGAACACGCCTGAAAGATGGGATCCAGCAGACACAGTTTGTTTCTTGCTGTGTCATTTCATCGCATACACACACACACACACACACAGAGGGAAAAAGGGGAAGAAGGGAATAAAAGAAAAAAAAGGGCAGGAACATTTGGCAAGCTGGTGAGGGTCTGGCTTTGCTGAGTGTGGAGAAAGAGCCATTTTTCCAAAAGGAGGAGAGGGGAGAGCAGGCTGGCTGCCACACACGTGCCTGGCAGAGCTGGGCTCCAGCACCCACGGCTGGCACCAACTGGAGCCATTTGGGGGGAAACAGCTCATTTTTTGAGTTCGGAAGGGTTTGAACCTTTGGGGTGGAACCTGAAGTCTCCTTCCTCAATCTGCTCTAACATGCTCTCAACCATGTTTAAAACATGAGAGAGGACAGGGCTCCGTCCCGCGGTGTCACAAGTGCTGGGGACTTTCTGGCAGCCTGCACTGCCCCAGCCCTGAGCCCATCCCGGCCGGGAGCTGCCAGGAATAGCTGCAGAGGCATCAGGGGCTGTGCTCGCTGCCGAGCCGCTCGGAGCTCTGCGTGCTCATTAAATTTTCATGCCTCCCTCCTGCCAGGGTTATTTCGTGTGCGTTGTGGTTTAATTTAAAACACATCAGAAGGGACTCCTGCTCCCTTCACAAGCGTTCCGGCTGGAGACCCCGGTGCCGTCCCAGAGCACAGAGGGCTAAAAAGCCAGGTGGTTTCCCTCTTTTTGCCACCTCTCCCGCTCTCCAGCCTCTCTCCCTCCCCCTCCTCCTCCTCCTCCTTCTCCTCTTCCCAGCTCTTTGCTGGGAGCCACCGTTCTGCATCACACTCCCAGCTTCCTGCTGTACTGAGCTCCTCCAGCCCATCCCTGCGGTGTCGGGGCTGTTTTGGGGATCTTTGCACCACAAGCAGAACTCCCACAACCCTTGCTGCACGGCTGGCACTGCTGCAGCTCCTGCCCTGGGAGCCCAGGAGACAGACACCAGTGTCCAGAGGATGTGCAGCAGCTCCTGGAAGTACTGGGGGGCTCAGGGAGGTTTCCCAGCTCTGAGCAAACCGCCCAAAAAGAGGAAAATCCTCTCTGGTCAAGTCATTAATTTTGCTGCCTCCTGGCTGCTCTACGGAAAGCCAGGCACTGTCCTCACTCTCTGAAAGGTTGAGGAGGAATCCACCCAGAGCTGCACCATGCTCAGGTCTCACACTGCCCACACAAAGGGGCTGCAGGGAGGGCAGCTGAGCGCTGAGCATCCCAAGGGACGGCTGTGAAACGCCGGGAATTGATGCCAACATGCACTGAGCAATTTTGTACACACACACACATGGAAAAACAACTGTTCTGCAACAGATTCCTCCCCTGAGCCCCCCCAAGGTCGACTGGGGCAAATGGGGATGGGGCAGGAAGCAGAACAGCCAAGCCTTGCTCACATCTCTGACCCATGTGCTTTGGCATGACTAGTGATATTAACACACCTCCCTTCCCCAGCATCCCAAAGCAGGCTGGCCTCAGCAGTCCCTCTTTCAGAAAGGATGGATGTGTCACTGCATTTCAAAGGCAGGCTCCAGCAGAAGACTTTCAGTACTTTAATTGTAAGGAAGATGAGGACAAACATTTTAGCAGGGCCTGTTGTCACAGGACAAGGGGTAGTGGTTTTAATCTGAAAGAGGGTTGATTTAAATTAGATATAAGGAAGAATTTTTTTTTTTTCCAAGGAGGGTGGTCACACACTGGCAAAGGTTGCCCAGAGAGGTGGCGGATGCCCCATGCCTGAAAGTGTTCGAGGCCAGGTTGGATGGGGTTCTGAGAAACCTGGACTAGGGGAAGATGTCCCTGCCCATGGCAGAGGGGTTGGACTGGATGATCTTTAAAAGGCCCCTTCCAATCCAAACCATTCTGTGCTCCTGTGATCTCAACTTTGGTGCTTCACAAACAAAACCAGTCCGAGCCAACTTGTGCAAACCCAGCCCTGCCCCCGGCAGCACGAAATGACTTCTGCACATGGTGAGATTCACCAAAACCCTTCTGCACCCCACGCGTAGAGGAGATCCCAGACACCGAGGGGATCCTCCCCTCCCGGCCCCAGCACCTCCAGCATGCTGGAAGCACGAGGGGGTTGAGTCACACATGCTGCAAACCCCCATCCTTGCAGCAGCTCCTGTTTTCCAGCCGCTCCTGCAGCGTGCCCGCACGCACAGCTCACACTTGGCACCCAACCCACGCCCCTGCAGCCTCCTGGCTCTCTGCTGCAGCTGCCCAGCTCTGCATGGGGCTGCAAGACCCCCCGAGGCCACAGACACAGCTCTGCCCGCCACCACTGCATTTTGGGAGGTGTTTTTGGAAGCCACCAACAGCTCGGTGTTCTTTCCCGCAGCAAACGCTCCCCTCCCGCTGCAAAAGCACCCAGAAGGCTCTCAGCACTGAGCCCTGGCATCTCCTAAGGCTCCCTGGACTGCCTGGCCCTGCTGCTTCCCTGTGGTCCCAATCCCTGGTGCCAGGAGAGGATGAGGAGTTCAAGCCAACAGCCAGACCCACGCAGGGAAACGCAGCAGGCTCAGACCCTGTGAGCAGTGCCAGCAGGAATCACAACAGTGTTTAGGTTGGGAAAGCCCTCCAAGGTCATGGAGTGCAACCCTTAACTCAGCACTGCCAAGGCCACCCCTCAGCCACGTCCCCGAGTGCCACATCTGCACATCTTTCAAATCCCTCCAGCAATGGTGACTCCAGGGCTTCCCTGGGCTGCCTGTGCCAGGCCTTGACAGCCCTTTTGGAGACGTTTTTCCTAATATCCAATCTGGACCTCACCTGTGCAACTTGACACCTGGCAGTTCTTCTCACCCTGTTGCCTGGGAGAAGACACCAAACCCCATCTGGTCACAACCTCCTGTCAGGGAGCTGTAGGGAAGTGAGAAATTCCCCGCTGAGCCTCCTTTTCTCCAAGGTGAGCCCTCCCAGCTCCCTCGGGAAATACAGATTTCAAACTCCAAACCCCTTTGCTCCCTGAGATCGTGGGAGCTGAGCTGAGCACCCGAAGCCACCAGTGTCACCTGTGCCCCACTCCTGGGGAGCCCCTCAGCAGCCCTGCCATCCCCCCAAGCCCCAGCAGCCCTGCTGAACGACAAAATGCATCCCTGCCCCACGCCAGCACGGCTGCAGAGGCAGAGAAGTAGGACAGTGAGTCTCTTTGCCAGCACTGTACTTGCCTCTGGTCCCTACAGAAATCAGGCTTGGTCTGCAGCCAGCCCAGGGAAGGGGTGTCTGCTCCAGGAGAAGAAGAAAACCAAAATACTTCTTAGCCCCTGTTTCAGACCACAGAGGCAGTCTCAAAGTCAAACTCCCCTCCAAAAGAAATCAAAGTCCCCCAGGCTCCCAGGAGCTGGAAAAGCAACAACACCCCACAATTCTTTTATTTCAACCCATACTGTGATTTCTACTTCATGAAGGCAAAGCTGACATGAAGAAAGCAAAAAGCAAGCACACGGATGAAATAACCCATGTGGAAATGAGCTTGTTGTAATGCTGCCTGCAAATTCCAGGAGCCACACTTCTAGACCTGGTAGAACGGTGGAAAAACAGATCTTAAAATCACGCTCCAGTCACACAGGGGAATTCTATAGTAAGCAATTTCTTTTGAGAGATTGCTAAAGTGGTTTTCCTGCCATCTCCCTCTCCCCTGCAGCGTTAATCCACAAGGACACAGCCTCCCATCGCTTTGTCCCAGGGGAAAGCTGAGCCCCCCAAACCTGGGGCATGGCCTGGGCAAGGTCCATGCTGGCTAGCAGCAGGAGCCTGCTCTGGCTTGCTGCCCCAAGTGATGAAGGTGATGGCAGAGCACCCCGGTGGTTTTCCAGCCCTCCTCCTGCATCCCCCAGGGACTGCATCCCTCATTGTCTTATTAAGAAAAAAAGACAGAAATCCATTTTTCTGTCTCCAAGTAGCAAAAGGACCGAGCACCCACAACCTTTGCACCCCGAGGCCCCCTGAGAGTCCCTGGGGAGGACGGGAGGTGCAGCCCAGCAGTGCTGGGAACACCAGCCCTGGCCACCCCCCGAGGTGAATCATTTAATGACACCAAGGCCACAAACTCTCATTCAATTAAAAGCCAAGGAAGGTCCCTGCTCCTTTCCACAGCTGGTCAGTGACAGCTGGTTCTTTGCAGAGGAACAGGGAAGGGAGGCACCTTATTTATGGTCCTGGCCATTGGGAACATGGTGACAGAGCGTGACAGTGACATCGGTGACAGAGCACATCCGCCCAGCTTTGCTGATCGGGCTGGGAAAATGATTTGGATCCCACAGGAGTCCCAGAGAGCCCCCATTTAGCAGCTAGGGTAGTAAATAGGGGTTCCTGTAGGGTAGGCACAGTTTCCAGAGCTCCCAGCTCCTGGGTTTTCAGACCCAGGTGATGAATCAGCAAATGCCACACGCTGGAGGGATCAGCTCCAGCCTTCCCAGCAAGGACACCCCAAGCAGCAGGAGACCAGACTCACTCAAACAAAGCCCTGAGGTCCATCAGACCATGAAGGGCCCATCTGTTCCCCATCCCCTCACACCCCACCAGCAGGACTCCAGCACGGGCAGTGCTGCTGCTGATTGCTGCAGGCTCCAAAGGCTGGGAAGGGGGAGACACGGGGAGCACTGCTGGAAGCAGGTTTTACAGTCATTAACACAAGAGCAAGGCTCAGGGCAGGTGGCTGGCACCAGCCACAGGCATGCACAGGCTACCTGTGACAGTGGGAGCAGCTGCCCAGGGCACTGGAAAACCACCTTCCCTGATACACTCAATTATACCTGGGCAACAGGTGCTGTGGTAAGTCTCTAATCCCATTGACACACCAGAAACAGCCACAAATTTGAAGTTTTTTGGTCTCAACACTCAGGTGGTTCAACCCTGCTTAATTCCCCCACTGACACAGCAAGATCCTGACACTGCCATCTCCTTTAGGAAGAGGAAAACCAAATCCTTGTGGAAAGGTCAAGCCTTTGCAGTGACCTCTCCCCTTTCTGCTCCAGTCTAGGTTTCACAATCCATCTGTCCACACATGCCATCCTGCACCCCTAGAGGGACCCTGTGACAGACTGAGCAGGAAAGGGGGCCCCAACTCTGACAGCCTGACGTTGGCCTGGGGTTTAAAAACAGCCTTTCCCCCGATGGCAGAGTCCCTCCTGGAGCAGCTTCCCCACCACACGCCATCCCGTTTGCCTCCCGCAGAGCAAAGCCACTCTGCAGATCTCCAGGCGTTATGGGAACCAGGGTATAAAAACATTCCCGGTGCAGTGACGCCAAAATTGATGCTGAAATTAGGCTGGGAACAGAACAGGCACGGGTGCTTCTAGCCCACAAACCCAAACAGGCTTATATGGCCAGTCGCCCACGGCGATATGGCACTCTGGGATCGCCTGGAGCTTTTTATCCAGCTCTGCCCTCAAGCTGCTCTCTGGGCACTCCAAGGGCTCGGGCATCAGCAGCTTCCAGCAGCTGCAGACCGCAAGAACTCAGCGCAGCCGCTCCCTGCTCCGTCAGCACAAAGATCCCAGCTCCCTGCTGGGCACTGAAATGCTGTCCCTGCCCCAGAGGAGGGGTCTGAGCCCAGCTCTGAGGCTTTCCCAGGCCACCAGACATGCTCTGCCTGGTCTGCAATGCCCAGAAAACATGTCCACTCTCACCGAACTGCCCTGGGGAGCACAGGAGGAGCAGGCAAGGAAGGAGGCCTCCCCAGGGACAGCCTTCAAGCAGGAGGATCACTGCAGGACATGCCCACGAGCTTTTGCTCTTTGCAACGAGTCAGAGATGGGGACCAGGCCCTTAGAGCTCCCTTTGCCTGGAGGCATGGAGCACACCCCTCTGTCCCCCATCTTCCGGAAGGATTAACCCCGTTTCCACCACGAAGGAAACTCTGGATCTTCTGAGCTTCCAGCCCACAGAAACAGCCTCCAGCTGCCCAGAGAGCCCCCGGAGCAGCAGTACTCACGTTGTACAGGACTGTGGTCCACCCTTCCATGGTGATGCACTGGAAGACGGTCAGCACAGCAAAGAGGATGTTGTCGAACTGCGTGATCCCGTCGTTGGGACCGATCCACTCCCGGCACTCGTAGCCCGGGGGGCAACCCTGCACCCCGCACGGGTGGGGAGGGTCCAGCTCCTCCAGCTCACCTGCGAGCACACAGCAGAGAGCCAAAGGAGGCAGAGGTAAGGGACAGCTCATCCCAGCTCTTTTCCACCCGTGGGATGTGAAGAGGGTGCCAAGCCCTTGTCCCCACCTGAATTGTTTGTGTAGCAGGCTCGGTGCAGCTTCCCGCTGTAGAACTCCAGGCCGATGATGGCAAACATGAGGATGGCAAAAAAGAGCAGCAGGCCAATCTGGAGGAGAGGCACCATGGCCTTCATGATGGATTTCAGGACAATCTGCAAGCCTGGGAGAGGAGAGAAAGGGCACAGCTCAGAGCAGCAATGCAAACCCCCTTCCAGGGACACATCCACCCCAACTCTGGCAGGAGGAGGACAGGGAGCAGAAAGGATGGGCGGTCAACAGAGAGATGCAAGAGGCCAGCACAGCCTGGAGGATCCCTCTGGGCAGGAGGATCCTGGAGGAAAGCACCATTGCAGGGGAGGGAAAGCCAAGCTACAGAGCAAGGCTCCAGCAGAGGTTGCTCCTGGTCCCCACTCCAATGTCCTGCCTGTCTTTGCCCCACCTGGACTTGGTGGGACATGGCTTGTGCACCTCTGTCCCCCTCGCTGCCCCCAAGGCATGGATCCAGCCCTGCCAGTGCCCAGGGCAGGAGGGACAGGAGGACTGGTGCCAGCAGCGGCCTAGTTTCTTTATTTATCCCCGTGCCAAGAGATGAAATCTTGCAACAAAAAGAAAAAAAAAAAAACCACAAGAAATCTCCCCTGAATAAACCCCAGTCCTGAAAGGATCCACCCACCGCCTTCTGGCCAGGGAAGAGGAGCTGCCAGCGGGCTCTGCCAAGCACAGAGCAGGCTGGGCAGGGGACAGTGCCACCCGGGGACACCAAGCACTGCCACCTTTGAGTTCCCGCTAGGTGGAGAGGTGGGATGAGGCAGCACATGGACCTCTCTCACCCCAGGGACATCAGGGACACCCTGGGAGGAAGATCAGGAGCATCCAACTTACTGGGAATGCCCGAGACGAGCTTCAGAGGCCTGAGCACGCGCACGGCCCGCAGCGTCCGCAGGTCCACGTGGGTGTTGAAGTGTGTCCCGGCCGTGGCGAGGATGCTGTGGGCACACAGGGACAGAGTCATCCCAGGGAAAGCCCTTGGCCACTGCAGTGCCGTGTTCTCACACCACGAGGAAAGCCATGTCCCTGGGCAGGTACAGAGCCTCAACTCCCCCAAAGGTCGGCGAGCCCCGATTGATGCTCACACACAAGTCCAGGGGCTGCTACGACCAGACAAAGCCACGCAGGGGCCCCCAGCAGTGCCCCCCACACCCCAGGAGGGCTGGGGACAGCCCCACATCACCCATGGGTCCAATGTGGGGTCCCAAGACCACCGACGGCGCGTTCATCGCGGCCACACAGGATGGGCCTCCCTCCCGGGAAGGTGGCACGTGGACCCACTCAGAGATGTGGGACCCACGTGGACCCACTCAGAGATGTGGGACCCACGTGGACCCACTCGGAGATGTGGGACCCTCGTGGACCCACTCAGAGATGTGGGACCCACGTGGACCCACTCAGAGACGTGGGACCCACGTGGACCCACTCAGAGATGTGGGACCCTCGTGGACCCACTCAGAGATGTGGGACCCACGTGGACCCACTCGGAGATGTGGGACCCACGTGGACCCACTCAGAGATGTGGGACCCTCGTGGACCCACTCAGAGATGTGGGTCGCTCCCCTCCGCGCTCCTGTGGCAGCACCTCCAGCCATCAGCTGCCCTGGCTTCTTCCACACACGGAGCTTCCTCAGAGTCCCACCTCTGGGATTGCTGAGAAGGAGCTGAGAACCTCACAGACATTCCAAAATCTATAGTAATGAAAGTTTGATGACCTTGGAAGGCAACCGGCAGGCACAGGAAGGACTCCAGAGGTTTTCTTTTAAAACACAAAGATTTCTTTTTTTTTTTTTTTTCCCAAGCCCATCTCTGGAAAACAAATTGGGGCAGGAGGGGGCTGGTGCACACTGAGTCCAGCAGTGGAAACACTCGGGGCCCCTGCACCTGCTCTGGGAACAGGGATGCTGCACCTCAGGGATGCTGGCAGAACCCTCTCCCATCCAGGCTTGGTCCCCAGGTGCTGGGCGAGGAGCAGTGAAGTTGCAGTAGGGCAGCAGCGGGTGGGAGAGGAGGGGATGGGGAGGAGAACAGGACAGAGGGAGGCAGCAACCTCAGGGTTGTTTGCAGCAATCCAAAAACCGAGGGAAATTGGGTCATTGTTCCACTAATTCATCTAATTACAGGCCAGAGCAGCTCTCTGGCGTGCTGAGCAATTAGCACTCTTTCTCTCACCCTCTCCCTGAGGTACAGCAGGTACCAACCTGTCCCTCCAGAAAGGCGGCTGGGTTTCCTAGGATACCCTGGCAGCAGAAACGCTCTCACATCTGCAAACCGGGTTGTTTCAGCCCCTTTTCCCAGTCTCCTCTTCCTCCCTGCCCCAGCACAAGGGGTCACAGCCTGGCCCCAGCAGCAGTTGGGATGCATTGCCCACATCCCCGTGTGTATCACACTGCTTATCCCTGATATTTACAGGGATTTTTCACCCTTGCTGGCACTTTCCCTTTCCCCAGAGCCCTTTCACACAATCTCCGTGCCCCAGCCTGTGCCCAGCCCCTGCTGCCCACAGCACTGACAGGAGAGCAGCAAAGGGACTTTATTAAGTCTGGAGCACCCAGAGGCTGGGGAGAGCTGTGCTGTTCAATTGGTTGTAAGATCAAAATCAGTAATTATGACAAAGCACGGCCACTGGGCAGCACGAGGCAGGGAGAAGAGCCCCGTCACTTCCAGCCCTTTCACCACCCTGCCAGCGAGAGCAGGGTACCCCAGCGCCCCCCAAAATGCCAGCACAGGGCACACGCTGTGCCAACATCATGCTGCAAACCCCGAGACACTCCTTCAGCGTTTGCTCCTCATGTCCCAGCCCCCGGAGTGCCAGCAGCCTCCCAAAGAGGCAGGAAGAGCCCCAGTGCTGACCCCAGCCAGGAGTGAGCACCTCCAGGAGGCCGGGGATGCTCCTGGGCAGGATGCAGGCTCCGGCCCTTCTGGCCAAAGCCAGCCCAGCTGGAAGGCTCCTGCCAGCAGAGCCGGACTGGGACGGGCAGCTCTCTGCTGTCACCAGGGATCCGAGTGAGCCGTGCCCCCACACGGATGGAGGACGGAGGTGGAGCCCTCGCAGCCTCACCACACTGCCCGTGCCCGGGGCAGGAGCAGCACCCGGGAGCGCCCCGGCTGCAAAGTCCTCGGCTAACCCAGATTTGTTTGAAGGGCTCCGGAGCCGCCGCGCTGAGCCTCCAGGCAAGGCTCGGGCGATTTCAGGGCACTCCTTCCCTGCGCTCTAAATTAGCTGCTAAGAATGGGACTCCTCTGTGGCAAGGTGACATGCTCCTTGTCCTCGCTGGGGGACAGGGGACATCACGAGCTCTTTGGGAAGGAGGTCTGGACAGATCACCAGAGCGAGGCGGTTGCACTCAGACCTGTCACCCGACCGGTGACAAAAAGCCGACCCACTGCCGTGACACAGGTGCCTGCACATCCTCCTGCAGGCACAGCGGGACCACACAGCAGCTGCTCCCAGCAAACCCAGAGCCTCGGGGCACGGTCTGAGCAGCCCCACACCACCCTTATCCCAACAAAAGGGCTGGGAAAAGCGAGCCAAGCTTCCAGGCACGCCAGCCTGGCTGCTGGCTGCTTCTCCCAGCCCTTCTGTGGCTGGGAGTTACACACATCCCCTCTCCTGGATAACCAGGCGTCGCTGGGGCGCACAGACATCGCTGCTAATTATAAATCCAACGCTCAAAACACACCTTGCTGCTTCGGACTTCAGCATATCTCACCTGTCAATTGTTTATGATCCCTCTAATCACGCCTTTTATTAATATTTTTTTTTTAATGTATCAGCCAGAACTTCCAGTTTCTGAATGAAGGTTTCTCACAGCTCCTGAGATGGGACTCGGGCTGTGACAGACCTTTGTGCTGCCACAGGGCAGCAGCTCTGGTATCTGTAGAACAATTTAAACCCTTTTCGATCACTTACAATATCCACGTCTGATGTGCTAATAATTATTCTTTATTTTTAGGCAAGGACCCAAACTAAAATTACATCTCACCATCCAAGTTATTTGAAAAAAGCTGCCAGATTTAGGCTATAAAAATCCCAATGATCTCATGCTTTTCATCATATGTACTGGAGGAAAAAAAGAAGGGGAAAAAAAAAAAGTGAAGGCGTTTTTATAGGTCACCCAGGCAAAGGGGTTAGTTTTACTTCAGAGGAAAGGGGGAAGAGAGACTTCAGGTGGAGAAAAGAGCAGAGAGGAGCTTTTGGAAGGATGCAAATGAGAGAGGAGGCAGGATGGGAAATATATGCTAATCCCCCGAAGTATAATTGAATAGTGAGCAATCACCAGCAGACAAAAACACTCTTTCAAGAGAGGAAAAAAATAATAATCCAATGCTTTGTGTTTGCAACCAGGATGATTATTTTATTTTATTTATTTGGAGGCTCCAGGAAGGAGGGCGAGCTCCCACTGGGGCCACCACACCTGCGGGCTTTGGGGCTCAGCAGAGCCAGGCTCAGCTGAGCCAGGCTCAGCTGAGCCAGGCTCAGCCCCCAGCACCGCTCCAGCTCGCAGCAGCTGAGCAGAGCACACGCCCCTGCCTCCAGCTGAAGACCTGCACCTTTAGATCTCTTCCCCCAGGGGTCAAAAGGAGGGAAAAAACCCCAAGAATAATCTCATTTTAAAGGATTCCCTGCTCCTTGGGACCGTGCAGAATAAAGCACGAGTGGTGCTGCCCACGCAAAGTCAGCACTGGATTTGGGCATCATCCCACTCTACAGCAGCCATCGTGGCCCCTGTGCCTGTGCATTGCTGGGCTGCCATCCCCATCATCCTCCCATCCCATCCCATCTCCTCCCATCCCATCCCATCCCATCCCATCCCATCCCATCCCATCCCATCCCATCCCATCCCATCAGCAGCTGTCAGCCCCAAGGGACAGAACACACAGCTCAGGCCACACTGCAAAGAGCTTCACATCAGAGACTCCAAGCAAAGGGTGAACCCCAAATTATCAGATTGACCCTCGATTCATCCCCCTCTGACCCCAAACTGAGCCCCTCTCAAGCATTCCTCTCAAGGAGCACTGCTGAAGCTCACGCAGACAAACTGCCCCAGCAAAGGGTGTGCTGGGTGGAGAGAGGCACAGGCTGAGACAGACTAATCTCAGCCCAAAATCTGGGGCAGGCACGGTGCTGGCTGGCATGCAAATTAATATTTATAATTAAGTGGAAAGGCCCCTGAAGGCTTGCACTGCCACCTGACTCTACGAGGGAGACTACTTCATAATTAAGACACTGGTCAAACAGCTCACAGAAAGTGAATTTCCTGATGAACTCAGCCCGCTCCTGCCCTGTTCTGGGGATGAATCAATGGGGTGAATCCATCCCTGCCCTCTCTGCAGGCAGCATCACGTGTAGCAGGACATTCCCATGGTTCTTGGGTCCCAACCCGGCTCAGGGCAGGCCAGCGAGGTCAGGTCACCCACACTGAGGATGCCACAACAGAGCACAGCCTTGGGGACACCAAGGGACGGGGACACCAGGGCCAAGTCCTTCCCTTGGCACAATTCAGAGCAACGTCAAAGCCTCCACCACCTTCACTTGCTCTTTCTAGGTTTCGGGGCTGTGACCCAGGTGGATTGAGCTGCTGCAAAGCTCCTGCTCCTGCCCCTCCCAGCAGCTTGGAGAGGTCTGGATGGGCACAAGTGACTCCCTGAGCGGTGTGATCAGGCTGAAGGACAAAATCTGCCGTTACCAGCCTTTGATCTGGGGGGTGAAATGATCCCCCAAGGCCACCCCTTCCCAGAGAAGCCCCCAGGATTTGGGGCACGAGGGAGCATCCCCTGTTCTGGCCAAACCCCACATCTCCCTCCTTCCTCCATCCCCACACTGCCTCTCAGCAGATACAGGATCTGGCAGGGTGAGATGATGCTGATAAAACTGCATTTGCACATACAGGACCTGGTGGAAACCTAAATCCACCGGCAGCAGACAGGAGAGCTGGCCCCACAAGAGAAACAGAGAACAGGCAAGGGCAGCACACGGCAGGGCCGGTCTGAACTCATGCCAGAGGAGGGGTAGGAGGCCCCAGGGCATCCACCTGTGTGATCCCACCTTCTCACCGAGGATGAGGAGGAAACAACCCCCTGCCCCTCTCCCCAGGCCATAGCCCTCACCCCAGAGCGAAGAAGCCCAAGGCTTTACCCTACAACGAGGGCATCCCCCCACACCAGGAGCTCTGCAAGGGTGTCGGGGTGCAGTGGGAGCCCCTGGGGACCGCAGGGGTGCCCAGCAGGGGAGGCAGTGCCCCCAGGGAGCAGCAGCCACGTGGGAGGAGCTGACTCACTCTGCGGCTCCAGGAAAGCAGCGGGCAGGACGGAGCCGGGAATCGCGTGAGCGGCACGCGGGCCGCATCCTGCGCTGCGAGAAGGCGGGATGCCTGTCTCCCCCAAAGCCAGAGCTGCAGTTCCGCCTGCCCAGGGATCTCCACCCCACATCTCCAGCAGCAGGAAGCCTTTCCCCTCATCACCACCCTGTCCCCAGCCAGGCAGTGGTGCTGCCCTTTGGGCTTCGGGCACGTCCCAGGGCCGTGGCATATGGCACATGAATAATTCGCCAAGCTGGGAAATTAATTATTCATCCAAACGAACATTTTACTAATTGTCCTAAAAGGAAAGAGCTGGGAAAGGGGTGGGAGAGGGGGCAGGCATCAGGTTGGATACTGCCGACATTCATGAAGAGGGGGAAAGAAGTCTTGTCTGGTGTGATCAAAGTATTGCTGGGCTTTTGGACCTCTGCTGGTTTATCCCTATAGGACAGCACTCCTTGCAGTGGCCCTGGCTCCAGCAGGATAACCACGTCAGGATGCTGCACTTGTGCTCTGATTCCACATTTGGTCTCCAAACCTCTTATCCACTCCCCCAGGCTTCCCTGCCTGGGCGTGCACTGTACGCCCTGGGTTAGGGCAACGCAGGTGTGGGCACCGTGGGAAGGGCCTGTTCCCAGCCCAGGTGTGCTCTCACACCTGTGGGGTGCCACACACCTGTGGGGCCAGCACCCCAAACCACCAGGGCATGCAGCACGTCAGTATTCTCCATTCAAGGATCCCCCTTCTGTCTCTGGAACTCTGAGATGGAAAAGAGCACCCAAACACACAGAACCGGGGTTGTGCGAGGTGCACTAAATACCCGAGGGCAAAACATCCCTGCCTCTCCCACGGGGGAGCTCAGGGGGAGCTGTGCAAAGGGAACTTTGCAGGACAGTCATCCCAAAATCCAGGCAGCATCAAAATGAGCAAAACAGCCAAACTGCCCTCCTCATCCCTGGGCTCACCTTGCAACCCTGCAGCACAGCAGGGAGCACCTTCCTTGGAATGATTCCACCCTGCTTCCCACCAGCCACAGCAGGCAATCAGGGCACAAGCGTGCACAGGATTTCCCTGGGAGGTCAGAGAGAGACCAGGCTCACAGGCACCACTTGGCTTTGCAGGAAGAGGGTGATGGATTTTGGGACAGGACTCGGAGAGGCAGGCTTTCCTGCTCCAGCACAGGCTGGTGCCCCTCTGGCTGGCTCTGGGTTTGCTCAGGGCATGGCAGGCAGCGCCAGCAATCCTTCACTCCTGCCTTCCCTTGGCCACGCTCCACCCCACAAAACCCTTTAATGAAAACCACCGTGCCCAAGGGCTTCACAAAAGGCACCCAGGTGGAGGGGCTGTCATTAAACCCTCCCAAAAACCCTGGCACTTCCTTTTAGTGACCCCAGTGTATTTATCCAGCTTCTACAGCGGCTGCTTGCCCAGCTCCTGAGCAGAACAACTTCACAAGGGCCTTTTGATTCCCGTTTGGATTTCCTTCCCCCGTTGAGAGCAGCGCTCCCCCACCCCTTCACCTCTCACGTGTTATTGTATTACTGCTATAAAAAAAAGCCAATGGTGCTTTGATAATGCTCAGGCACCGGAGTGTGTGAAGCACACACCCACCTGGATATTTGCAGAGGGAGTTTAACCCTTCCCATTCCACCAAGTAGGGTGTAGGGCGAAGCAGGCAGCTGTAGAGTCCTTGTTCTCTATTCCTAATGGCATCCAGGGAGCAGGGAGCTCATGCTCCAGCTGCTGGTGGCTGAAGCTCTTTCATCCTCACTTTCTCAGAAGCACCGTTTAAGAGGTCACCAACCTTCCTCTGCCCTTTCTGACCATTTCTGAGGCATTTTCCCTTTTGGTCCAGGTCACACTGCATCAAGCAGGTCTCAAAATCCAGCTTCAGCACTCAGCTGGCTCTGGTTCACACAGAGACAAGGTGAGCATCCCCAAACCCCAGGGGAAGCCCTGATGTTCCCCTCGCTGGCTCTGCCTCAAAATGAATAAAGGTATTTTATGCACACTTTCATATAAAATTATTTTTATCTGGGGGAGAACAGGCTGTTTTTTCAGGCAGCAATGATGATTTGGAAACCACAGGTTACAAAGAGAGCAGGTTTACAAATGTGACTATTAGTTCCCCAGTGGAAGGTTTAGCATCAGGGAGTTTTAGGTGGGTGTTGATTTCCACTGAGATGGAAAAAAAAAAAATTGATTTATTGACAGAAGAAGCAAACACCAGTTGAACTCTAGTCAGTGCCATCCACTCCTGCACAAGGTCCCAGGAGGCCACTCATGGGAGAAATCCCTCATTAGGCTTATTTACAGCAGGGAGAGGGTGAAGAAAATCACACTGCTCACAGAAATCCCAGCACGGCCTCTGTGACCATGATGCCACCTGCACTAAGGACCTCTCCCATCAGACACATGGCAAGAAATAAGTCCAGAAAGGAGTAGTAATACCCTGTGCCACAACTGGAGGGACGAGGGCCGGTGAGTGTGATGCTGGCTCCCTCTGTGTCCTTCAGGGATGGATCCTGGGGTGGGTCCTGCTCACATGGATATTTTCTCTGGCCCATCATGGGATGCAGCAGCATCCAAACCCAGCAAGCACATCCTGAGGCAAGCACTACCCTGCACTTCCGATCACAACATCCCCCCACCACAGCCACAGCCTTTCGATAAGCCACAACGAGACCCCCCACGGCCACCGAATCTCACAAATCTCTGTCCAGACACTTTTAAATCCATCAAGCAGAAAGTTTGAGTCCGCAAAGGCGATCCCGAAGCCGCCGTGCGGGCTCCGCCGCCCGCCTTACGCAACCGACGCAGAGCGAGCCGCCGAGTGCAAACCTTCTCCCACAAGCTGTTTGCAAGTCATTTGCCAGCCAAGGATTATTTGCTGCAGGAATTTGCCAATAATTCAGCAGATTAAACAGGCGAGAGTTCCTGCATGGGAAGCGCAACCGCGGCTCCAAGGAACAGCAGCTTTGGCAGCACCGCAGCGCAAAAGCGAGAGCTGGACGGTGCGAAGGAGCCCGTGACCTGGTGCAGCTGATCCCAGTGACCCCAAAACCAGTCCAGGATGAAAATCCATGGGTTGCCTCCTCCACCCACCACACGATAGAATTTGCCCCAACAGGTCGGTGAGGCCACGCCAGCAGGCACTGCTGGGGCAAAGCCAGCAGTCAAAGGGGCATTCCTTGGGCGGGGTTCCACTCTACTGGAGAAAACATCAGGATCCCGGGGGGGAGGCAATGGTGGGGAGGCAGACGCTGGAGAGCTGCGCCCTGTGACTGGCAGTGCTGGGGGGGCACGGGTGCCTCCTGTCAGGGTGGCCAGCACGGTGCTCGCAGCCCTGCACGGACAGTTGGTTCCCTGGCACGGGGCCCGGCTCGGCCCGGCACCGAGAGGAGCTGGCGAGGCCTCTGCGAGTGAGTAATTGCCGAGCGCTGACTCAGCACCAGCTCGGTTACAGCAGCAAGCCCAGAGCCGCGGGGAGGGCAGGAAGAGGTCCCTGGTGAACCCCTCCTCCCAGCCCACGGCTGCCCCTTGGCCCACGCACCAGAGGATGCCCAGGCCAGGACACAGGTGATGGGCATTTCCCAGCCCCCCCCGGCTGCTTCCCGCACACTCAGCCCAGTGAGGCCAAGAGCCCCTCTTGTTGCTACCAGTGTGTGTCCCATGCTGTCCCCAGAGGTGGGAGCTCCTGTGCCCAGGGATGGGAGCACCTTTGGCCAGCCCAGGAGCCACAGAGCCCTCTCCATGAGTGACTCTGCAGATGTGGGAGAGCAGCAGCCTCCCATGCGAGGGCTGCACCTCCCACAGGCTGCCTGTTTGCTGCCCGTCAGAAGCATCACCCAGCACCAGCACACCCTCTGTTCCCAGGTGGCATGGTCCCCCTCCCCAGCAAGGCCATCCAGGTCCCCACTGGACCAAGGGAGTCAAGATGTCCTCAGCCATGCTCTCCTCAAGCCTCCTCTCGTGCACAGTCCCAGCCTGCACCTCTCCACCACAGGCAAGCAGCACCCACCACCACAGCCCAGCAGAAGCAGGCTCAGCATTCCCCTTCCTCCTCCAAACACCCATCCAGGTGTCACATCCCACATGGTGCCTCCACCCTGCAAGCCAAGAGTCAGGACTGTGCCGCAGGAAGCTCTGTACAGACCCCAGGCATCCTGCCTGCTCGCCGTGCCTCAGTTTCCCAGCCAGCCCTGCTGCTGCGCTGTACCCAGCAAAGCTCACGGAGCACTCAGACCCCCAGACTCCATCTGTTAGTACACATCAAACCAGCCCCTCTGAGCGTGATGTTTCCATCAGCAGGCAAAAAGAAATACCCACAATCCAGGCACCACCTGCCCTCCACACGGAGAAGGGCCCAGGGGGTCACCCTGGGCAGGCTTCTGCTCAAGCTGACTTCCAGTGTTGGCTAGCACAAGCCCAAATGCCCCTGCTTGTTTCTGTGTCACCAGGACAGCCCAGCACACCGCAAGCAGGACTCAAATCTGGGCCACGTCCCTGGCAGGTGACACCACCAGTGACACAAGCAGCACACGACAAGCTCTGTGTGCTACCACCCCCAGCACTGCTGCTGCGTGCTGGGATGATGAGCAGCATCACCTGGGAACGTGACCCTACCCAGACCTCATTCCCAAACCTCCAGCACCAGGGCAAGCCTGGAAAGGGCTTGGGAAGGCAAGAGGAGAAGGGATTTTCCCCCTCCCCATGTAGGGTTTGACCAGAATCTCTCCCACATCACATCCAGTTGCTTATCAGGTCATGCCACCACCTTGTCCTCACCTTGCCGTGTATTCAGGTGGGTGACAGGCCACCAAGTGAGGAAAGCTAGACGTGGTGGCCTCAGAGCCAGCCCTGCTGCCCCTCTAGGGAACCTCGTCCCACCATCAGTGTCCACAGCAAAGCCAACGCAGCACCTCCAGCACAGGCAGCCATCGTCCCCTCCCTCACCAGGACAACGGAACGCCACGGACAACAGCAAACCAGGGGCTTTCCCCATGCCCTGGAGCTCGTGTCCTTGCCAGGATGAGCCCCCAAGCCCAACCAACCCCAGCGGTGGCCCCACAGCACCCCACTCACCCGCTGAGGACCACGATGAAGTCCATGACGTTCCAGCCGTTGCGCAGGTACGAGCCCTTGTGGAAAACGAACCCCAGGGCCACGATCTTAATCCCAGCCTCGAAGCAGAAAATCCCAATGAAGTAGGGCTCCGTCTTCTCCTGCCAGAGTGAAATCAGTGACCCAGTGAGAGGGGGAGACTGAGCAAACACAGCACCAGGAGTTTCACACTGACCCAGCTCGTGTCCCATCCCACCTTCCCCAGAACCAGCATCTCCTTTGGGAGCTTTCCCAGCCCTTTCTCAGCCAGCAGCAACCTCAGAAATAAAAAGAGGGTGGCTATGACACACTCAGGTTGCCTTCCCTACCCCTTTTTAAGGGGTTTAAACCTTCCTGAACCCTTTCCACAGAGAAGGAACATGTTACAGCAGCCCCAGGAACTGGAGGAGCTAGTCCCAGAGGAAACCTCCTGTCTGGCCACCCCAAAATCAGAAGAAATTGCCTGGTAGGATCGGGTGGCTGCCCTTGGCTCAGCCCCCAGCCCACCAGTGCAGGGCAGAGAGGGATGGACAGGGGGTACTCACTAATCTCCGTGACATGGGCGTCTTGTCATCCTCGGGGAGGTGCTGCTCCAGGGCCAGCACGATGCAGTTGGCAATGATGGTCGCCAGGATCATGTACTCGAAGGGAGTGGAGGGGAGTTAAGGAGCAGAGAAGAGGTGGGTGACACCCCCAACCCTCCATCCCACCCTTTGTTGCCCCTGCTGCTGTTTTCCCCGCAGGAACATCCACACACGCTGCTCTCAGGCAGGAGGGTGAAGCCCACCTCGGTGTTGTTTGGAAATGAGAGGGGTGAGAGCCCCCTGAGACCTTCCTCCCCTGAAGACCTGCTGGGCCTCATCACCTCCTCCCCAAGCTCACGGGACGTCAACCAGAGGTCTTTGTTGGGATGAAAACTCCCGTGGGAGAGAGATGCTACTTGTGCAAGGAGCCCAGAAGGTAGACACAAGGTTTGAAGTGGGAAAACCAGGCTGGGCTTTGCCTGGAAGAAGGTTTGGCATGGTCCTTGGCAGTGTCAGGGAGGCTCTCTGGCTCTCTCTCTCCCTGCTGGCCAGGGCTGACTTGTCCCTGTTTTCCTTCTCTTTTCCACCACCAATCAGCAGGAGATGGGGCTCAGAAGGGGGAGGTGTCACAAGGTATCAGCAGCCCTTGTCCTAAAACATCCCCATGGAAGGAAGCACCTGCACAGCCTGAGGAGGATGGAGCATCCCTTGCAAGTCCTGGGGACCTGACCTGGACCAGTCCACCCTGTGCCCTTGCCAAGCACGCTGTGGGCAGCAGGATGAGCCCAGGTGGCACTGGGAGCTGCAGAGCACTTGGCTGAGCATTCGCAGCTCCAGGCACTGATGGGTCTGAGCTCCAGTTCAGGCAGGGTGGGAAGTCCCTGTGGAGATACCCCAGCTCAGCCACACCCCAGCAAGACCCCGAGGGGCGGCAGCACCTTGTCAACAGGATCTGGTTGGACCCTTATGAGCAATCCTAAATCCTACATCCGTGTCTAGGTCTTACACAACTCTTCTCCAGGAGCCACCCTGAGTCAGGACAAGGGGCAGCAGATGCTGGTGTCTGAGGAGCTGAGGAAGGAAAGGGCAGGTTGGTGCCCAGGAAAGCACCCCAAACTCAGCTTCTTCCTGCCTTTTGATTCATGGGATCGAGGCAGGGACACGGAGCTCTCTCCAGCATGGCCCACTGCCGAGCTCTGAAAACAAAGCACTTCCAAATGACAGGATGGCCATATCTTTCCAACCTCCCATCCATCTTTCCCAATTCTTCACAATAAAAGTCCTGTTGTCCTCAATAACTAAATGTGGAGCGATACAGGGGCAGGCAGCACAGCCCTGATTGTGCTCCCTCCGTGCCAAAACAGCTCTATTACTGTCACCACGGGCACCAGCAGCCACCTAGGGAGAGGACTGCCACCTTCCCAAAATCTGTCTGTTTTTGGGATGTGATCCCACCTGGGATGGATTTGCCCATGAAGGAACCATCCACACTCCCACCATCCCAAGCTGGCTAAGCCCTTCCCCACCACACCAGGCTTCTCCAGACCCAACACCCTCAGGCTGACATGCTTCAGGCAAGGAGGTGTCCAACACCCATCCCATCAGCCCTGGGAAAAGGGGTGATTTTCTTTTCCAACCTCGTCTTTCGGCCACTAACTACAGTGAAATGCTTTCAACCAGTGAGCCCACAGGCAAGAGAAGCCACCTCAGTGCCAGCCACGGGCATGGGAAAAGGGAAAGCACGAAGTGACACCGGCAGCAGTGACGCTGGGCACGCTGGCAAGGTAGGAGCAGGGACGGGCATGGCAACAGGCACCCAGAGAGATGGCCAGGAGAGGCAGCCAAGGAGAGCCTGTGGGAGTGGGATGTATTTAACCTGGTAGGAAGAAGAGCCAGGAGAGATACATCCAAGGCATTTAAAAAGCCACTCAGTGAAATGAATGGTTGCTGAGTTAGAGGCAAACCCAAAGAGAGAGGCTGCAGAGCTCCCTGCTGCTGGCTCAGACCTCGCTGCCAGCCAGGCTCGGAGCAGGAGCAGCTCCCTGTGCTTGGGGAGGGGGGGGCAGACTCCAAAAGTTTTCCTCTGAGGCTCAACACAAGTGAATATTTCACTGCATGGCTCCGGCAAAGGCCACGTCCTCTCCCTGCATCCCACCTCTGGCCGCACGCTCCAGCCGACCGCGGCGCTTGGCCCCGCGCCACCAGCCTGTTTGGGATCTTTTTGTATCGTTTTCCTGAAAGTCTGCGAGCAATTAGCACCGGCTTAGGAGACAAACAGCGTGTTAGTGGGGCGGGGCAGCAGCTCCCCAGGCACCAGGCACATTTGCCTAGATGAGAAGTGCGGGAACGGCGCGGAGAGTCCGTCTGTCCGCCCCGGCGCGGCTCAGCCCACCCAGCATCCCGCACTGCTCCCTGCCACAGCCACTGTTCCCGTGGGAGAGACGCCCAGCTGGGAAAAACCCAACTGCAGCAGCGTGGGAGCCCTGCTCAGAAAGGCCTGGGGGGCTCAGGATCACCTGGCCCCAACAGCTGGTTCAAAGCGCGAGGAAAATGCACATCTGTCACACCCCTGCACAGGACCACGTTCCTGCTCCACCTCCAGCAAGTGGGAGAACAGATATCATCAAGTCAAGGGATGGTTTGAGTTGGAAGGGATCTTAAAGATCATCTCGTTCTAATCTGTCATGGACAGGGGTGCCTCCCACTAGGCCAGGGTGCTCAGAGCCCCACCAACCTGGCCGAGCCTAAAAGGGCAATTGCTCCCCAAAGCACTGACCTAAGCTCGAGGTCACTGCCAAAAGTGATTCCCCAAACCCCAATGGCCCAGTTTCTCGAGGAGTTGAGCCTGGTGAGACATCAAGCCCGTGGAAACCAGCCTCCATAGCTCCAGCTGTGCCAGGTTTTGAGGGACCAAGAGGAAAAGAACCGCCCGAGGGACAGCAGGAACATCTGGCTTGAGGGACTAAGAGGAAAAGAACCTCCTGAGGGACACCAGGAACATCTGGCTGAACTGAGGGATATTTTCTCCCCACTCTTTACTTCTGCCCACCAGACAGTCCTCTATGAGTGGCGTTTTCTCCCACATCAGGTGAATAATTACAAAACCTCTCAGCCACCCAAAACGCAGAGTAGCCCTCACCTCCCTCCAGGCCCAGTAATGAGAGCCCATCTCCCTCCAGCCTTCTCCTCCTCCTCCTCTTCCGTCTGGCTTCTCCTGAAGGATCATTAGGGAGCCGATAAAAATAGGTTTTCTTATTGATTTATCTCCTTTACCCAATGCTCTCTCCCCTGCACCGTTGACTTGTTTCCTTAGCAACTCAGCTGATCCCTGTGCCCGCCACACCTGCAGCTCCACGCTTCCCTGCCGGTGCCTTTAAGGCAGGGACAGCGACCCCAGGCCATGGGGGCATCCCCCAGACCACCTGGAGCAGGCACTGTGGGCTAACCCCATGCCTGGAGCCGGAGCTCCTCGGCTGGTCTATCAGGAAGATGTTGGGCCACCAGCACATCTTCCAGCTGTGACCTTCCTCTTCACCTTCCTCCCCAGCCAGAAGCCCAAAGCAGCCCACCCAGAACACCCATCTTGCTAAGGCAGGGAGCGAGCCCAGCTGCGGTCCCTGGAGATGGGTTTGTGGTGCTGGTGGGACATTGATGCAATCTCCACAGGAGGCTGGGTACAAGGTAAATCCCTCCCTGTACGCAGGCAAGGACAGAGCCATGGAGAGGTCCCCTCCATCCCACCCCTTCTCAGTCCCTTCTCTCCACTCCTGGGCAGGCAGGTGGGGAAGGAGCAGAGGAGCCAGAGGAGTGAGGCCCTGGGGAAATCTTACCTTCCAGTGCCACCAAAAGAGCAGGAGCAACTTAACCCCTGTCCATGCCTGCATCACCCAGGTTCCAGCATCTCCTAGAAAGTCATGTCTCTATTTCCCACCTCTTCCCATGCCTCCCTGGGGACCTGCTGCTCCGAGGGGCTTTCCCTGCTCCTTGGATGTCAATGAGAAAAAAGCCTCAGTTCCTACACCTGTGGACTTCATCTTGCTGGTCCCAATCCCAGCACTGCTGCCTGTCCCACACATGACAGGAGGAAAGATCCACATCTTCAGCATCCACCCTTAGGATGCCCCAATCCTCCTCCTCTCAGCTCCACACCCCAGCAGGAAAGAGAGCACCTTCTCTCCAAGGCTGTTTTCACAGAATCACAGAATGGTTTGGGTTGGAAGGGACATTAAAGGTCATCTGGTTCCAACCCCCTGCCACAGGCAGGACACCTTCCACTAGACCAGGTTGCTCAGAGCTCCATCCCATCAGACCTTGAACAACTCCAGGGAGTCCACAACCTCTCTGGGCAAGTGAGGTTTTTGGTTTCCAAGAAAAAAAACGAAAAGTGCCAAGTGGAGCAAAGTCTGTGAGTGGCCCTAATTCAACTCTGGGATTCCCCATCCCCACAGTACCTCCCTGGCTTGTCCCTGAGGACACAAGGGATTTCCCTCCACTCATAGCACTATCCACAGAGTTGTGGACCCTCTTGGCTGTCTCTGTCCCTGTGTCCCACCACCCAGTGCTCCCAGCCCATCCATGCTGGGGGGGGTTGACAGAAAGCGACACCCAGACCCCAAATCCTCCCACTCTGAACGTGAGCCAGCTGCTGTGTGCCTGCTACACAGAGGCTCAGGAGAGCAAACATGGGCTGAGCTTGTGTCCTGAAGCACCCAGCCTGCCTCAATCCCACTGCACGGACACAGGGGACCACACTCCCCCTCTGCAGTCACAGCTGTTGCTGCTTTTATGGCTCCAAAATGCAGTGGTTTGGTTTCCAGCAGGGGTTAAACCAAAGGCAGTGACAGCCAGGAGTCCAACAGGGCAGAGCTGCCCACACTGCTGCCGCTCCCGTAGGGATGCAGGATGCAGGATGTGGGATGCCTGCCTGCCACGTGCAAACAGCTCCATGGAGAAGCGTCTCCTTCTCCCCCTCCTCACCCTGGAAATCAAATCTCTCTCCTCTCCTCCTCCTTTTTTTTTTTTTTTTTTAAACAAAAAAGGACCACATCATGTGATTTTCCTGCCTTAACATCAGTTTTTTAACTTTGGTTGCCACAGCAACAGGATGCAACTTGGCATCACCATGACAACAGCTGCCTCTGTTTAAATTCACCATCTGACAGGCAGCCTCGCTCTCCCCGGCTGTCAAAAAGATGGACCTGCCATTACACCTACTCGCCCCTCCCAAAAAAAAACCTTCTAAAATCTGATGAATGGAGGGCACAGAAAACAGGCTGGGAGGAGGGGAGGGGGAAATGCTCCCGGGGAGTGCAAGGATGGCACGACATGGCGCAGGCTCTTCCCTAGGGAAGGTGAGACCTGCTGGAATCTTGGCTGGGGAAGAGCCAAGGTGCAGGAGACGCTTGGCCAGGTGGGGCATGACATCAGCAGGGTCCCCGAGGGACACTGCCCACGCAGTCACAGTGAGAGTCACGGTGAGCAGAACAGTTCAGCCACTCACGGTGCTTCCCACCATCCCTGACTGTTGGGATGGGGATGTGCCCTGGGGCTCTGAGGGCACTGCAGCTGCTCAAGGCCAGCCCAGCACCAGATTAGGTCCTCAAAGGGGCCGAGACAGGTGAAATCCCTCGCCACAGGGAACAGCAAGGTCCTGATGGACATCCTCTTTCTCTGCCACACTGCGGGTAGGTGCAGTGGACAGCCTGCAGCCAGATGCTGTCCTTGGGGACACAGCCAGAGCCACACAATGTCATCTGGCCTTCCTGGGGCGGGAGAGGGATCTTATCCAGGTCAAATGTGATTAAGCGGATGAGGAACGGAGCAGATATAGATGAGCTGCAGCCCATCTCGTATACTAACTGAATTGGAGCCTTCCAGGCAGCCAAACAAATGAAATCAGGGTGAAAGGCCTGGCCATCAGCAGGAGGAGAGCAGGCAAGAGGACAAGGCTGCGTTTCCCAAGGAGAAGAGAAGGAGATGTTGCCTACAGCCAAAACAGCAGCTGCCCCATGGTTTGGGCAGGACCAGCTTTAAAAGGGCAGCTCCAGTGGAGGCTTTCCAGCGAGGAACTCGGCAAAGACTTGCCTCCCATGGAGCTGCATCCCAATCCCAGTTGCTCGTATTTCTCCTCCTTCTCCTCCATGCATCATCCCTATTTACACTGGGAAGCCAAACTGCAGAGGCTGCTGGTTATAATTACACAGTTACCCAGCAGATATCCAGGCCTGAATCACCAGATATTTTTAGCCCTATTACCTAGTCAACCAGAGCTGGATGAAGAAGAGCCTCCACTCCACCCTGCGCTCCTCTCCAGCCCCTTTGGCTTTCCTCAGTGCTGTGCCCACCCTGACCCGCAGCACCAGGACTGGCCCATCGCCCTGCCAAGGCCAGCAGCTCCTACTGACCATGGCCAAGATCCAGTGCTCTCCTCCCCAAAATACCCTCGCCCAGGAGCCATGCCCTGGGCTCCAGGCCAGGCAGATGAGGTGCTCACGTGGTTTTCCTGGCCCTACCAAAGGGCACCCGCTGCCTGTGCCAGGCTACAACTACAAGGATGGGGACAACTGGCCTGGCCAACCTAACCAAACTTATCACCAAAAGGCCTTGCCCGTTCCCAAGCCCTCAAAACTCCAGTGGTGCAGAGAAACATCCAGGCTGGATGCGTTTTTCTCAGAAAGAGATGGCAGCCGGGCGGGGGATAGGCAGGAACACTGAGCTCCCGCGCCTGGAGCACGCCTGTTCCCAGCGCTCACATGGGAATATGTCACTTACTTCTGGAAAAAAAAAATACAAAATGAGCCCATCTCCCTCATGCATTGCAAATTCCAGGGGAGAATAATGCTGGGGAGTTCTGCTCGTGTGGTGGTGGAGCTCCAGTCTCTAGGAGACAGCGGCTGCCTGGAGATGAGACATCACGCCGGCACGGGACCCCGGCCCACGCCGGGAGTGCCGGCCCAGTGGCAGCACCCCAGCTCCTTCTGGCTCCCAACAAAAGCCGGAGGGGCGAGAGCCCTCCCACACCGCACTGGAAAAGCACATGAATAATTTGGCATATTCTGGAAAAGCAGGCAGCCGGCCTGGCCGCTGCCCTGCAGGGCTCTGCGCTCAGCCGCCACGTCCCCGAGCTCGCCACCGCACCAGCGCTCCTGCAGCCACCCACCCCGTGGGCGCCGCCAGGAGGGGCAGATTCAGGGATGAATTTGGCCCCTCCGAGCCGGCCCTTCACGCCCAGGTCGCCCCCTCAAGCCTGGAGGTGTGACAGCCCCCCAGGCAGGACCAGTTCCTGCCCGGCAGAGGCTTGACCTGACGTGTCGGAGCTGCAAAGGGACAATTCCTCTGCCATGCTCTGCAGGGCGGGTGACCCGTCCTGCACCCCTGGGCCTCACCAGAGGCTTTCCCCCGAGGTACCTGTTGCACCAAACCAAGGCACTGCTGCCTGGCACCAGGGAAAGCTCTCCCGTGCCCACCAGAGGAGCCAGGAACTCAACCAACAAGTTGCAGGGAGAGGAAGCGGCAGCAGCAGGAGCTGCATGGAATCACTGCTGCAGACCACGGCACGGGGAGGCTCCTACAGCCAAAGCGTGGCCACGCTGAAGTTTTCAGCTCAGATCCTCCGTGGGGGCAAAGCCCAGGAGGTGTCTCGGGGGGCAGCAGGCACCGAGCCCAGGTTGGTGTGGGGCTGAGAGCTGTGGTGCTGGGCAGCAGCCAAGGCACCCGGGGCACCCACAGGGAGGGTGGGAGGAGAGAGAGGTGCGTGGGGAGGTATGAAAGGATGGAGGAACAGGGGAAGGAGTGGGAGAGATCTGCACCCTCCACCCTGCGCTAGGAGAGGGGTCCCTGGGATAAAATCATGGCTCCCCACGCCAGCCTCCCCAAAAAAGGCCATGGGGCACAGCCAGAGGTTTCCAACATCCTTCCCTCTGCCGCAGGGAGGGGGCAGCCAGTTCCCAGAGCCACCATGGGGGGCCGGGGGCTGCAGGGCGAGGACGGCTGCGCCCCTGCCAGGCATGATCTGCAGCAAAGAGGGCACACGCAGGAGGGACAGAGCCACCACCCAGCAGGGACTGGAGACTCATGGACTCCCAGGTGGCTCAGGGTGGGGTGGGGTGACAAAACTCCACAAGACATCGAGGCACAGAGAAAAGGCCACTACCCCCCCACCTCCCCAGGCACACACACACAGAGCATCCCAAAGCACGCAGGGATCAGAGCACCCGTCCCTATTCACATGGGGACCTAATAAATCCAAGCCTCAGGAGGGGCTGGGGGACTCCCGGGGGGCAGAAAGGGCTCAGCTCCTGTCAGGAGCAGGCAAGGAGCCGAGGACAGAAGGGGAAGCAGCAACAGGGCGAGGAGAGCATCCCCAGGGGCCGGGGCACCCCTCTCCGCACGCCTTACCTGCCCGATAGTGCCACACGCACGTGTCCTGGGCGGCCACCGAGGCAAATCCGGGCAGCAAAGGTGGGGGCTCACAGGGGCTGCAGAAAGGATATGGCCAGTCGATGAGCTTCTTGGCGTATTTCCTGACTATGTTCTCTTCCCCAAAGAGGAAGAGCGATCTGTTGACGGTGAAGCAGTTCTGCCGGACGGGGATGGGGTTGTACAGAGCCATAGTCCGGGCTCTCTGCGCTTTGGTTTGCTTGAAGGCTCCCGGGCTCCCTCCCGCAGGGGCAGGAGCTCCTTGCCGGCTCCGGTTCTGGTCGGAGCCCCCATCTCCAGAGCCCAGCCTGCCGGCCACTGCCTCCCCAAAGCGAGCCATCCTGGAAGAAAACACACAGGTGAGCCAAAGCAGCAGCACCGAGGCGGCGGGG
>VZSE01000772.1:1009-15832 GCA_013398275.1 Promerops cafer | reverse complement strand
GGGTGGGGGAGGGTGGGAGAGAAGAGGGAGGGGGTTGCGGGGCGCAGTCCCAACCACAGCCCCCTCCTCCTCTCCGGGTGATGCTCAGCTCCGTCTCTCCTCCATCCCTCCGGGAGAGCAGGGACCCGCGTGGAGAAGAGGCGGCAACGTGCGGCACCAGCTCAGCGCCTCCGGCACGGCACGGGGGGCAGCCGACCCCCCCAGAACGGCCACCCGGGCAGCGGGGCGGGCAGCGAGCCCTCCTCCTCCGTGCCCAGCGGAGGCCGCAGCCGCTCAGCCCCTAAGCGCCTTCCCCCACGAAGCAAGGGGTTAAACCCAGCCACATCCTCCCCACCGCTCTGCCTGCAAGCCCAAAGCAGCCCCGTTTAACCCCCCAACGCCGCCGCGAGGCGAGCAGAGAGCGGGCACGGCAAGGGCAGGGATCCGAGTCCTTCCAGCCACCCCCCGGCAGAGGAAGACACAATTCGGAACAGCACCCAGCGCAGCAGCCGCGGCCGGGGGAACAGGTTGCAGCGTGGTCCAGCCTAGTTGGAGCCAAGTGTCCCACTCCTTCCTGCCGACTCCATCTTCAGCATCCTGCGGGAGCCGGGCCGCCCATCTGCCGGCTCGCTGGGGCAGCGGGCAGGGGCGGAGGGCTGAGCCCCCGGGCGGGCACCTGCGGTGGCAGGGACGCCCAGCCCTTCGCTGCCAGGGCAGGAGCACGCAAGGCGGCGTCGGCTTCCCGCAGGAGCCGGGCCACAAAATTAAAGGCTGCCGCGCCTCTGCAGCTCGGGGACAGCTCGCTTTAATGAAGTCAGTGGCAACACAGGCGCGCACAAGCGCGCACACACGCGCAACACGCCCGGCTCGCTCCCTCGCTCCATCCAGTGCGTTCTTTTGGCAAGCACGGGAGCTGCCGCAAAGGAAAATCAGAGGCGAGGGGTGGGTCTGAAGGGAACAAAGGCAATGGGGGAGCCCCCACCCTGCCAGAAGCGCGCACACGCTCCCCCCGCCCTGGCTGCAGAGGGCTTTCCAGCACACGGGTGCTCCTAGGTGAGTGGCTAAACTGGGGAGCGAGGGGGAGGCTCCCCTCCCTGCATCTCCCCCGCCCCACCTCAGCCCGCACCGAGCATCTCTGTCTGGCCGCACGCATCATCCTCCCCCCATCCCCGGGACACTTCGAGGCTCCCGGCTCCCCGCCGGAGCCGCCCGATGCCAGCGGGTGCCCGGGGAGTGCCCTCCTGCTCACTCGCATACAGATGAGCCTCCACACCTCGGTATTTTCCTTCTGACACACGATGTTGTCTGGAAGAAACAGCGGCTCACCCAAGAGGTGTAAACAACCCGGGCTGGATGTGTCCCTGCAGGAGCTTCCGTGGGGGTGGGGGGGTGTCTCTGACCCTGCTCCCCCCCTCCAGGCACCCCACTAAGGGCAGGGGAGTGGGGACACTGCTGATGCTACAGCCACGCGTGTGCCAAGGTCACCCAGGGATGCCCAGGTGTGCCCCGGTGGGGGGCTGCCTGCCCACCCACCCACCCTTGGGGAACCCACCCTGCCCTCCTGGCACACACAGGGTACCCCCAGAGCCCCGGGGATGTCCCCAAGTCCTCTGTACCAACCAGGCAGCCCAGGGCACAGCACACTACACGCCCTGTGAGCTGCTCACATGCAGGGTCCCCCACCCCTCCTGCTGAGCCCCGAGGCCACAGAGCTCCCCGGGGCCTGTGACACTTGCTACCAGCATTTCCCACGAGCAGACCACCCACGGCTCCAGCCAGGAGCACAAGACATCCAGTGTCCCTGTCACGCTCTTCCCTCGTCCACCCCACCAACAACCCGCTCTGCAAACACAGTGGCTGCTGCCCTGTCCCTCACACCTGCTGTGGGGCAGCCAGGACTGCTTGAGGCATTCAAATTTAGTAAATAAATAAATAATTCGAGCTCCTAATCACATAAATCATTAACTCATTTGCGCCAGGGCTTCTCCCTCCGTGCAGCCTGGCAACACCCGAGCAGGGACTTCCCCACTCCTCAGGCACTACAGTGGCTGAAGGGCCACAGGGCTCATTTTTTGGCCCAGGCTCTCATGGGTGCACTGCCAGGAGCCCTTGGGCTGGCTGGGTGAGAAAGAGGAAGGACCAGATCCTCCTCAGCAAGACAACAGAGGAGTGTTTGCAAAAAGGGCTGTGGGATCACTGCCCCAACCTCAGCCAGGCACAGAGAGCCCACCAGCTCTCCGTGACACCCAGCCCTTCTTAGCTCTCTCCTTCCAATGATCTTTATAACCAAAGTGGCTTATCTGGGGGGTTTTCAACAAGCCCCCGGCTACCTCACTACCCCCCTGCAGCACAGAGTGGAGCAGAGGTCCTCAGATCCCTCCCAAAACACTTCCCAGGTCACCAGCCAGCCAGAGTGACCCCGGTTTTTCCTTCTACTAACATTAGGCGAGGAGGTGGCCACAGCAGCTGCCGACTAATTACAGTCCCTTCGATTGAGTCCAGGCAAGACACTGCCCTAAACGAATCAATCATTATTTGTGGCTCACCCCACCTCCTCCTCCTCCTCCTCTTCCTCCTCCCCACCACCAACACAGCTTCGGCAGCGATGCCGCTCTTCCCACCTTTCAGCCCTTTAAGCCAGTGTTAATTAAGCCCAAGGCTGGGCTGATTGCCAGGAGCAGATCCTCAGCCTTGCAGAGCTCCTGCTCCTGCTCCCCCAGCCCTCTCCCATCCTTGCCTGCACGGCAAGGCCTCACCCAGCCGAAATGTTCAGGCTCTGTGTGCTACCCAGAGCCCGAGGAGGATGGGGAAGGCTGCACCCAGCACTGCCCCTGCATCCCCTGCCTGGCTCAGAGCAAGGGGCTGAGAGCGAGGAAGGCAGCCTTCCTCCTCCATTCCCTTAAAGCAGGGATGCACCCCTTACCTGGACTCTTCTGCTGGGGCACCGGGCTGCCCCCTGAACCCGGAGCTGGCTCTTGCCTCTGCTCCACATCCACTGCTGCAGAGCAAAGCACAGGATAACCCCGCTGGGAGCCTCTCTCCTGCACAGACAGTGCTAAAGGATGGGATATTTATGAGAAAGCAGCTCCTTAAGAGAAGATTGAGAGCCAAAAAGAAATAAAAAAGTCTTTGGCTATGCCAAGAGACGCAGGCTCTGCTTCCCAGGATGTTTATTGCCATTCTCATCTTGACCCTCACCCAGCACGCTGGGATTTGTGAGTCAGGGAGAAGCGTGGCTGATGCCCACATGATTCAACATGGCACAGGGATTCAGAGCCAGCTGTGTGGGGCTGTTTGGGTTTTTGTCAGTGGAGGAAATGCGAGAAGACGGGGAACAGCGGGTGCCAGGACAGGAAGGCGCTCGGGACGCGCTCGGTTTTACGGAGACAGGCTAACACTCCTCCGGTCTCGAGCAAGCTCTGAGAAGGAGCAGCTGAGGGAGCTGAGGGGGGGCTCAGCCTGGAGAAAAGGAGGCCCAGGGTAGACCTTATTGCTCCCAAAAGGAGGCTGCAGCAAGGTGAGGGTTGGTCTCTTCTGTCAGGCAACAAGTGACGGGACAAGAGGAAACGGCTTCAAGTCACACCAGGGGACCTTCAGACTGGACGTCAGGAAAGGTGCCTTCTCCAAAAGCATCATAAAACCCTGGCACAGGCAGCCCAGGGAAGTGGTGGAGTCACCATCCCTGGAGGGATTTGAAAGATGTGCAGATGGGGCACTTGGGGACATGGCTGAGCGGTGGCCTCGGCAGTGCTGGGCCAATGGTTGGACTCGATGAGTTCCAAGGCCTTTTCCACCCTGAACGATTCCGCTGTCCTGTGATTCTCACACCAATATCGCCATTCGAGTCCCCTCCTTGCTTTTCCCCCTCCTCTCCCAGCCACGCCACCACCCCTGCAGGGCAGGACCCCACCGGAGACACGGGGCTGTCCCTCGCGGGTGATCCCGAGCGCCTGTGCCACATCCCCCCAGCCTCCCTGCCTCCCTCCCTGCCTCCGCGGGGCCGCTGCCGCCGCTCCGGCATTGCCATCTAGTGGCAGCTGTCCCCTCGCTGGCAGCCGGACAGCAGCCCCCGGGGCCCGGCTGGGCTCCCCCCGGCTGACCCCTTCCCGCGGGATGCTGGCATCAGATGCAAACCCCCCCGCGCAGTGCCTGCATCCCTTTGCAGCAGCCTCGGGCACCCCGAAATCTCCTGTCTGTGCACTGCAGGGTACAGGCACCAAAAAAAAAAAAACCAAAATAAACGGGAAATGGTGTTAAAAGCATCCTCTGCCAAGCCCCGGGTTGCTCAGAAAGTCAGAGCTGCTCCTCAGCTTGGAGGGAGCACCAGGCAGGGAACAAGTCCCCGAGGAGAGGCTGAGAGCTGGGGTTGTTCAGCCTGGAGAAGAGAAGGTTCCAGGGAGAGTTTAGAGCCCCTTCCAGTGCCTAAAGGGACTCATGAGAGCTGGAGAGGGACTTGGGACAAGGGCCTGGAGTGGCAGGACAAAGGGGAATGGTTTCAAGCTGACAGAGGGCAGAGTTAGATGGGATATTGGGAAGAAATTCTTGACTATGAGGATGGGAGACTTCTGGGACAGGTTGTCCAGAGAAACTGTGGCTGCCCCATCCCTGGAAATGTTCAAGGCCAGGTTGGATGGGGCTTGGAATGACCTGGTCTAGTGGAAGGTGTCCCTGCCCATGGCAGAGGGGTTGGAGCAAATGATTTCTGAGGGTTCTTCAAACCTAGACCGTTCTATGATGCTAATGCAGGGTCTGGAGAGGGAGGACAGGCTCCCCTTCCATGACTGATATTCCCAGGAGTTGTGATGCACTGCACTCATCTTAGAAAGTGGCTTTTGGCATCCTGATTTACTTTTTAAATACGGCTATGCTGAGAGGCAAAAAAATAAAATTAAAAGGAAAAAAAAAAAGCCAGGATCAAATGAGAACCATCTACAGTGTGCTCTGGCCAAATTTCAAATTGGGACTGAGTAGCTGTGACTCAGAAGCGTGTTTATAACCATGCAGGAATGCAAGGTTTTTTCCAGGAACATTTTCATTACCTGCTGGACTAGAAGGAGGATGTTGTCCCCACTTGCAAAGGAGAAGTCCTGCTGAGCCGAGCACCTCTGCAGCAGCAGGGACACAGAATCCCTGGGCTGGATGCCACCCAGGATGGCATCTCTGGAGGAGGGCACCACACCAGCCTCTGCCTGATGCTCATCTGTGCAGATGTTGGCAGCTGTAGCACAGCCCTGATGGCATTTCTAGTGCCAAGAAAGCCCTGCAGAGGCCCTGCACCACCTCGCAGCTGGGCAGCTCTCACCCAAACCAGGGAAAGGGTTTCCTCTCTGCCATCTGCTCCCACGTTTTTCCAACAGCCTCGCCAGGATGTGCCTTCTCCAGCCCTCACAGAGATGGGCACCATCATCCTCACAACCGCCAGGACCCATTCCCAACACCAACCCAGGGGTGGAATTCACAGGGTGAGCACTGGGATTTATCCTCTGAGGGATCAGAGGGCCAGAAGAGAAGTGAGAGCCAGCAAATCTCACACCAGGCTGTGAATTCTGCCTCTGGATTTAAGCCACTGCCACCACTGCCTCACCCAGCCACTCTGGGTGTCACACAGCAGCCATGGCAGCAGAACTTGGATGTGTGAGGCTGGAAGTGGAATTATCTGCATGCTGCCATAAAACATCCCCACGGTCACAGACACCACTGCCTTAAATACCAGGACCCACGAGCCCAACAGCATCTTCAAAATCAACAGGAAAACAGTCCTGTAAAGCTCTCTTTTGCTGGGATAAGGGAATAATCCTCTGGGAAAGGAGACTTTGGTGGCTGGTATCTCCCCCCAGACAAGCTTTTGCAGGTGATGGAGATACAGAAGAAGCAGTGCCAGAACAGCTCTCACCAGGCTTGCCCCTGCAGCCCCTTCCCAAGGCCCCAGCTGCAGCACACCTTGCATTTCCACCTCAGGGATCCCTTTTCCTAAGCTCTCTGCAAGTGCCTGCTTAACACAATCCAGCCCAGAGCATCTCTGGTCCCACTTCTTAAAACACCTGCCAGTTCTCAGCTGCCAAGCAAAACACAACACAAACCCGAAGCAAAATGCCAAAATGAGTGTAGCAGGTGCCACTCAAGGTTCCCAAACCCACAGCATCCCACCACAAGCCATCAGGGCCCACCAGCCTCCAGCTACCCTAGGGGTGAAAGGCCAGGGCTGATTAACCACGGCTGTTTGGGGAGCATCCATCCCTTCCCCTCCTCCCCAGCACACAGATGCTTCACAGTGATCTGTGGTGACATCTTTCTGTGCAAGCACAGGGGAGACACATTAATGGTGTCTCTGATGCCATGAGAATTTTTTGATTTTTTTTTAAATTTTTTTAAATTTTTAAAAATTTTTAAATATATTTTTTTATCTTTTTAGTGGTTTTAACATGTGTATTTGTAAATTTTTAAGTTTAATAATTTAGCATAGTTTTGGTATTTTGTTAAGCTAAAACATCTTTAAAAACCTCACAGTTAGAAGCTAAAAAGTCTTACTTAAAGTAAGACTTACTAAAAGTCTTACGTTATTTTAAAAAACTGAAGTTTCTTTTAAAATACACCTTATAAATGAAGATTAAACTCATTTAAGGGGGATGTGGCCCCACACTGCACTGCTGTGGGAGCGGGGCAGCTCATGCATCAGAGCCACTGATAAAGCAGAACACTGTTGCATCTTGAATTAAAGGTGGATTTAGTGACCAAATCGTGGAATCACAGAGTGGACTGGGTTGGGAGGGACCTTTAAAGGCCACCTAGTCCATCTCCAACTAGACCAGGCTGCTCAGGCCTTTAAATGATGGCAGGCTGGGAGAAGATTAAAGGACAGCAAAGGAACCTCCAGTCCTGGGCACTCATGGGGACACAGTAGGGATGTGCATCCAGCCCCACAAAACTCACAGGAGCTGATTTTGGTGCTCAGTCCCACTCTGCCACTGCGAAGCTCAGGACTTTGTACTCCCCAAAAACACCCAGCCAAAACCAAGAGCCACCTCTGTGGGTGCATGACAGTACCCAAACAAGCTCAGGGGGGTTGCTGACACCTCAAGCAGAGGCAGGTGAGACCCCATCACCCCCAAACTGCCGAGAAAAGGGACAGCACTGCTTTGCAGTGCTGGCTGCAGGGATGCTTCCCCCAGCCTGACACTGACTGCCCTTTCCTACCCAAACACCCCACTCCGAGAGCTCCTGGCAATGCAGAGCTCCTCGGGCTAACTCTGCCTTCAGCCAGGAGGCTTTGTGGCTCAACTGAAGGGCCCTGGAATAATCACCCATTAATAAATTGCCTGGAGTGCCCTGCTGCTTTATTTAGCTTTGCCAGCCCGGGCTCTAATTAGCATTTGCAGTCACATCCTGGCTGCTCTGGGCAGGCGTGTGGCAATCCCACCTCTCAGGGAACAGCTCCCTCCCATCTCTGCCATCACATTAAAGCGAATTCCCATCCCTGCTTCCAACCCCCAAACCCCTCTACACAACCCATCCCCTCAGCCAAAAGCTGTGGAGCACCCCAGGCTCACACTGAGCGAGCTGGCAGGAGGTGAGATCACACCTCTCCATCCTCCTCCATCTCAGACAGGTCCAGCTTTGGGCAAGGCACTTCCAGAGAGCTTGAGAAGATCCACTGGGGGGAAAAATAGGGATATTGGAGAATGGCCCTGCCCAAAACAGTGGGACTGAGCAGCATGGATACAGGCAGAGCAGAGGGATGAGGAAGGGACAGAGCAGAGACCCAGGGGCATATTCCCCTTCGTGCCACCAAAGCCCTGCAAGCTGCCAAATTTTACATGTGTGTGGGAACAAGCTCAGAAAATATATCCCCAGGGCCATCCATAGAAAGCCAACAGCAAAAAACTTATTTCTAGCCTGTCAAAGGGTTGGAGAGGGATTTCTAAAAGCATTTTTTTCAACCACCGCACTACCCAAAGCAAAAGAAATCCCCCAGCATTCTCATGACCCCTCTGGCACAGCAGTGTTAGCTCCTGCCAAAGCCAGCAGGAGGTTTTCTTCTCCCTTAGACCTCCTCTTCACCCCTCCAAGAGGCAGGTCCCTGCCTGAGGACCATCCAGTGCTGATCCTCTGCCCACCCTGCAAGGCTCAAGTTGGATAAACACAGCAAAACAGGGGGTGGGACGACAGAGGAGTCTCCTTCCTGCCTTTGGGCTGCAGATACCCCCTGCCATAAAAAGAAAGCTGGACCAGAAATCCACCAACTCCATCTCCAACCTAACGAAGCCAAACTCACAGGCTCAGCTTTCTCCAAAGCAACCCTGCTAGCAAACAGGGGTGGCTTTGACAAAACTACATTGTCAGGACAAGCGCCAGGAGAAGGGAGAGCTGCTGAAAAATTTTTTCCAGCAGGTCTGAACTTGCACTGAGCAGCTGATGCTCAAGACAGCCAGAGAAGCCCCATCCCTGGCGTGCAGCCAGGAAGGAGATGCTGCTTCCCTCTCCCAAACCTGTGAAAGAGAAAAGGCCAAGGAGCAAAACCTCTCTCCGAGAGCTCCTCAGTGCTGGGAGGTGTGAAGAAACGTCCCCCTTGCTGCAGTGACAGGCAGGCAGCAGCTCAGCAGCCCCTGTGAAGGCAAACACCCTCAGCAGCCAAGGCTGAGCACGGCTCCTCAATGGGAAAAAAAGTCCATTGAAGAATTTTTAGGCTCGATTCCGCCTGAGAAAATGAGAGCAAAAGGCAGTTTCAGCATATCAGGTACTGCCCCACGAGCTGGGCAGGGGTGGGGAGGAAAGGCAACCCCTGTGAAGCTCCTCTGATGACAAATAAAGGAGTTGGGGTTGGTAGCAGAGCTCGTGGAGATGGCCCAGGTTTCATCACAGCATCACAGTTCCAAGCCGGCAGGGAAGCTCCTTCCCACCAAACATCATCCAGGGAAGATGGGACAGCACCAGCTCTTTCAGGTGGGTTTTGGGAAGGGCAGTGTCCCACTGACCTCCTTCCCCACGGCTGGGATAAGCACCAGAGCATTTGAAAGCTGCTTTAGTACGACTTCAGGGACCTTCCTGAAGTTGTACAGAATCATGGAGTGGTTTGTGTTGCAAGGAACCTTGAAGATCATCTCATTCCAAGCCCCTGTCATGGGCAGGAACACCTCCCACCAGACCATGCTGCTCCAAGCCCCATCCAGCCTGGCTTTGGACACTTTCAGGGCTGGGACGTCCACAACTTCTCTGAGCAACCTGTGCCAGAGCCTCACCACCCTCAGCTGAGAAAATGCCATTTTGGGAGTGCGCAGTGGAACATCTTCTGTATTTTAAAATGGAAAACGTTGAGTTAAATGAAAAGTAAGTGATTGTCTGATCAAACTAGATACCTCCCTGAATTAACCTATTACACTGTCATCCCTGAAACAGAAACAGTGTGTGAGGGTGGGAGGGGCAAGGCAGGTTCTACACCTAAGAAATTGAGAGTAGTAAATAACATTAAACCTACAAACTGGAGAGGCTGGAAAACGCCTCTGTCACAAAGACTTCCCAGCCAGCCTCCCATCAGAATCACACAGGGACAGCTGGGGACTGCCTGGGAGAAGGGAAGGGCTTGAATTATTCCAGGGGAGGGAAAGGACGAGGATGCACACGAGCAGGAAATATCCAAAGTTTCGGTGCCTGCAGGCTGCACCGAATCACGCTCCGCCAGCAGGGAGATGCTAAAAACCAGGGACTGCTGAAGCAGAGGGCTGTGCTGCCATCCAGAGGGACTTCAGCAGCCTGGAGGAACAGCAGAGCAGCAGCACCGTGCTCAGCTCCACGGGAAACACCGAGCCCTGCACCCGTCCCTGCTGGCTGGGAAGGGGCTGGGCAGGGAGAGCCCCAAAGGACCTGGTGGCCACCAGCACGGTGCTCTTGAAAAAAGTGGGCCAGCAGCCCCCTGGGGTGTGTTAGGCAAAGCCAGGGGGTCGAGGAGGTGGCCTGTCCCCTTCACTTAGCCCTGGTGAGACATCCAGGGTGCTGTGCCCCACAGGACAGGAGCCATGGGCTACTGGAGCAACTGAGGTGACTGAAGGACAGGAGCAGGGAGAGCTGGGGCTGCTCAGCCTGGCTGGAAGAGGCTCAGAGAGGATCTCAGACCCCTGACAGTGGGGGAAGAGGCAGAGCTCCTCTCTGTAGCACCCAGAGACTGGACTAGAGGCACAAACCACGATAAAGCAAATTCTGCCTGGACAGAGGAATAAACTTTTTCACTGTGAGGGCAACTAAACATTTGGGACAAGCTACCCAGAGAGGTTGTGGACTCTCTATCTCTATATTTAGAGATACTCAAAACCCACCTGGACATACTATGGGAGAAACCTGGAGGACTGTGGAGCCTGCTCCAGGTGACCCTGCTTGAGGTTCTTTGCCACTGCCTCACAAAAATTCTGTGTTTCTGTGCTTCTAAGGGGGAAGCTCCTTCCAAGGGCTGCTTCCTGGAAAGCCCAGTTTGAACACTGCCCCGAGACGTGCTAACAAAGCTTCCCAACACCTGCAGCTGAGCTTCCAGTGAGGGAAACAGGAGCTGCCAGGACGCAGTGGCATCTCCTGGGAAGCACCCTGTCCTTCCATGTCCATCCCTGTCCCTCCATGCTCAGCTCCTCAGGGGCTCCCTGGAACCCTTCTGAGCCTGCACTGGCTCAGCCAAGCAGGAAGGCTCCGACTGTCCCCGAGTGCCCACCCCTGTGGCAGCCCTCGGGAGGCTCTGCAGTCACTGGAATTCACTCAGGGAATTCCTGCAGGGTGTGCCAGAAACCCAGGCTTTGAGGAAACTCGGTGAAGGATGCTGCTATTTCCGTGCTGTTGCCAGGATATTCAGTGGAACTCGAGTTCATGCCAGGTCAAAAAAACAAACTCCACCCCAAGATGCAAACCTTGATCTGCACTAAAGGGAAGCAGGGAGAGCACAGGGAGGTTCAGGGCAGGTACCTTTTGGAGAGATGCTTCTCTGCTGCTCGAGGCAAGGTACCATGACAAAAGCCAGATTTCAGGGCACCCACTGCCAGGTTTAGCACATCCACAGTCCTTTTCACTGCCTGCAGTGCTCCTCGTGCAGGGTAAAACACAAAAAGGCAGAGCCACGTTAACAAAGAGACACTCGTTAGGCTCAGAGAAGTTAATTGCTTTGCAGGGGGTTGCAGAAGACTTGGAAGCATGGGTGGATCTTCAGGAAGGATCCTCCAGGTACATAATTCCCAGCATCACCTGCCACCTAGATCCCAGGGCTTTCACCTGCAGAGCCCTCAGAGATCCTGCCAGCTGCCTGAGCTGCCCCAGCCCTATTTCCCAGCCCTCCCAAAGCCCTGGGGTCATGGCAACAGACATCTGAAGAGGGGTCCATGGCAGAGAAGGACAGACCCAGATGGTGCTGGGGAATATGCTGGGAGGCAGGCACAGAGCTGGCAGCCCAGCACACACCAAAAGGGCCCTTTGTCTCATTCAGCACCAGTAAAAAAAAAAAAAAAAAAAAAAAATTAAAAAAAATAAGGATGTAAGGGGGAAAAAAAATTCGGCTTCATTTGAAATCTGGGATGCAGAGAGTGCACACAACCAGAGAGAGGCTGCCAAGTCCTAAAAAGCCACTGAGATCTGTGAGCAACACCCCGTGTGCCTGCAGCCTGTTCTGTTCCCTCCCTGCTCCCCATCCAGCTGCAGGAACGCTCCAGCCCCACGGGCTGGGCTGCAGGGACGGAGCCAGGCAGCAGCACAATCCCTGGAGCAGGAATTTGTGAGGTCTCCCTTTCCTGGGAGCTCCCTGAGAGAAGGAGACCCTGCAAATTCACAGCGCCAGAGACGTGAATTAAGATGCTCCAAGACAGGGCATCACTTTGATTTACACTATCCTTTGGGGTCACTGTGCTGAGGGCAGAGTGCTTTGCTTCCCACGGGACATTCAGACCCTCCACCCATCCCTCAGGTGCTCAAAAGCTGAATTACAGCATCCCACTGTGCCACGAGCCAGCTGCTTTCCCCCCGGTCTCCTCCGTTCCCTGCCCAACACCTGCCTGGAATCAGGCTTTCCCACACATCCTGGCTGTAAATATCATCCCAAAACGAGGGCACAGCTTGCATTCCCCCAGCTGCACAAGCTAAGCTTAACAAATCCCCACGCACACGTGGGTTTCGGCCACGCAAAGCAGGGTTGGCTCCTGTGTGCTTCAAATTCAGCCTGAAGCGTTTCTGGGATGTGCTCCCTGTGTGGCTCTGTCCTTACCATCAGCTAAGGAAGCAGCTGCTCCTCCTGGAGAAGCCACAGGAGGTTCCCTGTTTGCTTATTTTGACGAGGAGCTTTTCTTTTGAGCTGTCTCTAAGCTCGACATTATCCAAAGGATGCTGCCAGGCATCCAGAGCAAAGGCAGCAGTGACTCAGCCTTGGGGATCTCTCCAGATACCTCCATCCCTGACCCCAGTGTGTGAACACACGGATGGAGGGCAGGGCAGCAGGCTGGGACTCTGGAAAAATGGGGTTTAGTGTCTGCCCTGGGCTGAAGTCCCTCAGACAAGAACAAGGTGGGCTGGTACATTCATTTTTCACCATTAAGTTAATCCTCCCCCTGAGCCACTGCCCCACGGGCACTTTGTGGTTTCTGTTCTCTGCCTCGGTTTCCTCTTGGGGGAAAAAAAACCAAAACAAGCAGGGAAAAGAGCATTTTACCCTTCCTATTTTTATTCTACTTGTGGAATTGTTTCGCTGGCAAAAGGCAGCAGAGGTGGAGGTTTAGTGAGGGTCAGGCCTGCCAACAGTGGTGAGCACAGAAAAAGAGCCTTTCTTCACTACCCTCAGAGCAACCCAGATCGAGAGCAGCTAAACAACATCTGGCTACACACCAGGAGTGCCACATCTGCAAAGACAGGGCTGCTCCAGGGGAGCAGAGGGCTCATGCAGCAGAATACAGGCACTTGCAGCATGTTTCGCTGTGCCCAGCACCCTGCAGACCACCCAACCACAGCCTGCAGCTGCTCAGACGTTTTCCACGTTTCCCATGTCCCATTTAATGCCCACCACCATGCTGGAGCTGTGGGAGAATACCCCCCCTCACTGCTAACCAGAGCCAGACTGCCCCAGTGAAAGCCCCCAGGGTGATCCAAGGCATGTGAGATGGGCCCTTTTGAAAATGAAATCACAGGGAAATTGCATTATGGCTAATAAAATTAGACATAAGGAAATTATTTGCTTTTTCTCCGCCATAGGGGTATCCATCTCTTCCCAGAAAACATCTGTGGTGCTGGGGTTACTGGTTCTGCACACCCACCTGGGCTTGGGCAAAGCTTTTGGGGAGAACACTGATGGCTTGTCCCAGAAGGACAGAATGCTTTGGATTGGAAGGGACCTTAAAGATCATCTTGTTTCAGCCTCCCTGCCACGGGCAGGGCCACCTTCCACTTGACCAGCTTGCTCCAAGCCCCATCCAACCTGGCCTTGGACACTTCCAGGGATCCAGGGGTGGCCACAGCTTCTCTGGGCAGCCTGTGCCAGGGCTTTAGCACCCTCATAGCCAAGAATTCTTACCCTTAAACCCACTCACTTTCAGTTTAAAGCCATTCTCCCTCATCCTGCCACTGCATGGATGTCAAAAGTCCCTCTCCTCCTGATGTTTGAGTCTGATGTTAGAGCAGGAACCTCTGGCACGTGCTTTTTGCAGGTTGCTTGGGTATCAGGGCACAGAAGTCTGGGAAAGGAACAGATCAAGCCCCTCGGTGCTCACCACCTGCCCAGGAAAGGGGCCTGGCAGAGGCAGGCAGGGGGGCTCTCTGGTCCTCAGTGGGACACGTGGTCTGCAAAGCCCGAGGGCCAGAGCCCACTGTCCTCCCCAGCACCAGAGGCTTCCCCGAAAACCCTCACAAAGCGGGATGAAACGACAAACCCAATCACCCAGGAGCTGGGAAACACAAAGACAGGACCCTTCCAGCCTGGGGAGGCATCCTATTAAACCACATTGGCATGGCAGCACCCGGCACTGCTGCCTGAGCTTTCCCACTGTGTCAAAAGCCAGAAATATTGGGCTTTGGGGCTTTTCTGGAAATACCAGGTTTGAGCCGCCGCTGGATGGAGCAACCAAGGGCAGCCAAAGGGGCACACCCCACCACGAGGAGCAGGAAGAGCTCCAGCTTCACGTGCCTGCCACCAAGCAGAGCTGTGGGGCTGCGGGCCGCTAATTAGTGAGCAGCACAATTAATGAGGCCACCCCTCTGCTTCCTGCCCCGCCGTGATTTATTCATGTGGCAACCCCAGCGGGCTGCAGAAGATAACGAGGCACGGAGCGCCTGCCGAGCCCATCTGGCAATTTATTTCCCCTGCAAAGCTGCCTGAGTGGCCAGCCAGGAGGTTCCCCGGGCACAAAAAAAAAGCAGGAGCAGCCTCAGCTTGGTTTTATCATGGAAAGCATCCCAAAGAAACCCTCCCAGCTTCACAGGAGCAGAGCACGACCGAGATCCTGCCAAAGCAACGGGCCACGTCTAATTAGTAACACCCATCTCCTTGGGGTGTTTTATTAAACATCATTCCCCAAATCAAGTTCTGGAGGTAGGGAACTGCTCCAGCCCAGTGATAGTTGTGAAAAACGATGTTTAGTTTTTTTGGTAAAATTTAAAGGTTTAACAAAGGATAATGAGATTATAATAAAGTTTTACGGCTGGGTGTTTGGCATTTAGTTAAGAGCACATTTACTGGTTTTGGATATATTTTTAAAATATTTTTAATTGCATTAGTTTATTGTATATTTATAAATTATTATGTATATTTAAATTTTTTTATTAATTAGTTTATATATTTTAGGAACTCTTTAGCATGGCTTCTCTTTGTGTTTGTCTTTTTAGAGTATGCCTGTTTTTTGG
>VZSE01000764.1:0-21744 GCA_013398275.1 Promerops cafer | reverse complement strand
GACACAGGGACACAGGGACAGCAAAGCCCCTGGGGAGAGTTAGCAGGGCCTGGGGTGTTTGTTTGTCACACCAGGGGCTGGCTGAGCCTGTGCTGTGTCCTGATGCCAAAGCCAACATTTGCCCACAGCCCCCACGGGCTGGGAAATGCTTTTGTAGCATTTTCCTTGGGCTTTCCCCCTTGTTAAACGAAACCTGCATTTTCTTTTAATACAGCTCCAAATCTAGCACGGGAACGGTTTTTTCCTTAGTGTAGCATTGCTGGGTGGGGTGGATTAAATTCACCTGTGCCTTCAATTTATGTCCCAGGGATTTCAGGCATTCCCATGTTCATATTCAGCATTTGTTTGTGCAGAGGAGCTTTTGCAAGGACATTGTGTGGAGCTTGCTGTATTTCCTAGGAGCTCTGTAAGTGCCCTAATGCTTTCAGGAGAAGCCACAGATAAAGCTACAGCTTTGAAATGCTCTGATTTAATCGCTGGCAGCACAAGGGACGGTGGGGGAGATGTTGGGAAGAGTTCCTGGGTGGCCTAAGAGCGTTGATTCCATTAAATCCTCACAGTCTGACCTGTCTGGAGTAATTTCCTGCTGTGTAACGAGAATTATTAATTGATGGGGGCAACAGGAGTAACCCTGGATGGGTGTAGGTGTGGATCGAGTTCTGCAGTGGCTTCTCCTGCTCCTCTTGCATTCCTGGTCCCTGTCAGCCACTGAGGATGCTCCAGGCCACCAGAAGGAGGCCACCTGTCACCCCTGCAGTGTCCCCACACCTGGGGCCACTGTCCTTGGGGCTGGAGACACCTTCACTGATGGTGCCCTGTGGCAGCTTCCTCATCCTGCCCTTTTCCCCTGCACCCAGGGCGTGTTCTGGCTCATCCTGGAGCTGCTCAAATCCAGGCTGGACACTGGGGCTGGAGCAGCCTGGGACAGTGGGAGGTGTCCCTGCCATGGCTGGGGTGGCACTGGGTGGGATTTCAGGTCCCTTCCAACACAAACCATTCTGGGATTCTGTGTTTCTGGGATTCTGGGAACTTTGTTACACCAGCCCCAGCCTTTTGAACATTATTTTTCCCAGGCACCTTCCCATAACCTTTCCCATTTAGTTCCCATCTACTTTTCTATTAAAGTTTAGCCTCACTGAGGCTGGGAGTGGATGAACCCTCCTCGGCTGTGCCCAGAGCCCAGGGCAGAGCTCAGCTTTATTTCCCAGCTCTGAATTACCTAGGATGGGGTTGAATTTGCACTCAGGGTCTGCTTTTAGGAGAAGCAGAAACCCCAAAACCAGCCAGGCTCCCGTGCCTCGTCTTTGTGTCTCTGGAAATGGATCATTCCACGTGCCAAGAAAACTCTGCAGTTCTGCTCCTCCAAAATGATTTGGTTGCTAGTGAGGAGAGGAGAGCACAGGGAAAAATGCCTGAAAGATAAAGACAAAGCCAAAATGGTGACAGAAGGGTTGGGATAAGGAGGGAAAGGGCGAGCAGGGAGCGTGGATGGGAGCAAGGAATGAAATCCCTGATTTTTGGAGAGGCTGTGAGTGATGTCTGTGTGATACAATGGCACACATTCCAGCTGCCTCATCTCACCAATGTCTCTTCTTTCCCACCCCAGGCACCCTTTTCCTATGAACACCTGAGACTCCTCCACCTCTCAGAGGATGCACCTGTAGCAGCTTTCCCACAGGTAAGAGCTCAGCCACGGCCCCACTGCCTGCTCCAGGGATTTGGGGTGTGGAGATCACGGCCCCCGTGCCTGCTCCATGGATCTGGGGTGTGGGGATCACGGCCCCCGTGCCTGCTCCAGGGATTTGGGGTGTGGAGATCACGGCCCCCGTGCCTGCTCCAGGGATTTGGGGTGTGGGGATCCCTGCCCCAGTGCCCTCAGGGCTTTGGGATCGAGCCCAGGCCTGGTTTTGTGATGGGTTCTTTGCTTCCAGTGGGGTTCCTGTGGGTTTTGTGCCCCTCTGAGGTGACACAGCCCCAGGGGGTTGCAATTCCTAGACCAGGCATTGGTGACTGAGCATTCAAAGATGTTTTGAGGGGTAAGGACTGGTCCAGACTTGGTTTTTCCCTTTGTTTCTGCTGACAGAGGGCTCTGGTTTGGTTTGGAGGTGATCCCATACGGGTGTTCACAGTGATTTTCTGGTCCCAGCAGCCGTGGTTTGCAGGGTGAGGGTGGAGCTGGCTGCTCCTGCCACTGTGATTTTCCCCCGGGCTCTTTATCCAGCAGCTGAAAAATGTAAAATATTGAGAAACAGAAGCTGCTGCTGGGTCTGTCCCCATGAACATGTCCAGCAGTTCCCAAATCCCACCTCCCCTGCAGCTCTGCCTCTTCCCCTGGCAAGCTTCACAAAGTCTCTTCATCTGCTGCTGCAGTGCTGCCGTGCCAGGGGCTGCTGCCTGCCCAGCTTTGGGGGCAGTCTGAGGGAATAAAGGGCTGTTCACGGAGCTCTCGGAGAGCCCGGTGCCGCTGGGCACGGACACGATCTGCCCCAGGACATTTTAGGGACTCGATTCCGGGTCTGGTGCCGGCGTTGGGTGGATTTTAAGGACTGGGAATCACCTGGCTGCGTGGAAAATGGGATTGTTTGCTCCCTCCTTCGGAGCTTTATCCATAGGGACACACATCCCTTGGCCGCAGCCGGGCTGTGGGGAGCTTTCCCAGGTCAAACGTGGGATGGAAAACTCTGGGGATGGCTCAGGCAGGGGGAGCCGCTGCTGCTGCCCCTGCAGAAGGCACAGCTGTTTCCAGGCAGGACTGAGGGTGGCCGAGGCAGTCCCGGGGGGCCTCTGGCCGAGCACTAATTGGAGGGGACAGGCTGTGCTCCCCGGGAGCAGCAGTGACAGCTCAGAGCCGCCTCCCTCAGCGCTCAGAGCTGATTACCCCCCGACCTTTCCCTTCCCGAGTGTTCCTTGCCACGTCCCTTCAGCCGGGCCCGGCTCCTGCCCTCCGTCCCCGGCGGCAGCGGGACAATAAATGCAATAAATTCATCTGCTGTGTCGTCTGGCCGCCCCACACCCCTCCCTCGCCGTCCTTTTTGGCAATCTGTCATTCCGAATTTTGGTGCGGGGCCAGGAGCTGAGTAAAAACTCCTCGGGCAGCTGGAGCGCGACACAATGGGGTTTAAATGGGGTTTAAATTGGCTTTAGCGTGTTTGTAAACAACTGCGCTGGAGCGGGGCCCCGCCCAGGCCGGCAGCAGACGGAGCTGATGAGGCTCCGCTGAGATCAGAATTAATTACCCCGGGCGGAGATGCTGCGCAGGGAAAAGGGGAAGCATCCCCGTGCTGTGGTCCCCGTGGGCTCCGGGATGTCACCGAGGCCAGCGAGCGCCTGGGCTGGCTGTTCCCGGAGCGGCGGGACGCGGGCAGGGCCAGCTGGAGGTGCGGGGATGCTCCGTGAGCTGCCAGCTCGCAGCGAAGGAAGAGCAGCGCAGGGAATGAAAGCTCCTGGCCTGTCAAAATAGCCCCGTTTCTCCTGAATTCACACAGCTTGTGCCTGGTGGGGAAAAAAAAAAAAATCAACAAAAAAAAAGACCAACCAAAAATAGTTTAGCGGTTTCTTTGCAACAGGGAATAAAAAAAAAATCCTTTAGCGAGGAGGATTTGAGGAGGGAACAACAGGGAGGGGGCAAAAAGCTGTAGTTGGAGCACATGGATTGGATGATCCCAGGTCATCAGTTTTGGTGCAAAAACCTGAATTTCCAGGGATCGGCTCCCGCTCTGCTGCTGAGCGCTGTGAGGAGGGTGGGGCTGACATCAGGAGATCGCTGATCGCCCCCACAGGAGCTCTTCTGGTGGGGAGATCAGGGAGGGGAAATCAAGGGGCTCTGGAATGAAATCAGAGGGCTCTGAAATGAAATCCGAGGGCTCTGGAATGAAATCCGAGGGCTCTGGAATGAAGCCCTTCGGCGAGAGCCGAGCCAGCCCCGCAGGGTCCGTGCCGCTCCTCGGGCTGGCCGCAGCCGCTGCCGGGCAGAGCAGGAGCTGCCACCGCCGCTCCCGTCATTAGATGGGATCTAATTAATGAATCCAAGACGTGCTGGGATTAAATTTTATTAAACTTTGGAAGCCAAGTGGAGGAGATGAAATGTAAGCAAAGGCTGGGAAGGGGAAGGAGGGGCTGTGCCACACGTGGTGCCTGCCAGCCCTGGTGCCCATTGCTGGTGGGTTCTGAGGGGTGCTCAGGTTATCCACAGGTAACTCCAGGTGACGGATTAGAGAATCGAAGAACAGGATCACAGAGTATCCAGAGTGGGGAGGGACCCCCAGGGATCATCAATCCAGCTCCTGGCCCTGCCCAGACCCCCCAGCAACCCCACCCTGGGCATCCCTGGAGCGCTGTCCAAGCGCTCCTGCAGCTCTGGCAGCCTCGGGGCCGTGCCCATTCCCTGGGGAGCCTGGGCAGTGCCAGCACCCTCTGGGGGAAGAACCTTGCCCTGAGCTCAGCCTGAGCCTGCCCTGGCCCAGCTCCAGCCGTTCCTGTCCCTGTCCCTGTCCCAGAGTAGAGATGGGAGCTGCCCCTCGGGAGGAGCTGCAGCCCCCTGAGCTCTGCCCTCGCTGAGCTCTGCTCCAGCTGGACACACCCACTCACACCTGGTTTCACCCCACCCAGGGAGGTTCTGCTTTCCTTTTCCAGTTGCTCTGGGATTTTACTGACTCCTCCCTCTCTCCTGCAAGCCGGACACCTCTGGCCATGAATTCCCTGATCCCATTTGGAGTGAAAATGAAGTTTATTTTCCTTTTCCCCCGATTCTTTGCTGGTAAAATGCCGTGCTCTATCCTCCCTGCCTATCTCTCCGTGATAAGGGATATCAGCTCTGTATTTACTGCCTTCAAAACGATTTGGGGTCCTGGGATGGAAATTCAAGTCAGTCACTGCTCACATGTTGCACCTCACTTCTTCCTCTGCTCCCCGAGCTCTTCCTCCCTGCTTGGACGTGCTGGCCCAGCTTAACCCTGCTGGACTTTGCAGGAATAAAGGAGTTTTTGGGCTGAGTGGGGATGTGGGGTGTGTGCAAACCCATCAGCCCTCACACGGGGTGCAGCACAGGCCCTGCTTTTTTCGGGAATGCTGTTTTGCCTGCCGGATCTCCAGCATCCCACATGAGCTGTCTTCCCTCCTGGCAGCTCGGGGAATAAACTCCACGCTAATTTTAGCTCTCCCTCCAAGGTGGCTATCTGAGGTTTGGGCACCATCAATGCCCTATTCATAAACCTACAAACTCTGTGAAAAGAAGGAGGGGGAGGAAGGGGCAGCGAACGTCCCACCCTGAGCGTGTCGGACCCGCCAGCAGCTGCAGCTCCGGCTCGCTGGGAGAACAAGCCAGGGTTGTTCCTTCAGCAGCCAGGAAGGGGCTGTGTGTTTATATTTAGGGCCCTGTTGGCGTGTGCAGTGTGTGCAGGTGGCACATGAAAACCTGCGATGATTTCTCACCCTGTTTTTCCTGGACTGGCCTTAGCTCCCTGTGAGAGCTCTGAAAGTTTCCTCGTGGCCCTCTCTGGCGTTGGGTTTTGGAGCCTTTGGGTGTTGTTTGGTGTTTAACCCTGGGGGGTTTCTCCCATGCAGTTTTTGGACAGAGTTTTGCCCAGAACACACATTTTTTGGAGCAGGTTGGTGGCTTCTGCCACTTGGAGCCTGTGGGGAGCTGGGATTTGGGATCATTGGGATTTCTCACTGGATAGGAGAGCGATGAAAATGCATAGGCGGGGATGGGACCTCTTCCAGCAGGGAGCTGGGTGGTGGCCCAGGACCTGGTGCTGCAGCTCTGAGCTTCACTCCTGACCTTGACCTGCTCCAACCCTCACCTGTGACCTTCACCTGTGGCCTTGACTTCTGCTCCAACCTTGACCTTTGCTCTGAGCTTCCCTTGTGACCTTCACCTCTGCTCCAACCCTCACCTGTGCTCTGACCTTCACCTGTGACCTTCACCTGTGACCTTCACCTTTGCTCCAACCCTCACCTCTGCTCTGACCCTCACCTCTGCTCTGACCCTGACCTTTCCACCGCACAGAGTTCCTCCTGTGGCTGTGGCACTTGGGGACACGCTTTAGTGGCGCTGGGTTGATGGTTGGCCTTGGTCTTCTNCTCCCCTCTGCCCTGCACCTCTGCTCCACCCCTCACCTGTGACCTTCACCCGTGACCTTCACCTGTGACCCTCACCTCTGCTCTGACCCTCACCTCTGCTCTGACCCTGACCTTTCCACCGCACAGAGTTCCTCCTGTGGCTGTGGCACTTGGGGACACGCTTTAGTGGCGCTGGGTTGATGGTTGGCCTTGGTCTTCTCCAGCCTTGGTGATCCTGGGATTCCCTGGGCTCTGGCTGAAGGAGGCCCCATTCACCTCCAGCCTTCCTCTTCCTCCAAAACCAGAAATGGGGGAAAAATGGGGAAAACTCAGAACTGGGTCCCTAATCCCACAGCTCTTGGTTTGTTCCCAAAGCGAGAAATGGGGGAAGGCTTTCTCAGAGTCCCTAATCCCACAGCTGCTGATGTATTGCCAGAGTGAGAAATGGGGCAACAATGGGAAAAACTCGGATGAGCACCTCATCCCACAGCTGTGGGGATCTTCCCAAAATGAGAAATGGAGGAGCACTTTGACAGTCCTTAATCCCACAGCATCTGGGCTGTTCCCGAGGTGAGAAATGGGAGAACAGTGGGGAAAACTCTGAAGAATCCCTAATCCCACAGCTGTTAGGATGTTCCCAAAGCAAGAAATAGGGGAACAATGGAGAAAATTCAGAACTGAGTCCCTAATTCCAAAGCTGTTGGTGTGTTCCCAAAGCAAGAAATGGGGCAGTGATACAAAAGCTTAGAATCCCTGAATCTACAGCTGTTAGGATGTTCCCAAAGCTTCACCTCGTGGCCCCAGGAGCTGCCAAACCCAAATCAATCCTCACCTGGAGACATCTGGATTTTGATGGGTTTGGCTTGGCAGAAGCTGGAGAGGACAAAAAACGGGATTTGGGGCCTTGGCTGGTGGAGCTGGACTGCAAAGGCTGAGGCAGCTGGGCTTGGCCCAGGAGGGAGCAGCATCTCTGGAGAGGCAGGAATTGCTGCAAAATGTGAGTCTCATGTGGCCCTGAGGTGGAGCTGGACAGCAAAGATGCTGCAGCTCTCCCCTGATTTTCAGGAGGGGGAGGTTGGACTCATCACTCCACATCATTCCTGAACTGAAATTCCACCCTCACCGGGAGGAATTCCAGCCACCCCTCAGGAGCTGCTCACTGAGCCTGCCCTGGCAGTGAGTAATTCCTGTTATTCCTTCTCCCCAGGGATTCCAGAGGCTTGGCTGGTATCTGCGAATGTGCCAGGGCTGGGGAGGGCTGTGGAAAGCAGAGAGCAGCTCCTAAAATCTCTTCTCCTGGTGGCCTGGAGGGTGCCCAGGCTCTGAGGTCACAGAGACAAAATGAGGAAGCCGTTGGTGTTTTTTGCGTTCAGAGTTACGAAATTCCTGTTTGGATGGGCTGAAACTCCAGGCAGCTGCGAGGAAACGAGGCTCAAACCAGGTGTAAGGCCAGGGAGGAGAAAAGATGCTGAATTTGAATTCTCTGTTCCTGTAACCAAACCGTGGCAGGTCGTGGTGCTGGGAGAGGAGGCAGAAAAAAGTGAACTCCAGGTTCTGTTTGCGCTGAAATATTTTTGGGCATGTTTGGGTTCTTTGCTGTGGCAACCAGAGGGATTATTTTTAGAATTTCTCCCAAGATGCTCCTCCGTGCCTCACTGAGCTGCTTGGGAAGCGAAGCTGTCCCAGGGGGTTTTGAGCTGAATTGAGCATTAATTCAGAAAAATTCCGAAGGATTTTGTTCTTCAGAACTGAGCAGATCCTGTGTGAGATCCTTCTGGCTGCGTGTCCAGCCTGGACCTCCTGCTGGGCATTTCCAAATTCCACATTTAGGAATGGAAAGGCTCTGCTTTCATTTGGGAACTCCTGACTACAGAATTAAACCAGGGATAGATATTATGGCAGCTTGGCTTAGCAGTTCCTCGGAGTAATCCCAAAATATCCGTTGGCATTTGCAGCCCCAGCATTCCTGGCCCTGGGCCAGGGAAGGGCCTCCAAGTCTAACCCAGCCAAGATCAGACCCGTGTTTTCCTGGGGACTCCCACTGGGGAAGGGAACATGAGTTTGGTTGGGATTTTGGGTGTAATTCTATGGCAAAACTCGTTCATGGAATCCCAGAATGGTTTGGGTTGGAAGGGACCACAAATCCCATCCCATTCCATGGGCAGGGACTATCCCAGGGTGCTGCAGCCTGGCCTTGGACACTTCCATGGATCCAGGGGCAGCCACAGCTGCTCTGGGAATCTCAGCCCTGCACAGGGAAGGATTTCAGCTCAAAACCCTCCAGGACTTTGAGTCACGGGGAGTCACCAAGCCATTTTGAGTCACTAAGCTGTCACTGGGATATTTCCACCTTTGGAAAAGCCTTTGGGGTATTCAGGCTGGAGCATTTCTCCCTTCAGGAAGTGTTGTTGTACTCCATAAGGCCCAGATCCCAAAAGAACAAAAGCAATCCCAAAAGACCCCAAGCAGATCCAGCAGGGAAAAGGAAGTGGCTTTTCCAAATGTCATCCTTCATATTTTATTGTCTTCCATCCACAATCCCTTAAACACACTGGCATGGATTGGGAAAATCCTTTGGGAAAACCAACGACAGCCCGGCAACTGCCCTTTCTCCACAGCCTGCTGGGGAATGCTTTGTGTTTTGGGATATGTTCTTCCTCTCGTGGAATTTTTTCCAGGATGCTCTGCAAAGAGTTTCCAGGTGCACGTGGAGGAGGCAATTCTCTGTCTGCCCATGGTTTGGTCAAGGGCTCCATTATTCTTTGAGAATTTTAGAAAAAAAAAATTAAAATGTGCAGAGGAGCATCCACAGACGGTCAGGTTTGGAGGGAAAGGTTTCCTTATCTCCATTTATTGATGAGTTACAGAATCACAGGGTGGTTTGGGTTGGAGGGACCTTAAAAACCACCTCATTCCAACTTCCCACTGGCTGGAAATCCTTAAAGAACACCAAATTCCAAACCCCAAGGGTTTGATAGCCCAGAGTCTTGGAAAAACACAAAAATCACCAAATTCCAAACCCCAGGGGTTTGATAGCCCAGAGAGGCTTGGAAAAACATAAAAATCACCAAATTCCAAACCCCAGGGGTTTGATAGCCCAGAGAGGCTTGGAAAAACATAAAAATCACCAAATTCCAAACCCCAGGGGTTTGATAGCCCAGAGAGGCTTCAAATCCGGGGATTTCAAAGCCAGCCCCAGATGGACAATCAAAGACTGGGGGAATTTAGGCTTGTGGAGGCCCAGGACTGGCACAGGGATTTTAAATGCATTTCAATATTTGAGTCTTGAAGAAAAGGAGCAGCAGAGCTGTTAAAATTCCCTGTGAGCAGTGGGGCATCCTCAGGAAATTTGAGCCACATTAAGGGAAATTTAAGGGGGTTGGTTTGCCTTGAGGTGTTAAACCAACACAGGCATCACCCAGGGAAAATGAGGAAAAAATCAGGAAAAGGATGTGATGTCAGCATTTGTAACAGGGGAGCTCTCAGCTCTTGAAACATTTTACTTTTACCAAGATTTATCTCCAGAATTCATTGTTGTTTTCAGTTATGATCCAGCCTTGTGCTCCGTTCTGCAGCCACAGAAGCAATTAGAATATTATTTATTTATTCTCCACACTACTGTTGTTTATGGGAACAAAAATCAGCTTCTCCCAGCCAAGGAGCCAGGCAGAATTTTTAAATTTTTTTGATTCAAACTCATGTGACCACTTCTGATTTAATCCTGGAAGATTCTGCAACTTTTAAACTCCTAAGTTTTAACAGCCTCGTTTGCCATTTCGTGTTGATGCAGATAAACAAAATGGCCCTAATTTTTCTTGTTTCTTCTCTTCTTATTATTATCATCATTATCATTATACCGCAGAAGGAAAATTAAGGAGGTGAATAAACAGCATTTTCCAGCAGTCAGGTGGGGCAGGTTCATTTTCAAGTTTGTTCTGGGTACAGAAAATAAAAATCCATGCTCTGCATTGGGAATATTGAAACCAGGAGGCTCCTGTGGAGCCAGGGATGTGCAGGTGGAGTCAACAGTGAATGTGAAATCTGTGACAAATTTCATCTTCATGGAAGGACCTGGAGGGGCTGGAGCGAGTCCAGGGCAGGGAATGGAGCTGGGGAAGGGGCTGGAACCCCAGGAGGGGCTGAGGGAGCTGGGAAGGGGCTCAGCCTGGAGAAAAGGAGGCTCAGGGGGCCCTTGTGGCTCTGCACAACTCCCTGCCAGGAGGGGACAGACGGGGGGGTTGGGCTCTGCTCCAGGGACAGGGACAGGAGCAGAGGGAACGGGACCAGGGCAGGCTCAGGGTGGGCACCAGCAGGAATTTCCCCATGGAAAGGGGGCTCAGGCCTTGGCAGGGGCTGCCCAGGGGGGGTTGGAGTGCCCATCCCTGGAGGTGCCCCAAGGAAGGGCTGGATGTGGCACTCAGGGCTCTGGGCACAGATTTGATGATCTTGGAGGTCTCTTCCAACCTAATTAATTGTGTGGTTCCGTGATTCATCAGTGTTGGATCTGTTTGTTGTGTCATGGGATGGGGAACCCTGGAATGGGTTGGGTTGGGAGGGACCCTAAGCCCACCCAGTGCCACCCCTGCCACGGTAGGGACACCTCCCACTGTCCCAGGCTGCTCCATCCCCAGTGTCCAGCCTGGCCTTGGGGCAGCCCCAGCGTGATGAGAAAATTTGGGTGTCACAACCTGGGGGTGAGGCTGAAGGACAGAGACATGAAACCTGTCCTGGGGCGGTGCTTTGGGAGGGCACAGCCCCTGCAGAGCCCCTGCCCCTGCTCACAGCCCAGGGAAATGCGGCCCTGGTGGGACAGTGGCCTCTGGGAGCAGGACATTTGTCACCTGCTGGCTGGGCTGGCACTGCAGCCACAGGGAAGGGTTTCTTTGGACAAACAGTGCAGAAAATCAGTTTCTTCTCGGTAAATTCTGCAGGAAGCATTGCTGAGGTGAGTGGGGAACAACAATTTTTGGCATTTATTGAGATGGATGTGAAGGATTTCTGTAAATCAGTGCAGCATTTCCTTATCTCCATATATTGATGAGTTACAGAATCACAGGATGGTTTGGGTTGGAGGAACCTTAAAAATCATCTCATTCCAACATCCCACTGGCTGGAAATCCTTAAAGAACACCAAATTCCAGACCCCAGGGGTTTGCTAGCCCAGAAAGGCTTCAAATCCAGGGTTTGGAGATCCCTCTGAAGATCCTCATGGTGTCCAATCCTCCAAAATTCCATCGATCCCATAAAAAGGTGTAAAGGATGCGTTTGTCTGGTTATTTAATCTGCTCAGAGTGTGGGAGCACGTGGCCTCTCTCAGACATGTAAAAACACCCAGCCTGTTAACACAGTGCATAATTAAGCCCTGGAATTCATTGCCAATGAAAATCTCGCCGTGGATTTTAATAACGTTTTCAAAAAAAGAGACAGCCACGTCTTTTATTAATAAAACGAGACACGGCTGTGTTCTGGGAGAGGGATGAAACAGCCAGGCTGCTTCAGGAACAGCCCTACATGTGCAAGTCCAACCCTGCCTTGCCTGGAGAGGCACATTTTTTTTTTCTATTTTTCTTTTCTGCTTGCGTTTCTGCTCTGATTCGCACCTGTTCTGAAGGGCTGTGGCCAGGGAGGTGCTGGCAGAGCAGGGGTCAAGGGGAGGGAAGGGAGATTGAGGAGCTGCTGAGATAAACCCCAGGTCAGCTGAGGCACTTCTGGGCCATTTCAGGTCACCATTCAGCATGAAAAAAACCCAAAAGGTGTCAATTCCTGCAGCTCCGGGGGTGGTTTTGGAGCGGTTCTGTCTGCAAAGAGCCCATCGTGGGGCTGGGGGGTGGCTGTGGGGCTGGGGCTGCTCCTGCCATCCCCAAGAAAAGCTGGAGGAGGAGCAGGCTGATAAAACAGACTGCCAGCAACCTCAGAACGCTCCCCGGATTTCCCAGTCCCTGCTCTGGGCTGGGGAACCCAAGGAAAATGCAGGGGAAGGAAAACAGGGTGAGCCTCGTGTGTGCCGGGGGGGCACTGGGTGTGCAGGCACAGCTTTGCTCCTGGGCTCCTTTTCTCTGTGGCACTGGGCAGGTGACGTGACCTGGCCGTGGCTCCTGTGGCGCCAGCTCATGGTCACAGAGCCACCGATTCCCAGGAGGGTCTGGGTGGATCCTAAATCCCACCCAGTGCCACCCCAGCCATGGCAGGGACACCTCCCACTGTCCCAGGCTGCTCCAGCCCCAGTGTCCAGCCTGGCCTTGGGCACTGCCAGGGATCCAGGGGCAGCCCCAGCTGCTCTGGGAATTCCATCCCAGCCCCTGCCCACCCTCCCAGGGAAGAATTCCTGCCCAAGATCCCATCCATGGCTGCCCTCTGGCAGTGGGAGCCATTCCCTGGCTCCTGTCCCTGCAGGCCTTGTCCCCAGTCCCTCTGCAGCTCTCCTGGAGCCCCTTCAGGCCCTGCCAGGGGCTCTGAGCTCTCCCTGGAGCCTCCAGTGCCCCGGGCTGTGCTGCTGCTCCCCGCTGGGTTCTGCCATCCCCGGGGGCAGACCCGGGCAGGGCAGTTCCCCCTTCCCCCGGTGTGCCCTGATCCCACTCCTGGCCTCTGGAGTCACCGGATATCCCGAGCTGGACACCTGGCAATGCCTGGCTCTGCCCTCCCACCCACGTGGCCTCTGGGTGAGATTTGCGCCTTCACCAGCTGGAGAAAAGAAACTTTTCCATCTCCTTCAGATCTTCCCCTTGGTGCTTTTGCTGCTTCCAAAAACCCATGCTCAGAAGGGGAGTGGTGGTAAAGGATTCCCAAAATCCCCTGGCTCGGGGGATTCCAGGTTTCTGGGATGTTTGAGAGCCACCTGAGAGCACCTGAGGAATGATCTTCATTCTGGGAATAGTCCTGGGATTAGCAGCAGTCCACTGAGCCCTTCCCTAATTCCATTCTCTGTCCCTCTGCAATTCCATACTCTGTCCTGAGCCTCAGCCCAGGAAAGGGGGGCAGAACATCCCAAAAGTTCACTCTGTGCCCCTGCACCCTCCCCATGGCTTTGAAATCGAGCCCCTGAGCTGGAGAAGGGACAAGAGCGGAACCTCAGGAGCGTCACCCTGCAGGTTTGAAGTGGACTGGATGCCAAAACATCATTAATTTCTGCCGTATCAGAAATGAAATTAAAGCCTTGCAGCGCTGGTGGGCAGGTCTCTCTGCAGAGCTCCATTAGCTCCATTCACCTTTCTCTTCCAAGACAGTTCCAGCACTAATTGAGCAGAATTCAACCCAGCTTTCCCTCCTGGAAATGTGGGTTCAGAGCTCCTAATTGACCTGCTCTGCTGGCAGGGCAGGGAGCTCCAGCAGCCAGTGCCTGACTGCAGCCTGTAATTACGGAGATTTCAGCCCATGAAGGAAAATTTGAGGAGCTTTCTGTGCTGAGTTGAAAGTGGAAAATAATATATATTTCTAAAAGGGAAAAAAAAAAAAATTCAAGCAAGTCTTTGAAACATCTGAGCAGAGTCAGGGAAGGAAGCTCAGAACTTCCAGGCTGGTGGCACAATCCAGCTTTGTGGAGGAGGTTTTGGGTTAGGGTCTCCTGGAGGGGTGACCAAGGAAGGCATTTTTGGGTCATTCTCCCAGAGCTGTTGGCTGCAATGTGTGGGACAGAGGCACCAGAGCAGATTTTCCATCCTAAAATCCCAGTGGGCCACAGAAGCCGTGGGTTTGGTGGTGCAGATGACCCGTGCACTGTTTGGAACTGGTGCTCCTTTCCAGCACATCCCCAATTCCCTGTCCAGCTGCTGCCCAGGACACCCCAGTCCCCCTGGCAGCCCTTCTTCCCATGGTCTGAGCTGCAGAGTGACCCCACTGGCCACCAGGACCTCCCCCCACTGGCCACCAGCCCAGCCTGGTGTTTGCCAGTGATCCCCCCGAGCTCTGCTCCAGCCAGCCCAGCCCAGCCCCGCTCAGAGCGGGGTCCCCAGGCAGGGAAGGGTTACAAGTGAGGTGTCCCGGAGGGTGGGACAGGCTGTGCTCACACACAGCGCGGGTGACAGCGCTGACCCACACCGCTCACCCGGGGCCTCCTCATCCTGTCCTACCCCAAATGTTCCTCCCCAGACCGCCTGGGTCCCTCCCTTCCCAGCTGGGGTTCACAGGATCCCAGGATCCCAGGATCCCAGGATCACAGAGTCACAGGATCCCAGGATCCCAGGATCCCAGGATCACAGAGTCACAGGATCACAGGATCACAGGGTCACAGGATCACAGGATCACAGAAACTCGAAGCCCGCACCGCGGACTTTCCTGTCCAGTTACAAACTACCACCCAAACCCATGAAGAAGAAGGTGAAGAAGAAGAACTAGCCCACACCCAAAACCCTCCATCTTGCCTTATATATATTATATTATTCTAAAACTTTAAACACTGAGTTTTCCACCCTGTGATCTCACACACTTCTATTCAAACTCCACACCCACAACCCCAGTGCCATCACTCAATTTTGGAAGCTTCTCCACGGCCTCAGGTCAGTGCAGTGCTTTCCTGAGGGGCGGTGCCCCTGAGCACAGAAAGCCCAAAGTTCTCAGTGAGCAGGGCTCCAGCACTCATGCCCTCACATCCTGTTCCAAACACAGGCCTGGCATCCCTCTCCTCCCTCTCCAGCCGGGAATTCATCCCCTCTCCCCTTGCAGCCAGCAGAGTGAAAAATCCCCGTTCCAGGCTGTGGTTCTCCTCCTTGAGATGAGCATCTTGCACTGAGGTGAATCCACTCCAGAGCTTCCTGCACCAAAGGAGGCGTGAAGGAATTCACTCTGGAGGAGCCGGGGCGGGATCAGTTCCAGCCGGGGAGCGCGGGACAGGCCCCGAGATGTTTTTATTGGGAAAAACTCGGCGGCCTGGGCTGCCAAGAACAGCGGGTTGGGAAAAGGTGTACAGGGCTTGAGCCCCCCCAGCCCCTCTTTGCTCCGCGTTTCAAAGGATTCCTTTGATTCCAGGCAGGGAGGAGGAATTCCAGGAGGGCTCCCGGGGTTTGGGAGAGCCACTGGCAGGTGAGGGGTGGGAGCTGGTGCCACGCTCCGCTGGCCCTGCCCCGTCACTTCCCCCTCCTCAGAATTCCAAATCCTTGAAGCTGGAATTTCCAATCCTTCTGGTCGGAAAAGCCCTCTGAGACCAAGTCCAACCATCTCCTTCAGGTTGGAATTTCCAATCTCTAAGGCTGGAAAAGCCCTCCGAGGTCAAGTCCAGCCATTTCCTCGTCCAGATTGGAAAAGCTCTCCAAGATCAAGCTCAATCATCTTCTCCAGGCTGGAATTTCCAGCCTTAAAGGTTGGAAAAGCCCTCCGAGACCAAGTCCAACCATCTGCTCCTCAAGCTTGGAATTTCCAATCCTTGAGGTTGGAAAAGCCCTCCAAGGTTAAGTCCAACCATCCCCCAGCACCACCACCATGGTCAGTAATTCTATTTTTCCTAGTTTATTTTAAAGCTTTAACTGAATTTTGGACTTTGCGCCAGGTGTTTCAGAGCCAGCTTAGTTTGCTTAGGCCCAGCTTGCTGCAGGAACTGGTTTTCTCCCATAATTATCCAGTGGCTGCACATTCCCACCCTGAAAAAAACCCTACAGATGCGGAGAGGCTGTGCCGAGTGCATTTTCTGACACATCAAAGACCTGAAATCCTCACTTTGTAAACAAAAAAAAAAGAAAACTTAAATGACTCAACTATAAAATTATGGTTGTTGCCTGAATGATGCATTTTCCCCCCTTTGCTGGTGTTTTTTGGCAGTTTCGGGGTGTTTTGAGGCAGTTTTAGGTTGTTCTCAGGTGGTTTTAGGGTGTTTTGAGGCAGGTTTAGGGTGTTTTAAGGCAGTTTTAGACTGTTTTTGAGGAAGTGTTAGGGTGATTTCAGGCAGTTTTAGGGTGGTTTTAAGTCAGTTTTAGGCTGTTTTAAGGCAGCTTCGGGGTGTTTTGAGGCAGTCCTGGGTGGTTTTAGGCAGTTTTAGGCTGTTTGAGGCAGTTTTAAGGTGTATTTAGGCAGTTTTAGGGTGTTTTGAGGTGGTTTTAGGGAATCCATTAATGTTTTGTCCCTTGAAGAATTAGGAGCTGGCATTCCCAGCCCCATCCAGGCCTTGTCCTCACCCATCCCATGGTGCAGCCCCATTCAGGCAGAATTTTGGGATGAATCCTGTGACCAGGACGATTTATCCAACACTTCTGTGTCATTTGGAATTTTCCTCTTTCCTGGGCCTTGTGCACCGTGAATTTAAAAGAGTCCAGGCCCAAATTCCAGCTGGGATTCACTCCGTGGAAATGATTGGGAAAACTGTGGGGAAATCTCTCCTGTCCACACGGATGGGATTGGAGGAGTCAACCCAGTGGTCCGGGTGGCCAGAGGGGAATATTTAAAATATTTAAAAAGATATAAAAAGAATAAACTGAGCTGTCAGTTCAGCTGGGGCAATGGAAAAATCCTGGTGTGAGAAGTGTGAGGGGAAGAAGGAAGGGAAATTTCAAGGAAAGGAAATTTCAAGGAAATTTCAAGGAAAGGAAAAAGGAAATTTCAAGGAAAGGAAATTTCAAGGAAAGGAAAGGAAAAAGGAAAGGAAAGGAAAAAGGAAAGGAAAGGAAAAAGGAAAGGAAAGGAAATTTCAGGGAAGGGAAAGGGAAAGGGAAAGGGAAAGGGAAAGGGAAAGGGAAAGGGAAAGGATGTACTGGAAGGTGTCTCTGTCCCTTCCCTGCAGGTGCTCTCTCCCGTTCCCTGGGATTTCCCAACCTGGATTAGGGCTGGGAAGCTGCTCAGGTTGTACAAACCCCATAAAAAGAGGATAAGGTGGGGTTTGAGTCCTGTGACTCCAGCAGTGAATGAACATCAGCTGAGGCCGTTTGCTCCCCACAGGTCACTCCCAGCTTTCCGGCTGAGCCTGTTCCATGCTGAGCATCCCGGGAGACAGGCAGGGAGCCGGGTGACCCTGGCAGGAGCTGGGTGCCCCTGGCAGGAGCTGGGTGACCCTGGCAGGAGCTGGGTGACCCTTGCAGGAGCCGGGTGCCCCTGGCAGGAGCCGAGTGACCCTGGCAGGAGCTGGGTGCCCCTGGCAGGAGCTGGGTGACCCTGGCAGGAGCTGGGTTCCCCTGTCCCCGCTCAGGAGCTGGCAGGGACAGCCCCGAGCCAGGGGGCACAGCCAGCCTGCCTCTCCAATCCCCAACTCCTGCCGGCTCCATCCCCGCCGGGATTACTCAGACTTGGCTGCAGCCTCGGCTCCCAACATATTGTTTGACAAATGTCAATTCTGAAGGGGGGAAAAAAAAATTCAATGATTTCTCCGAGATGGAGTTTCAGATTTAACATCGAGCAGATGCTCTGGCTAAAATTAGCATAATGATTCCTCGTGCCTGCCACTTCCCAGGACATGTGTCTTCAACGGGAGCCTCGGAATATTAACCCAACGTCGCAGGGAATTTTTGGGATAATTGAAGACTCTCCCTTGTGGTTCTGAGATGTTTAACGAGCACAGGGACCTTTGGAGTTAAGGAATTTTGCAGATGTGGAAAGTGGGATGCAGAAATCCTGGGATGGAGGGTCCTGGGCAGCCAAATGAGCACAGCCCTTAATTAGGGGTATTAATTACCCTTTGTTTGCATAATTGCTGGTGGATGGCTGAAAAGGGGCTTTGGCTTCTGGGGCCAAATTATTCCAAATAATTCCAACTATTCCAAATAAACCCAGCTCAGGAAAGGTGCCGGGGGGGATTTCCATGAGCAGGGGGAGCTCAGGGGTTGTCGGTGCCGCCGCCTGAGCCTGAAACTCCTGAAGGTTCTCATTTCACGTTCAGAGATTGACAGCTCGGGTTGGAAAAGGTTGTTAAATATATCTGAAATGTGCTGGATTCACAGCTTTCTGCAGATCCAGATTTCCCAAGGGGAGGGGTGACGTGGAAAGAACATTCCCTGTCCCCTCTTCAGTCAGGAGTGGGAATGCTCAGACTTGGGCACTGGGGCTTTAAAATGAAAAAATCTTAATGGAATTTTTTGGGTTGGAAGGAAGTTGAATCCCATCCAGTGCCACCCCTGCCATGGCAGGGACACCTCCCACTGTCCCAGGCTGCTCCAGCCCCAGTGTCCAGCCTGGCCTTGGGCACTGCCAGGGATCCAGGGGCAGCCCCAGCTGCTCTGGGAATTCCATCCCAGCCCCTGCCCACCCTGCCAGGGAACAATTCCTGCCCAAGATCCCATCCATGGCTGCCCTCTGGCAGTGGGAGCCATTCCCTGGCTCCTGTCCCTGCAGGCCTTGTCCCCAGTCCCTCTGCAGCTCTCCTGGAGCCCCTTCAGGCCCTGCCAGGGGCTCTGAGCTCTCCCTGGAGCCTTCTCCTCTCCAGGGGAGCACCCCCAGCTCCTTCAGCCTTCCCAATCCCTACAGGATTTGTACATCCCCAGACATTTTTCCTGACCCAGGAAGGTGAAGTGACTTGTTGAGGGCTGCACAGGAAATCCGTGGGAGAACTGATAGGAAACTTCCCAGTTCCCACACTGGATTCCCAGTTCCCATGCTGGATTCCCAGTTCCCACACTGGGTTCCCAGTTCCCACACTGGATTCCCAGTTCTTTGCTGGGAACCTCCCTTCCCACCAGGTTACTCCAGGAGCAGCTCAGCAGCCGTGTGGATGGAAGAGCTGGAAGTCCTGGCAGCATTTTTAGGCTCTGTTAATGGATTTTAGGAGGAGGGAGATGAGCTGGGAACAGCTGGAAGCGTGCAGGGCACTGCAGGGTGCTCCAAGGAGGTGGAAAAATGAGTAAAACTCAAAAAAAAAACCCCACCAGGAGAGGTGGGGACAGTTTGACAGAGGCCTTTTCAGGCACGGGGTAATTTTTGCACAGCCTGGGCCAGGCTGAGGTGAGGGATGGGGAGGAAAAGGCTCTGAGCTCTGGGTGAGGAGGGAGATGTGGTTGTTTAACCCCGCTGCAGCTCAGGACAGCCCCTTTCCTGGCTAAACAGTTTCTAACAAAGGATTTCCACAAAAGTCAGCGTGGCCTGAACTTCACCCCGTGTTTTCCTGCCCCTGCAGCGGGAACAGGAGTCTCGGGGGAACCTGGGCCTTCATTTTCCAATTTAAGCAAAACCACAATTTTCTGCCTAAGAGAAGCCACCAGCACCGGGCAAACACCTTTGTGTGGATTGCCCTGAATGGCCATTTGTGCTGTTTAAGGGAAAAATACCAAAAAAACACCTTTCAGGGTGTTGAGGCACAGAGATCAGCCCCAGGGCGTTGAGGGTGTTGGGTGTCATGGGCAGGGTGAAGGACCCTGGGGAAAAATCAATCTTAAAAAACCTACAGCGTTTATTTAACCCAAAATCTTCAATGTGCTCGTGTCTGGCTCTGTGTGAAGCACTTTAACACAGCATTTACACTTTGCTATGAATTTTGTGACTTTTTATTTTTCCTTTCCACAAGGGTTTGGAGTGACAGGACACACAGGGAATGGCTTTAAGGTGAAGGAGGGCAGGGTCAGATGGGATCTTGGGCAGGAATTGTTCCCTGGCAGGGTGGGCAGGGGCTGGGATGGAATTCCCAGAGCAGCTGGGGCTGCCCCTGGATCCCTGGCAGTGCCCAAGGCCAGGCTGGACACTGGGGCTGGAGCAGCCTGGGACAGTGGAAGTGTCCCTGGGGGTGGTAATGGATGAACTTTAAGGTCCTTCCAGCCCAAATATTCCATGGTTCTGTGCCTTCTGTGAATCCCTGGGACTGTGTCTTCCCAGGAGAGGAGCTGATCGGAGCAGAGGTGCTGCAGCCTCTCCCTGCTGCCCTTCCCCAGGGGAGGGTGACGTTTTCACAAGAGCTCCTCCCAGCCCGTCCTCAGCTCATCTCCATCTGACCAAAAAGAAATAAAAAAAGGAAGGAAGAGCGTGGATGTGTCAGGAGGAGCTGATCTCTGTGCCTGGGCTGCTAAAATCCCGGCGTGTGGGGCTGCTGAGGGCATTGAGGCTCTTGCACAATCCCTGAGGTGTCACCGACTTCGAGACATGGAGCGAAGGAGAGATTTCTTTGGTGGCTGCTCCTGCTTCTGAACTGGGCTCCTTGGGATTCTCTCCATGCTCTGGGAGCTGTATTTCATTTATTCCATGTCCACCCAAATATCTGAGTCCAGTTTGATGAAGAAACTGGGTTCCTTGTCCTTCCCAGTCCCTTCTATTGCCAGAGTCATCCCGCTCAGTCCAGGTTTTGTGGCCTCCAAGTGACAAACCTTGGGCTGCTCCTGGCCCATCATGGAGTCATTAAGGTTGGAAAATATCTCCAAAATGATCAAATTCAACCCCTAACCCAGCGCTGCCAGGCCCACTGCTAACCCATGTCCCCAGGTGCCACATGCCCACGTTTTCTGAGCACCTCCAGGTGACTCCACGCTGCCCTGGGCAGTGCATTCCAATGCTTGACCATCCTTTCAGGAAATAAATTTTCCCTGATATCCAACTTCAGCCTCTCGTGGTGCAGCCTGAGGCCGTTTGCTCGTGTCCCAGCAGAGCTCCAGGTGTGACCCGATCCCAGCGCCGGGGCCGGAGCAGCTCCCACGGGAAAGGTCCCTGGAGGAGGAAACAGCCCCAGTTCCGGTGTTTGTCAAGTGAGGTTTGGGAGGCTGAGAGTCCTCGAGGGCCTGTGGTGGATCCAGAGTCTGGCTGCATCCCTGGAATTCCTTAAAGACCTTGAGAACCTGCAGCTGGTGACACCACGGTGACACCGCGGTGACTCAGGCTGAGGGACAGGGAGGAGCAGCAGGGGAGCAAAATGAACCAAAGAAACCCAAATTATCCCAGGCTCTGATTCTCGTTTCTGGCCGGAACAAGAGCAGCTGAAATTGGGCGTGAGACGGGGCTATTGAGGAAATAACGCGCTTGTAGGAAATGTGTTATGGGGTATTTCCTTGGGTTTGGCACCAACAGCATTTTGGGGGGGGGCAGTTCAGGGGGTGTTGGCTCTGGGGATGGTTGGAGACGAGCCAGGCCGGTGTTTTGATAGATTTATTCATTCTCCTGCCAAGCAACTTTGCGGAGCAAAGGGACTACTCTGGGGATGTTGGCCCCAAAAAGCACATCCTGCAAGTTCCTCATTTGGTGTCATTCTTTCCATCAGAGAGACTTCACACCAGCTTTTTTTGACTTAACCCTGACTTTATCGAGCTGGAGTCAGACGGGAAAGGAGCCAGTGGGCTGGGGGTGATGGCTTTTTTCTCTTTTCAAACATTTTCTGTGTAGCAGTAAAGGGGAGCTGGGATGGAGCTTTGCTGGGCCAGCTCTGGGGTGCAGCTGCTTTCACCAGGGAATATTTGACCAGGTACACCCCAGAGAGCTGCAGTCGGTTATCAAACATGTCCTGGGGGGCTGAGCAAAACAATCCTGCCCAGAGTTTTCATTTTCCCCACCTCCAGCAGGACTTCACTGAGCAGAACCGTTGTGCTGAGTAAGCAGATGTAATTTAAATGTAAACACAGCCTGGCCTGCAGGGCTGTGCTTCTGCTTTCTCCTAAAAAAAGCCAGGCTGCCTCTTCGCAGCTGCCTGGAGCACCCAGGGGTGTCTGGCTCTGTCCTCAGAGCTCAGCTGGGGCTGCCCAGAGCTGGGATCCTGTGTGGGAATTGCCAGGGAATCCCTTTGTCTCCCCTTTTTATCCCAAGGGCTTTGGCTTCCCCTTTGTATGGGAGTGATCACAGAACCATGGTTGGGGTGGGAAGGGACCT